>JAOTQR010000086.1:2495498-2517775 GCA_025774065.1 Solanum ossicruentum
TACTGTTCATTTCTTAATTAAAGGTCTTAATTTCAAGTTTTAGATAACATTTTTGATGAAATTAGGTCTTAGGTCTAACTCACACCCCAAAATCTAGCTCAAAGGGAGGAGGTTGCCTAAACCTTATATGGAGACCACCCATCTTATTAACCACCAATGTGGTACTTTGTGTCTCAACACCCCCCTCAGGCCTAGTGATTAGCATCTGGTGCGTGGACAATTTTTCGGAAGTCCAGGTTGAGGCGGGCCCTGCTCTGATACCATGTTGAAAAAGGTCTTAGGCCTAACTCACAACCCAACCCAAGTTAGCTCAAAAGGAGGAGGATTGTATAAACCTTATAAGGAGATTACCCATCCCATTATACACAAGATATTTTCCTTCCAAATATATATTACAAAAATATCTACAAAATATATTTAATAATTTTTTTATATAAATTCTATACTATATGAATTTAAATTAATCATTTCAATATGAATTTTTAATATCGAATAAAAAACAAAAAGTAAATCTTCCTTGTTGACCAGATCTGTGCAAATGGAGGATGTCATCACAATTCTTTTGTTGAAAAGTTGGTATTAATTGATATGAAATTATGGGTGGCCATCTTTATGTACAATCATGGGACCTTAGACTTAAAAGTCACTAATGGAAGACTTTCAGTATCTCAAAGAAAGAAAAAAAATATTCCCTACATTTCAATAGTCATTCTGCATTCTCCATAAAAAAAAAATATTTGTGAAGTATTTATTTTACTAAGTTGAATATCTACTTTTAGTCTCAAATTATCTATCATAATTTTTTTTTAAAAATAAATTATTAATGTTAAAAGTTTTAGATAATATCTTTTCTCTTTGATGGAAATTGCTCTCGAAGACTAATACCTCAATAAAGTAAATATTTAATGAAGAGAGATTATCGGTATATATTAAGACATTTTTTTGCTAAACCCCTTTTTGGATCAAGAAAATTCAAACTTTGATTAGTATAACACTTCCTCTAATAGGTTAGAGATCCACATCATATGGAAGATAAATAATGACACTTTGCCTCCACCATAAGAAATAATGTGATTTTTAAGGGATTTGAGTATAGCTTATAAGTTTGTCAAACAAATTTATAAGAATTTTTAAATTTATTTACATGTTAAATGTCATTAAAGTGCTTATAAGGTAATATTATTTTTTTAAAAAAAGAAAATCATAAGTTGATCATCTCAATGTATGAGTTTTCTACTTATTATAACACTTTAATATGATCTTACTATATTTTATTATTAATATTTTTCTAATTCTTAAAAGAGGATTTTTCAAAAAGAGCAAACACTTGAAACATAATAAAACAAAAATAGTTGTAGTTTGCTAAATTACGATTCATAGCCACTTATTATAGGAGAAAGGTCAGCGAGACTGAGAGGGGGGAGAGCGGCGAGCAAGAGAGGGCAGACAATTGAGAGAAACGAATTGTATATGTATATTTGTCAAATCGTATGTGTATGCCTGTCAAATAATTATATATGTGTAATTAATATACATATGTATTTGTATATCTGGCAAATGAGACTGGAAGAGGAAGGAGAGAGGCGAGTGAGATCGAGAGAGGGAGGAGAGAGGAGGGCGAGAGAGGGCAGACAGTGCAGAG
Source organism: Solanum ossicruentum (assembly GCA_025774065.1). NCBI lineage: Eukaryota > Viridiplantae > Streptophyta > Magnoliopsida > Solanales > Solanaceae > Solanum > Solanum ossicruentum. Next base: position 2,497,141 of record JAOTQR010000086.1, read on the forward strand.
AGGCGAGTTGAATATGTATATCCATTGACTTGAATATGTATATCTGTCAAAATAATTGTATATATATAGCTTGTATATATATTTATTTGTATATCTAACAAGAAATTGCAGAAAGAGGGAGAGAGAGAGGCAAGAGAAAGGAAGAGAGGAAAGAGAAAATAACAATAAAACTATAGTGGTATAAATATAAATACATACCATATGTTTACCTAGTTATGTGCTTTATCCTTCTTATAAAATATCTTTTCCAAAAGACAAAATTTTCAACTTCTTCTTCACTTTTTATGATTTTTTTTTTTAGTTGTGTTGGGGCAAAGAGAGGAGAAATTGGGAAAGGGATTATAAAGTGGTGATCGAACCCTTATCAATCAGATAATCAACCAACTAAATTATTATTAAGATCTTCAATTTCTCTTCATTTTGTATATTTCGTTCCACCTTTACTTTACATGTAGTATTGTTGAGAAAATAGCCAAATAAACCTCCAACCTATAATCGGATTTCTAACTATACACTCATACTTCATGGTAGTCCTATTACCCCCATGAACTATTTTAAAGTAGAATTATTTACTCCCTAAATGCTGAGTTGGCAAAGAAAGTGTTGTTCACTCTCTCAGAGAGAGTGAGCAGTAATAAAAATAATTAAAACTTTAATTTTATAAATAATTTGTTTTATTTTATATTACTTTTCTATTTTTTGGGGGGATTTTTATATTTCTCTTTGTTCTTATTTATTTTTTCTTTTTTACCTTCTTCCCCCTTTTTCTTTCCTTTTCAATTGTGAAACAATAGTGGCAGCCCACACCACCAGGTCTTATCTCTAATTATTTTTACTAAGCCAACTTTCATTCTTAAATAACACATTTTTCTCTCTAACTTTTCTTTTAACTAGTTTAAAATTTTAACGATAACTCAAAATTAAAATTGAAAATCAAGAAAATGGAACTTTAATATCAAAATCGAGAAGAAATCATTGGGTAACAGATCCATTCATGGAGAAGAGTTTATTTTCAAAATTATTCGATAAAGACCCATTAATTGATTCTTTTTCAAGTCGTTGACTAAAGAGTAACAAGAAGAAAGAGAAGTAACTGAGTTTGCTCAACATCATTTTTGTTTGTTCAAAACTTTATAGAACCATTAGAATAGTATAAAATTAGTGCATACTTTTTTTGTTTTGACTTTGATATTGAGGTTTAAGGTCTTCAGCAGGTTTGATTTTAATTTATTAGATATATAAAGAAAATCTGGAGATAAAAAATGGTGTTTTAGGTTTGAAAATATAACTTGGGAAAGAAAGGAAGAAGAAGAAGGTGTAAAACAACTTTTCTTTAAAAAGAACTGGTCAAATACACGTGTCAGACGCGTGTCTCTCATCACAATACACATGATTAGTAATAACATTTTAGGGAGTAAATAATTTCACTTTAAAATAGTTCAGGGGGTAATAGGATCCCCGTGAAGTATGAGTGTATAGTTGAAAATCTGACTATAGATTGGGAGCTTATTGAGTTATTTTCTCTATTATTTTTTGTAATAAATTGAAAGATATTTTAATCAATATAACAAAATATACTTATCAAGAAGTCAGAGAGAGCTCGTGGATCAAACACGCAAATTTCTTTGCAAGCTCGCTACAAGTTAAAAATTCAAGCTCAAGAATGCATCAAGATCAAGATCAAGACAATCGAATTCAAGAACAAGCCAATAAACCCTTAAATTCAAGTACAAGTTAAGATCAAGTTCAAGTTCATCAAATTCCTAAATCAAGATCAAAACCACTGAATTCAAGATTAAACTCAAAAGCCTTTGAATTCAAGTACAAGTCAAGATCAAATTTATCAAGTTTTATAAGAATCAAGATCAAGCTAAACAACCTTTGAATTTATATTTAAAATGGTGAATCAAAAAATTTATAGAAATTGTAAAACTCACGTCTTAAAATAAATTACTACGATTATTTGCAATATTTTTCGTTTCCTAAAAAAACAAATTTATATACTTATCAATATTTTTTTTATCAAACATACCAACTGCTAACGACCTCACTTTTGTTACAAAAACTGACACAGAGAAATTAATGCTAAGTGTATGGGCTACTTTCATAGACTTTCTGGCCTATGCTAAGTATACCCTCAATTCTATATTATGTGACATTTTTTTATCTGTTTCAAAAAAAAGTCATCTTAATATAATTGAAAATAATTTGTCTTTAAAATTTCTCTTTTATCCTTTAATGAAATGAATTTCAACTACACAAATTTCTTAGAATGATTGTAGACCACCAATTTAAAAAGTTTTAATATTTTTTCTTAAACATCGTACTAAGTCAAAGAATATCCATAAAATGAGACGAATGAAATAGTATTTGACGTGCTAGGGAAAAGAGAAATCATAATTTCTACAAAAAATAAAAACGTTTTTCCTTCCCTTAACAGGATAAAGCAAAAAAACATGAGAATATGTCATTAACTCAAACAATCCAAACTCCTTCTACCTAATCATATTAAAATAGATCAAGAAAGAGTAACCTCTATTAAAATAGTTTCAAAGACTATTTGTAATAAATTAGTCTGTTTTGATAACTTATCATACTCATAATCATATAACTACCTATATAAAAATATATTATGTATAAAATGTCCTATTATTAAAAAAGAATTCATTTTCAACCTCTCGAAAATTACTTTTTGCTTCCCATTGAAAAAACCAAAGCAAGTTCATTTATTTCCTTTCACATGAAGAAAATAGTTTTTCTCCAAGAATAGGACCTATCATAAAATTTACTAAGTATTCCAAGTGAAGTGATTAATGGGGAATTAGGAAAGGAAAAAAAAAAAGAGAAGGGTTAAAAAGACTCGTTGGCTCCATTAGAAGAAATGTGACTTTAATGGGTTTGATTAAATTTATAAGTCGATCAAACAGATTTATAATTTTTTTTAAAATTTTATTTATGTATCGCTAAATATTACTTCTTTAAAGTATTTATAAATTAAAATCAACTCTAAAAAAATCATAAAATGATCACCCCAATGTATGGGTTTTCAACTTATCATAAACACTTTAATTTGATAAATATTTACGAGTATATTTTATCATCAACGCTTTCTAATTCTCAAAAGACCTTTTCAAAGACAAAATTGCTAGCTTCTTCTTACCTTTTCTTAAAAATTCTTTTTAATTACATTAGAGGCATGGGCGGGAGAATGGAGAATGATATTTCTAAGGTAGAGAATCGAACTATCATCAACAAGATGAAAGTAAAAATAGTCAACTAAGTAAGTTAGTAAAGTTCTTTCTTTTTCACTTTTATATATGTCATTCCACCTTTTTCCTCATGGATACTTTAAAATTTATTATTTTTACCAAAAATTTAAAGATATTTTAGTCAATATAACCAAAAGAAAAAAACTTAGCAATATTTTTTTAATCAAACAGATTAACTACTCATTAACGATTTTAATATTTTTATCCAAACACATAACAAATTTTTATATATCTTTTTGTGTAATAAATCATTTTCAACCGCTTGGAAATTTGTATCTGAAAGCTACTTCTTGTTTCCCATTGAAGAAACAAACGAAGTTAACATATTTTTCCTTTCACACCAAGAAAATTGTTGTTTTTTTCCTCCAAGGATAGGACCTACCTTTTGTTGACCCTTTGCAACTCTCTCTCTCTCTCTTTTTCTAATTTCTCCGATACTCATATTGAAGTCTGATTATATTTGAATTCGTGTCACATAAAACTCAATTTTGGGGGGAAAACACTCTCTACTAAGAGTGTTTCTATTCCCAAGATTCGAACTCGAAACCTATAATTAAGAGAAAAATAACCTCATCTGTTGTACCACATCCTAATTCAGTCCACTCATGTCAAAATCAATGTTTACCAAAATATGCTATCAACTAATCTCCCTTGACTAAGGGCAACTAGGCAAGTGATCAATCAACCTATACCGAAACTTAATTTAAAATAATTTCTTGGTATTAAAAAAAATCATTTTGGACTAAAAAAGTTAATTAGTGTTTATATCTGCCATTTTTATTGTATGTGCAAATGAGTTTTGCAAGGGTTAGGGAATATTAATCTAGTTCAAAATGATTTTTTAGAAAAGGAAAGAAATAGTTTTATATTGGATTTGAGTGAGAAGAAAAATGTAGTAACTAGAGTTGAGTTTTGGAATCTCAAGTTGAATTATGAACCCATTTAATCATTTGGTCAATTTTTAATCTTGTGTTGAGGAGATTTAAAATCTATATATATATATATTAAAAAAGTATCTTATATACAATTACTTTTTGAGAAAGAGTTTTGGGTAAATATTTTCGCCCCTTTCTAAATTCATTGATCTTTACTAGTTTCGGAGTAAATTAATATTTTAGGATATACGATAATGTATATTCAATCATTAGTGATGTCTTAAGTACAAAAATTTATTCGATATTTTTTTTTGAAAATAAGATTATAATTTTTTATTTCATTTTTAATAATAATAAAAGCGTTTAGGAGTACTAAAAAGCATTGGAAGGTATGTAACAAAGAAATAAAAGATAATGGCCCATGCAGGTCTCGAACCTGCGACCTTCGCGTTATTAGCACAACGCTCTAACCAACTGAGCTAATGGGCCTTTGTTTTGACATGTCATTTACTACTATAATGATTAAAATATTTAAACTGATTGTATTGTATTTAGTTGGTATATAATGTTACAAATTAAAAATTTGAAGGATAAATTTAACCAAAAAAAAAAAGGTAGGATACAACATAGAACAACATGATTACACTAAATCAATTGTTATATAAAATTGAACTTTTAGTCCTCGTTATCTAACAATAAATTTAATAATACAATACAACTTTATTGGATGTGAAGAAACATGGTACATATTTGCAATTTCTACTGTTTGTGTTGGTGATCGAAATGAAAACTTTTTCGTTTAAGATAATAAGGCATTGCTTGCAATCAAATTTTGGGTCAAAGAAGGGAAGAATATTTAGGAACTGTATTCATTTCATGTGGCAATGTAGCACCTTGTTTCTGTTTTCGTTACGACTATATTCAAACAATTTATTTGGGATCACTTGGTAAAGTGTATTAGTAAAAATGATGTATGTATTAATTCTTTGTATCAGTAATATTTTGTTTGACATATTTTTTTTATATCATATACAAATAATAATTATACACTTATATCATATACAAATAATAATTATACACTCTATTGTGTATTAAGGTGTATATCACTAATACTATAGATAGCCAGGTATTAGTATGCAAGAGATTTTAATAGATGCATAAGTATAGAGTGCATAGTTAAAGATCCCTTACTCAATTTTTCTTTTACAACCATACCACATAAATTAGATAAAAAATATATTGTATTTTATATATATTTTTGTGTATATATATATAACAACAACAATAATATACTCCATGAAAATTTCACAAGTGAGGTTTGAAGTAGGAAAAATGTACTCAAACTTTACCACTACCTTATAGAGATAGAGATGTTTCCGAAAGATTCTCATATCAAAAAATTATCCCCAAAAGCAAAAGAAGATAAGATTGGTGTACTAAAACTCTTGTCATGCACAAAGGTTCAGAGAAGACCCGACCACAAAAGTCTATTTATACTAAATATTAAACCTTTTTTAAAAGTCTTCAAAGTTTGATCCCAAAATAGAAAAGAAAAGGATCTCCAAACGGAGTGCTATATATTTCGTTAAAGTTGGTCAAAGTATTTGCGTCTACTCAGCCAATCACCTGCCACTTTGGCACTCATAAACCAATAAAAACTCTCCACGTGTAATCAAAGACGTAACACAAACCCACGCGCCATATATAAATTTCCACTCCAACAACTAATCGCCGGTTCTGCACCAAACCGGAAGTTAAAAAGAGAAAACCGCGAAAACATTACCGGCTTCATGTTTCTCTCTTTCGCCGGCGGCGATTGATTGTCGGAAAAATACGCCTTTGAAGTCCAAGTGGCTACTACCGGGATCTGACTTTTCCGACTACATTTCCATATGGAAGCTCACGGTGCTGGTCTCCGCCGTGTCCTTGTCCTCGCCTTTTGTGTCGCCGGAATATGGTCCGCTTATATTTACCAAGGCGTTCTCCAAGAGACTGTGTATAGCACTTCTCCTCTCCTTTCTCATTTTTTTGATGGTATTTTTGAAGCTTCGTTTACTTATAAGATTTTTAATTTGTTCTATATTTTTTTAATTATTGTTAATGAATTATTATGATAAAATTGATGTTTAATTCTCTAGCAAGTGATCGAATTTGTGAAACCTCTTTTGCCAACTGTAGTACGGCGGAGTTAGGGATTTTACTTCAGGTCATAATTTTAGCTAAACAGTGCAATTTTCCGGTGATCTGCTGTTAGTACCATTCGTGAAGTTCAACTTTGAGCTCAAACAATGTTACACCATGACTGTTAGTAACAATTTCTAGAGGTTATAACTGGATGTGAAAGACATCTATTATTCAACACGAAGTCTTTTAGTACATATTTATTTTCAAGCTAATAGTGTCCTCCTCAGATAAAACATTATCGAGATGGACAAAAGATATTATCTTTTCTTGTATTTAGCTTATGTTTCCATCTTTTTATTAATTTATTACGTACTTTTTTTGACTTTTTGATGTTGAATCAAATTATTATTCAGATAAGAATCCTGATAATCATAAATTGGACTAGTACTAGTATTAATATTGTTATAGCCTGGTTTTGTTTTCTTTTATACTCTAAAAGGGTCAATTTTGAATGCGATGTGCTTGCATTGCATGAATTTGATGCAAAATTTTGGTGTTTTCTTGTTAATGTAGTTGTGGAATGCATTTCTATTCATCTATCCCCTATTTATTTGGTTAATTTTAATATGTTTGCATATGTGTTTTAGGTCAACAAAGCGATTTGGTCCTAACAATGAGAGGTTTGAACACTTGGCATTCCTAAATCTGGCGCAAAATGTAGTTTGTTTGGTGTGGTCATTTATAAGTAAGTTTACAATATGTTCAGCGACTCTGTTATAATGTGTATGCGAGTCGCATAGTTGGTTAAGTATCGAGTGTTGTTTTTTTTGCAGTGATTAAGATTTGGTCTAATGGGAAGAGTGGTGGTGCTCCTTGGTGGAGTTATTGGAGTGCTGGTATTACAAATACTATTGGTCCAGCAATGGGGATTGAAGCACTAAAATACATCAGCTATCCTGCACAGGCATGCCCTATTTTTGTTTGTTTCAGTATCTGATTTCTGCCCAACTTTTTTCCTTATATTTCCGAGTGAAAGACTTAATCCCTTGAAATTTCTGGATTTGTGGCTTCTTCTGAAATGTGAACCGTAGTACTAGCTAGCATTTAGGATTTCTTGAAGTAATTTTAGCAGAGAAAGCATGAGGTTTTATTAATGTTCTAAATCATAATCGTGACTGATTAACTGATTTTTAAATGAGACCTTGATGGTTGTTTCCTTTTCTTTCCCGAATTCATAGTAAAAAAGCTATTTACTCTTGCAGGTCCTGGCAAAATCATCAAAAATGATTCCTGGTATGTCCGCAAGCAAGCATTTTTTACACTCACATGGATGTTCTTTTCTTTGAGTATGCTTTTGTGTATGTTATGAGGTAGCGGTAAGGTCTGCGTACGATCTACCCTCCCCAGACCCCACTTGTGGGATATCACTGGGTATGTTGTTGTTGTTGTTGTCAATACTGAAATTTATGGAAAGATAAAAAGGTGGACAGAAAAACATCTTGATATGAATTTCTCTTTATTAGAGTTTCTAGAGTTCGAAAATAAACAAAAAAAAAAAGGAAAAAATGAAATGATAATATTATTGGATTTCTGAATTGTAAGGCCATGACCTTAGAAAGGTGATACAGTGAGCGTGGTGGCCTTTCAATTGTTCTGCACCTCTGGTATTCAGCTTCTGAGCCTTATAGTTTTGTACTTATCCAGGTGTTATGTCGCATACTAAAGAGAGAGAACTGAATCTTAATTAGAGGGTGATACAAATAACTTTCAGAATAGAGTACATGGGATTAGTGGGCTCAGAAGCTCTCTGTTGTTATCTCTCCATGATCTACAGAATGCACAAAAGCCTTAACATTGGAAGTGACAACTTTCTGGTTAAAAGAATATAAAAAGGGAAGATGTTTATTTATGAGATGATTTAGGTAATTGCACAAAGGATTTAGAAGTAAAAACTGAAAAACTGACTTACAGATATGTTTGCTTATACTAGCATTACTGTGGACATCCGTAGTATCACTTAGATTTTGTGTGGAGGCTGTGCAGTAAGAATAGAATCAAGCTATTATAAAAGGGAAGAAAAAAGATGTTTTGGTAGATTCTCTTTCTTTTTTTTGATGAAGCATTGGTAGATTCTTTTTGTTCTTGCTAACTGTATTTTTTATCTTCTCTAAAGAGTGTTGAAGTCAATCTTTTTGATATTGACATTAAATATATTTCAGTAAAACTTTCTTTCTTGTTAGTCCTCTTTCTAAAAGTTCTTTTCACAAAAACAATTTGATTGCTTCTTGCAGTAATGTTCATGGGAACGCTAGTTTATGGCATAAGATACACAATCCCAGAATATGTGTGCTCTCTGCTTGTTGCTGGAGGTGTTTCACTATTTGCACTCTCAAAGGTAACATTTTATTACAGTATCTAAGTTACATTATGTAACTCCTATTCTCTTCCCTTTTTTCCCCCTTACATGCTTGTAATTATTTGAGTAAAAGTGAAGGTCCTTTCTGTGAACTACCCCTTACTTTTTCTCTTGTACTTGAGTTGATTACAGACTAGCTCGAAAACCATTAGTAAATTGGCGCACCCAAATGCTCCACTTGGGTATGGGCTGTGCTTCCTGAACCTCACTTTTGATGGTTTCACCAATGCTACTCAGGATTCAATTTCAGCAAGGTAGTTTTCCTGTTAACCTATCTGTGTCTTTTTGTGCGTGATCTGCTGAAGTTCTTTTGAGGCATTCTTGTTTTGTAGTATTTATACGCTTTAGCTTTTCTTATCACTTCCTGAATAGTGCAACTCAAGGTTCTCTTACTTCATGAATTTTTGCTAGTGCTGGGAAAAACACTTCATTGTGGAATTGACTCTTGTTCAGTAGGTTTGTATTTTCTCATCTCAAGTTGAGTCCCATCTGGAAAGCATCCAGATTAGAACTGGAATTTATATATCTACACATTGAAGAACCTTACAGAGTCTTCCCAACTAAACCACTCTCAAGCTGGACTAAAGGGTATTTTGGATGGGATAAAGGACATATTAATAAAGGAGCAAACAAACACTTCCCTTTTTACTAATCCGTTATTCCAAATGCTGCTGCTAGTCTTTAAGCATGAAACACGTTGAAGGTAACCATGTAGGAAAAGTCACCAAACTGATGATAAAAATTTGGCTTATCTAATAACTCCAGTATTGTCTGCTTTTATGGCTCTACCTGCATATAGTGGAACTTAATGCCATCTTATGAATGCTTTTCTCAATAAGAGTAGAAGGGAAGCATGATTTCTGTAGGTCTAGGAAAGATATGGCGGTTAGAAGGAAGCCCAAAGGTAATAGAGGTCTAATTAGTAAGCTTTTAAGAGGTTGGGGTAGGAAGGATTATTTAGCATTATAACTCGATTAACACGAATATTTCTATATCATGAAATCCCCTGGGACAAATTAATGTATATTTCATGAAATCCCCCGGGACATATTAATGGCTAATCAATGAACAAGTATTGAATAGTTTGAATTTGTTAGCTTGTTACAATTCAGACTGTGTAATGGAGTGATCTTTTGTCCATCAGGTTGTGAGTGTCTAACAACATGAATTTGAGGGTATAAACGACCATGAAGTGTTTTAAGAGTAGATTTCACTGGGTATGTTGTTGTTGTTGTTGTTGAAGTGTTTTAAGAGTTATTTGAAGTACTCCACTTGGATACACTGCCTGGTGTCCTGACATCAGGTTACCTAGAAAGGACAGATTTCAATGGCTTAACAATAGGAACTGGATCCATGAAACTACCTCATTCACGCACATTGTTGACTGGAGAGGGATATCAGGAATAGTAGGATAATAACTGGAATATCAAGTGTGTAGAATTTTCTGGATTTCGAGTTGAAATTTGATAAAGATAAGAATGGATTTGCATGTAATCAGGTCAAATATTATGAGGATTTGATGCAGTTTTATGTCTATTCTACTGTCAATGGATGCACAGCTCGTATCTTCACTGTCAAGCCATATTCTTGGCTGTTGTTTGTCACACATCTTTTTCACCTCGAATGCACTAGCGATGCACCAAATGTCGTTTAACATTAGATGTTCTTTCATTTAAAGAGTTGCCTTTTGATCTTCAGAAATCATTCATGTGGATGAAGATTCCACTTTTTCACTTGTATTCACAACTAAGTTCTCCTAATTCCGCAGGTATCCTAAGACATCTGCGTGGGATATTATGTTTGGAATGAATTTGTGGGGTACCATTTACAATATGATGTTCATGTTCGGCTGGCGAACTGCCAGTGGTTATGAGGCAGTTCAGTTCTGCAAGCAGCATCCAGAGGCAGCATGGGACATTCTTCTTTACTGTCTGTGTGGTTCTGTGGGACAGAACTTCATTTTCCTAACCATTAGTCGATTTGGTTCTCTGACCAACACGACCATCACTACAACTCGCAAGTTTGTGAGCATAGTTGTGTCTTCTGTATTAAGTGGCAATCCTTTGTCAGAAAAGCAATGGACAAGCGTCGTCATGGTATTCTCAGGATTGTCGTACCAGATTTACTTGAAGTGGATGAAGTTGCAGAGGATGACAAAGAAGAGGAAGCCCATGTAAATGTTACATTTCTTTTTATCAGACACTACAGTTTCTGTACTATTTAGTCATTCTTTTCCTGCTGTAGTTCCAGCATCCAAGGAGGGCCTACACTTAATTGGATAGTATAATCAAAAAGAATTAGCACATTTGTAGAATGAGGGTATACTGTTATCCCATTTTTGTAGTTCTTACATACTAAACAATGTTTCAGCTCAGAAGCTATGGCATTACTAATGTTTTTATAAAACATCCAAGGACAATGTTTGTTCTGTATAATTCTTGGCTATGTCCAAACTCCATATTGTAACATGGTATATCCAACACAGCACACCACATTCCAACTCAAAAAAGTAATTCAAAGTTATAAAGATCCTCACTTTCCTTGGGCCATGGTGTATCATGACCACATCCAATTACTATCATGTCCTCCATTGTTTGCAGAAAAGGTTTGATACTGGTTACTATAAGGTCATTCTAGTCTTTTCTTCTCAATGTTCAATCCACAAGTGGAAAGAAAGTGACTACCAGTAGAATTTTCACTTTAATTTGTACAGGCTTCCCTCCCCTTTTACCATTGCCTTTTTGCTTTTAAGTAATGACCAGAGTAGCCCACCACTACTACCAACTGCTGACCAATTTAAATAAGCTGCAGATTTCTCAGACCCCTCTTCCCCACAAGATTCCACTTCATTTACAGATCTCAGACACAGAGACAGCAGAAGGAATGGAAGAGTTCTCTTGCCAGAGAAAGCAACAACCTTTATCTTTACGCGTAAGAACACTTACCTCTTTCCTGTTCTGTGCTTATAACAAGTTTATGTGTAAAGATATAGCTGTTCATTTGCAGTCAGTATCACCTGTAACAGTATCAGACAAGTAGCAGAGAAGAGAAATGTACACACACACGAACCATATTGCATTCACCAATCAAATAAAGTATGCTTTACATTACATGTAGATCAGGCAAATAGAAGCTCTGAACAACCTAGAGACTTATTATATAACATCTACACACAAAATATATGAAAAGAAACTGAGGTAGGAGGCCAATCCGATTTGTTGATCCTCCGACCTCTATCTATGTGATTTTCTTTTCTTTTTTTTTTTTCCTGTCTTATCAATATTCGCTATGAACCTTGGCGAGGTGCCACTTTGTAAGTAGAATGTTTTTTCTGTACAACTGGCTAAGTAAAAGCCGAAAACTCATGGAACATCAAATACCCCCATTCGAGTTCCATAACACCACACCAAAGAATGAGAAACAATTAAAATAACACACTAGATACTGGTGAGTATTAGGTTGGAAACTCCAAAAAGGATGCAGATCATCTGTCAGATCTCCAGAGAAAAACTAGAATGCCTCCGTTGCATTCTAGGGTGCAGACCAGATCTTCCAAGGCCTCTTGAAAAAAACATAGGTCATAGAGACTGCAATCCAAACAAAAAGAACTCCAAAATTGAGTAGACTACATATAAGAACTGTTGATCAAAGTTATGGTGATACTGCTCCCTGCAGAATCTTTGTAAGGTTTGATCGGTAAAGTTGGTTATAGACTGTGGAGGAGGGCTCGTTTGCACGATGGAGGTTGCGAAAGATTTGTGCCTGAATGCAGGGATGTGGACTCCACTCCTAGTGTTTTCAATAGGAACTGCCTCTCCTGAAAAAAAATAAAATTAATCTCAGTCTTGCCTCACTGTATGTGAAATAGGTAAGGTCAAAGAGACATAACATAGACAAGCAAATGTAAAAAAGCATGATCACTAAACCAAACTTCAAATAGTTTCTGGATTTCCAAAAAATCAGGAAAGAATGTGACCTTAATTTAATGGATGTAAGTGATCTTCGGACTTGTGTTCTAAGCATGACAAAAAAATAAAATTAACTAAAACAAATTACTGTTTGATTGGAATTGTTATCTTAAATTATTATAGGGGTTAAAATCTTAAAAGGATTAAAAAAATGGGTTGTCAGCACGCGAGATGAGAGGGCGAGCTTTAAAGCTAGGGTGAACAATTCATGTGATTTTTTACAATTGGCAATTGTATGCTCCACGATTAAACATGAGAATCCAAAAAAAAGTAACTTTTGATGGATTCACTCATTAGTCTCCACTGAAGAATTCTGTAAATCAGTCTGCATCAATGATAAGAACGTCTAAAATCAGGCGAATGAGCTAGAATAGGATTTGGATGCTAATAGTTATGGTCAAGGCAGATTAGAAAGGGAACTCAAGATTGTGAAAGAAACGTAAGTGTAAGAGATGACAATGAAGCAGCAGCATTCACCAGATCTCCTAGAGATTAGGTTAACAAACAAAGGTCCAAAACTTACAGAATTTTGGCAAGAATTCATTTTCACAGCCTTGTCTTTGCTGTTTACATACATAGATTTTCTCACAGCCATAGCCCCCATATGTCACCCTTGACATGATGTAATGCTTAAAACTATTTCCCAAAGAACCACAATATCTTTATTAGTTATCTTTGATTGCTTTATATGTTGCTCAGACTCTCCAAAACTGCTGCGGCACCTGTGTCGGAACACCTCCAAACTGACTACTTTTTGGAGGATCCAACAAACATATGGCAGCATTTTTGTAAAGTCCAAGCATTATAGATTGCTATAGCAATGGCCGCCACCTAGTATATGTAACACATATAGATCAATGCATAAAAGACAACCAGTAACCTCCCAAACCTGATTTTCTTTCTTTCGGCTTTTTAGTACATAATACAAGCAGAAATTGGCATATATCTAAGAAGTTGCCTTTTGGAGAAGATCTGGGAAGTCTGTAAATCAGATAATTGCATCATATAAAAATACCAGTACATCATCATTATACTCAAAGATTTGGGGGTTGCTTGTCATATATAAATATTAAGTCCTCCTTCCTTTTTAGCGCTCAATATATTAAAGCTGACAAAGATGCATAGTTCTTCACTGACAGCCTTAATATACGATAACAATTTTTAAGTTTTTCTTTTTTATATAGAGAAGGAAAAATGGTACAATGCACTCTAGATAACAAATTTGTTTTAAGGAGGCACTAAAAGGAAAGAACAAAAACAAAAGAAAAAGGCACGCTTTCTCTTGAGTTAACTATCAACTGAGGTGAAACTCTCTTTTTCAGTTGAATCAATTTGTCTATAGTTCACTATGTGAAATACTCGGTTGGAACAAATTCACACTCGTGGACCTCAAAAGCCTAATCATGCTACTTTCTTAGCGCAACAGGCAAGCATTACAGTTCCAATAAGAAACATTGCAGAACTGATAAATCGGCAGCAATGTCTGTTGCTGCTCCAATCCCCCATGAAATCTCTCCTAATATCTCTATTAAGCAAAAGTATCAGTTCTTTTGATGGATTTCACATACATAATAAGTTCAATTTGATCTATTACCTTGATGCATTTTTAAATGAAGCTGCTTTTAATTTGAAAAAAAAAAACCTACACTAGTCCAGTTTAATATTAACAAGGCATAGAATGCTTACACTTTCAGAAAACTTTGGAGTGGGAATTTCTGCAGCTAAAGATCTGAACAGTGGAGTAACTTGAAGAGGAGAACTGAAATCTGTATTCAGAAATTCACATTCTGCCGTAGCTGGTCCATTATTCGCTTTTTCTTCATCACAAACTGGCAAAGTATCTGAGATAATACAATCATCACTAGTATCAGTCTAAAGCAACTCCTATGGATGTACAACTAAAAGAAACATCGTTGAAGTCTATCCCCCAAACTATGAGTGTACCTTGAGTGGTTGATATATGGCAGGAGGTTCCATTTTCTAATTCATGAATCCCAACTTGATCACCCATCTGAGAAGTTCGTAATTCAGATTCAATATCCTGATGATGCGCACATACCTCAGCTTGGCTTTCTTCTGTTTTATCAGCCAGTGCATGGGATAGCAGAGTTGATCCCGTACTATACTCAGAGCTGCCAGCAGAATCTTCAGATAAAGCAGGTTGCCTGCAAATCGACATTTCAGATACAATGGCATGGGATAATCATTAATAATGAGCTTGCATGGTCAATACCTCCAAGATGGTCGACTCCCTTCATTACTGCTTCTGGAATCTGCTATGAGATTCTTATAATCATCAGGTTCAAAATTCATCTCAGGGAGCTGGAACTTCAGCGTATCACCATCCTTTGTTTGTTGAAGAAAATCTTGGAGTATCTGCATAATATTCACACTTTTCCATTAGAGTTTCTAGAACTATGAAACACAAGAACCGACGCTGGACATTTGAAGAAATTTATTATTAGCAGCTCAAGCAGTCTTTATTTTACATTCTATGTTTGTCAACAAGTAAAGAATGGATCTTCCATTTTTTCGCCAAAGGAATGAATCATTAAACTAGACTAAACAGTTCATTAGCTACCATGATTGAGTTAAACTGGTCGTGTAGGAACAAGGTTCAAGCTAACAAATGCTCACATAGAGATGAACATTAATGATGGTTTCATCAAAAGAGTATCACATGGTACATCAATTTGTTCAAAGTGTACTAACGATACAAAGAACATTGACTTCACCTTCCAAGCACTTTCAAGGCTTTGATCTGTATTCTCTGTATTGACTTTCATTGCCAGTGAGCTTAGCAGCTCTGCTTGTTGCATCAAAGCCTGTTTCTTGGGATCATCTTTTTTAAGAAATGTTCCTTGAGTTTTGTTGTCACTAGCTGCTTAAAAATCCAAAAATAGTGATCAGACCGTTCCTTTTACCAATCAACGATATCCTATTCTTATTTTCCAACTTATTTACCATTTTCAGTTGTCAGCTGATGAGACGCCAAACGTTCACCAGTGTTATGCAAGTTTTGAGCTAGTACTGCAAATGGATGTCTAGCAGTTCCACAATCACTAACAGATTTTTCTCTGCTGTTACCAATTTGAAGGACATCGCTTCGCCTACATCAAAAAAATATATAGTGTCATCTTGGAGGCTCTCTTTCTCTAAACAATAAGTTAAATCTTGCTGCACTATCTTTACCTCAGCTTCTTAAAAGGAGCAGCAGCTTCTGTCATGTTATCAATATTAAGACCATCTGGAAATATGACCCTCTTGTTATTTAGGTTAATGTATGAATTGCTGTTTTCTTTAGCCAAAGCTTCATGCTTCGCTCTCTTTTTGCACAGAGTAGTGAATCGATTCTTCACAGCGTTATCCGTCCTGCCTGAGACCACCTTGGCAATTTCAGTCCATCTGTTACCAAAAATCTTTTGAGCCTGCAAACATCATAGTTTTTCTATCAGATCAGAGATTTCTCATTAGAACATAAATGGACTGAAATGGAAAACAGAAGCAATCTTTACATGTCCGATATCGTCCACTACTGACATCAACGAAACTTACGCCCGAAATGCTTAGAATTAGTGACAATGATGGGAGTGAGAGAAACTAAAAAAGAAGCAATCAAGAAAGCATCATTTCACCTCACATAAAAGCATGTCTTCTTCAGGTGACCACCCTCCTTTCTTGAAATCAGAGTTCAAATAAGTGAACCATCTGCAGATATTTCCAAACAATATCACCTCAAACACCACCACAACAATAAGGAATCCCACAAATGGGGTTTGAAGAGGTAAAAATGTACCAGACCTTACCACTACATCAAGATAGAGAAGGTATTTTCAAAAAAAACCTCATCTAAAATAATTTTTTAAAAACCAATACAATCAAAAAGTGATAGTCCCTATCAAGAACTCATTTTTGTTTTACTAACCTTCTTCTACATTGCCTTGTTGTTTTATCCTTGAACTTCGATGCGATGATCGTCCAACTACAGAAAACAAAATTTGAATTTCATGTCCCATATCACATAATTCATTCACTCTAATCATACTTTAACAACAAAGTTTCCATAAAAAATACTGATAGGAAAATCAAATAGGTAAGAAAAAAACATACTTTTCTGTTCCATGGATTCGAATTTGCTCTCTTAGTATATCATCCTCCTGCAATACACCACAACACAAAACAAAACAAATCCATCAAATTTCAAAATTCCAATAACTTCAACAATCCAACAAATCCATTACATCTACAAAGAACAATCAATACAACAATCCAACAACACAACAACAACGTATCCCATAGGTAGGATCCATGGAGGATAGAATGTACTCAACCCTTACCATTACCTCATAGAGGTAATAACAAATCAATACAACAATCCAACTCCTCAAAATAAATCCAGTAAATCTCAAAAATCCGATCAATTCAACACCTCAAAACATAAAAAACAGACATAAAAATCATTTCTTGCAAAAATCTCAATACAGTAAACTCAAAAACACAAACAAAAACAAGAATGAAAAATAATATCGCGCACACACACACCTCTCGTGACCAAGAAACAATATGTCTTTCTTTAGGTTTTGCAGCTTCGGCACTATTTCCATTACTACTACAAGTAGTTGCCTTTTTCTTCATAGCACTCTGCATTTTTTCCTTCTCCCCTGCTCCTTCAACACTAGCATGCTATAGTAAAAAAGAGACCCTTTTGGGTGAATGCTATATAAAAAGAACCAAAAGGGTATTTTACAAAAAGGGAAAACTGTTCAACACTACACAGTAATCCTTTCCTTATTCAAGAATGAAACAAACAACATCTTAGAACCAAATTGCAATTTTTTTGCCTAGGATTCTAACTTTTAACCCCCAAGACTCCACCTTTTTTGCCCCAAGAAAGTTCAAACAACACCCATGGAATCCAAATTAGGATCCTTTATTAGTATTAGGCTTTGCCTCGAGATTTGGGCAAAATGGAAAAGAAAAAAGAAAAGAAACAATCTTAGGGGTATACTAGACGTAGATCTAAAGGTATATAGAACCTTAAAGATTGTATTTTTATGGTGATTTTGTATGATATAGAGCAAAACAAGAAAGGGGGTTGATGGGGTTTAAGTGGTGGTCGGGGTGGAGTATTCAAAAGAGCATAATTTTTTGCTCAAACTTAAAAGTGGGGACTTTTCTTGAATTGTTTTGTGTGATTGCAAATGGTGTATAATGGAAATGGGAATTGAAGAGATGGTTAAAATAATCAACGGATTCTTTGCTTTTAGGCGCGGGGTATTGCAAGGCAAGTTTGAAAAATTAACACTGAATTTCATGAGACTATAATTAATAGGCATCATGGTAGAAAACTACCATCATTCCCCCACTTTTTTCTTCTTGTTGTAGTTAGTGTATGTGTGTATGGTATAGGAATTATGATGTTTCTAGTTTGTATATCTACTACTAGGTAGATGCTATTTTAAAGAGGTATCTACTTTTTATCGAGTCATGTGTGTAGACTGTATTTAACAAGCGATGTATTTATGTAGAAAACTACCATCATTCCCCCACTTTTTCTTCTTGTAGTGTTGTATGTGACTATGGTGCAAGAATTATGGATGTTTCTAGTTTCAATCTACTAATAGTACTAGGTAGATGGTATTTTAAAGAGTTACGTACTTTTTGTGGAGTCGCATCTATTAGAATATATATGTAGATCGTATTTAACAAGTGATGTATATTAGAACGTGTTTATGAATAATAGTAGAAGAGCGATATTTTCTATGGAATCTATGTTTATTAGAGCGTAGTTGTGGATAGTATCTGAAAGTGATGTATTTGCTATGAATCACATTTATTTTCGTGTTCACGGACAATATTTGAAAATTGGCATATTTCTTCTAGAGTTAGGGATGATAATTGGGCGGGGCGAGTTTAGAGCTATGTGAGGTGGGGTGGGTGCATGGCTGGTTGTAGGTTTAAAGAACCAAAAAGGAACTTGATGCAAATTAAATTTTTGTAATAGTAAAAATTAAATATATAAACTTTTTATATTAAACATTGGCTTTGAGTTAAATTTAATTTTTTTTCCTTAAAAGTAAAAGTAGACATGTCAGGAAAATTATTTATTGCTGAAATGTTAATTAGAAACTTTTAATTAGTGATTATGAAACAATTGTTGAAATGTTAATTAGAATCAGTTAATTAGTTCTTGAGATGTTAATTAGCGAAAAATGAAAAAAAATTAAAATATGAATTTTTATTTTTCATATTAAACTCAATTAAAAAAATAAAAAAATTTAAAAATTTATGCGATGCAGATTTATGCGGGACGAGTCTATATGGGACGAGTTGAAAATAAAAAACTTATCATGGGAGGTGATGCGAGGAGGGGAAGGGGACGGGCGATTTAAAAAAATTGCAAGTTGAGGACAATTTTGGGGACAATGTTTGAAAAGTGATGTATTCCTTATGGAGTCACATTTATTAGAATATATTTGTGGGTAATATATGGAAAGGAGTGTATTTCTTGTAGATTCATTTGTATCAGAGCATGTTTGTGGACAATATCTAAAAATGGATGTATTTTCTATTGAGTCACGTTTATTGGAGCATGTTTATGGACAATATCTGGAAAGTGACATATTTCCTCCCAAGTCATATGCATTAGAGTGTGTTTACGGACAATGTTTGAAAAGAGACGAAGTCCCTATAGAGTCACGTTTATTAGAGCGTGTTTGTGAACAATATTTGAAAAGGAATGTACCTCCTATGAAGTCACGTTTATTAGAATGTGCTTGTGGACAATATCTGAAAAGTGATGTATTTCCTATGGAATCACAACTATCAGAGTGTGTTTTACTCATCACATGAATTTTTTTGATGTAAATTCAAATCGAATTTCAACGCATAGGTTGGCAACCAAAATAATGGTGTAACACGTGAGAAGATAGTATTTGAACGGACAAATCCTACTCACGTTTAGTACTTGCTTACATGACATCTCAATAGAGACAAATCTCTTTATAATAACATCATTTTTTCACATATCTATTGAATAGTATAATGAATTGTTGTTGTAGGGAACAAAAAAAAATTGGTTTAAACACTTCATATTATAGTAAAATATTTTTTAATAAAAGATACTGCTATAGAGAAATCGTACTATAATTTATGGTTAAGTGATTATTGAACTAAAATATACATAAATAAGTTATTCAAATCGAAGTCAAAGACATGTCATGTTATATATACCAAATATGAATAAGTTTTCCTTGTATTTGAATAACAAGTATAGTCGTATTTAGATAGAAAATAAATGCTATATATAAAGTAGAAATAACAATAATATACCCTGTAAAAATTCGTAGGTGGGATATGTTGCGGAAGCGAACTTGATAAAGTAATTATTTCATAATTACTATCCCAAAAATAAAAGCCGCTAAAAATAGTAAAAGAGGGAAAAAATAATAGATTTATGAGGTTTGGTAAAAAATATTTTTATCTACATCCTCAGATACAATTGATCCAAATTTTATTTCACTCCAAAAAATACAAGTGAAATACTATAAGAGAGAAAGAAGAACAAATGTCTTATAAGATGAGAAAACAAGTGAGAGGTGTGCCTAATTCCTAAAAACTGGACTTCAATTTTTAGGGGGAAAACTCCTTTACAAGTTTGTCCACCCACGATGTGGATGCACATATAACTAACAGGATCTGAAGAGAGTAAAATGTATGCATGCGTTACCATTAACTCATAGAGATATAGATGTTATTTTTGAAAGACCTTCATCGCAAAAATTATCATTCCAAAAATAGAAAAGATATGAATTGCAACAAAGTAAAAGTGAGGAATTGAAAGTAATATATTAGTAGACTTAAAAAAAATAGATATAATTAATATTTGTCATTATTTAACCATCTCACTATCTACTATCTCTTTTTTCCCACTCCATTTTTTGAATAGTACTTGACAACATACGTGACCCAACTACTATGCAA
>JAOTQR010000086.1:2517875-2532749 GCA_025774065.1 Solanum ossicruentum
AGCCCACGGATTCTGGCGCTGCATGGGGTTCCGGGAGATGGGTAGAGCGTAGTGATGGGGGTGGGTGGGGGTTGTTTTTCTTCTTGAAGTAAAAACTAAATAAAGTGGGGGTTGCAAGCCACGTGAGTTGGAAGAAAGAATAGGGTCTCAAAATATTTTTGAAAATAATAATTAAGCATATGGTCATGTGGTCAGTCCAGCCTGGTGATCTGATCAATATTTCACCACTTTTATGTGAGTAAATGGAATGTAGTCCTTGTTTAAAGAATTGATTGGGTCTCAAAATTCAAACTTTTTAACCTTGGAGGGGGGTGGGGGTGGGGGTGGGAGTTAACATTTTTGATCCCTTATTTATAAATTGTTATTTGGATCCTTGTGATATATGATTTAATATAAGCATATAGTTAATTAAATGATAGAGTGATTAATAATTTTTCAAAAAAATTGTGAATATACATGAGCAAGGGGATCAAAATGCATATTTTCAAGTAAAATTTACCAATAATTAAGTTAAGAAAAAGGTGATTAAAGAGGATATGTCACAAGTTCGACTTATTCAGAGTATGACCTTAGAGGATGAAGGTTGTGAATTAGAGTATAAGGTTAGTAGGTAATTTTGACTCAGTTATTGACAGATTTAGGTTTATTTGGAGACTTAGACTACGTCTAAACCTAATGGATCAAACTCATATGTTGTATTTGATTGTTTAAATCATATCTCTATTTCTATAGTAGTCTTAGTCTTATACATATTTATTTTCAATTATCGCATCATTTTGTCGTTGTTGGTAAATGTTTTTCTCCAAAAGCTATGTTGTGCTTTTCTTGGTGATGATTTGATGTGTTGGATTTTACTAAAACTCAAACTCTTTTCCATTTCCATAAATCACCATAATTTTCAAGTTGATAGTGACACAAACAAACTTAATTATTTTCACATAGTTAACAAGAAATTATATAAGCAAAAAATATTTAATAAGAAAGCCAAAGTAGGGAATAGTAGTGACTATTTTGTGTGGGCATATGATATTGGTCCATCAATTTAATTGGCATGACTTTAAAATTCAAATTAGTCATGAGTTTGGATTTATTTGTTTGAATAAATTATTGACATTTTGTCCTCTATAGTTAGCCTTATAGCTTGTCAAATAGCTTTCATGGAGGTCATCAAAGTTAGTTAATTCCACTCCCCACACTGAAGTTTCAACAAAAAAGCACTTTGGTTCCCCATCTTTGGGTTATGATAAATTAGGTCACATTCATTTTGCACCTATAATCATGTATAGAGTTAACTAAATCTCATTAAATTGAAAAAAAATGAATTGGCTTAGAAAAAGTTGGTGCATAAAAGCATATATAAAAGTGATTTCTTTATTAGGCAAATGACCAATGCAAAAATATTTCAATAACTTAAATGGATTGATAGGCAGGCTCTTGCCTTCAAATTGCATATTATGTTTCTATTAAAAAAATAATGATTCCTCTAAAATAACAAACTTATTCGAGTTCTTTTTTTTTTCAAAGAAAATCCCGCTCTGACTATCGAATGAATCGTCTACCTAAAGTGGATTGACTTAGAAAAAGCAGGTGCATAAAAACGTATATTAAAGTGATTCTCTTATCAGACACTCAGTCAATGCAGAAATGTTTCAATAACTTAAATGAATTGATGGACTAGTACTTGCATTCAGATTGAACATCGTGTTTCTACTAAAAAAATGATAATTCCTCCAAAACAAAAACTTATTTAAGTTCTTTATGCAAAAAATTCGACTCTGCTCATTCCATGCATCGTATATTTAAAATGACCTCCTATTTTTAATTTTATGAATTTGGTATAAGGGTGTATTTAGCAAAAATGATTATCCTATAAAGTAGCAATGTGCTAATTAAATAAGACATTTGGGAGGTTATAGTAATTAAATGAAATCTTAAGATTGAAGTACAATTCACCTTTTGGAAGTTGATGTGCCAAATTAAAAGAATCAAATGTTCTACTTCTAAAATCCTTTCTTGAGTAATGTGTAGTCAAACTTAAGTTTTTGACCATTAATCAATCTGAGTTGTATGTATGTTCAGAATAATATTATTTAAACCTCATAAATACTGTATTCTTAAAAGTTGAATGAGAGATTCCTTCCCCTTTTCACAAATTAATTAATGGCAAAATACGATAATAATAACATATTCAATATAATTTTATAAATAAAATTTGAAAAACATACAATATATGCAGACCTCACTCTTGTATCATAAACATAAAACGATTGAACTTGTTATTAATATAGGTAAACTTTATATTATTTTTTCTGCTTTTGAGAATGATTCTTTTGAGATGAGGGTCTTTTGAATCAGTCTCTCTATTTCTAAGAGGTAGTGATAAGATCTACGTATATTTTTCTATCCAAACTCTACTTGTGGAACTTTTGTTGGGCATGTTGTTATTTTATGCAACTATAAGAAGCAGTTGAAGTTTTTTTTTTTGGTAATTTTAAGTGTATTATATTAACTCACATGATTTGTTCTAGTTTGACCAGGCTTTGTGGGTTGAGTACTGTACAAGATGCACAGTAAAAAGCTCTCTGTAGCTTCTGTATACTGTTGTAATTAGTTTTTTCTTTTTTAAATTTGTTTCGGAATATTTTTTATAATGATTTTTTAATACTTTTTAAAATATTTAAATTGTCAATTATTAGAATTTATAATACATTTACGTAGTTTTCAAATATATAAATTTTATTTTTAGAAACTTAAAGCTTGCATGTTTGAAATAACAATTTAATTCAAAAGTTTAACTCTCGAAATTTGAATTGTGTTACATAACTTGGGATAAAGTAATAAACACCTAAAAATCATTACAAGACAAGAAATATTCTACCCCTATTAATCTTCTACCCTAAAATATAACCTCTACTCCTTTCTATCTGAGGTCATGTCCGCGGTGATATGAAGTTGCAGCATGTCCAGTCTAATCACCTTTCCCAATACTTGTTCGGTCTACTCCCTATCCCTTAGTGTAACCCTAGATTCAACCTCTCATCGCTCCTAACTAGGGCGTCAACACACCTTCTCTACACATGCCCAAATCATCTCATTCTCACTTCTCTTATTTTATCTGCCACAGAGGTCACTCACATCTTCTCCTGAATAGCCTCATTCCCAATCTTATCACTCCTAGTATGTCATCATATTCATCCCAACATTCTCATCTTTGTAACATGTATTTTCTGAACATGTGAGTTTTGATTAGTTAGCACTCAACCCCATATGAAAAGATGGTCTAACCACCATTTTGTAGAACTTACATTTCAATTTAGGTGGTGCATTCTTATCATACAATACTCTAGAGGTAAGCTTCCATTTCATCTATTCTTCTTCAATGCGATGCGTGATATCATCATCGATGTCTCCACTAATCTAGATGACGGACCCAAGATATTTAAAGCTTTCTTTCTTGAGAATACGTTGAGTGACAAACTTCACTTCTATGTCCATATCATCCATCGTGATATTTAATTTACACACCAAATATTCTATTTCGATCCTGCTTAATTTGAACCATTTGGACTCCATTGTTGTGTCTCTATCAATACTATATCATTCGCAAATAGCATATACTATAGAACCTCCTCCTAGATAGACCATGTTAGCTCAACTATCATTAAGACCCCCCTCCCCCCTCCTTAAAAAAAAAAGAAGTTCACAAATCCTTGATGTAGCCTCATCTAAACAAGAAAATGCCCTAGGTCTTCTTTCACTATATTAATTCGAGTCTTGGCTCTATCACACACATCCTTTATCGCCCTAATATACACTATTAGGATATCTTTAGCATCCAGTTACCTCCAGAGGACATCCCTTAACACTTTGTCATAGGCTTTCTTAAGATCAATGAACACCATATAGAGATCCCTTTTTCTTTCTCTGCGTTTCTTCACGAATCTCCACACAAGATGAATTTTTCAGTAGTTGATAACCCCTGCATGAATTCGAACTGTTCTCTGAAATGAAAATTCCTCTCCTCAATGTCATCTCTACCATTCCCTCTAAGAGTTTCATAGTGTGGCTTGACAATTTGATACTCCTTAATTATTGCAATTTTGGATATGATCATTGTTCTTGTAAAACAGAACCATTGCACTCCACCTTCATTCATCTAACATCTTAGCTGAGAATATTAAACAATCTAGTAAACCACTTTATGCATGCCTTATCAGTGCTTTTCTAAAATTTCATTAAAATCGAATCAGGTCTGATCGCTCTTTTCTTGCTCATCTTACTAATAGTACGGCTGGCCTTCTAAATCCTAAAACAAGTGTAGTACCCAAAATCCCGAAGATTATGAGAGTGAGCCAAATTATGGAATATAATATTTCTATCTCCTTTCTCATTTAAGAGTTTGTGAAAATATACTTGCCACCTCAGTTTAATGGAGGTCTCGCCCATCAATACTTCACTTCCCTCATCCTTGTTACACTTCACTCGATCCAAGTCATGAGGTTTTCTCTCCCTCTCTTTCGCGAGCCTATACAATCTCTTATCCTCCCCTTCCCCCCCCCCTCCCCAGTTCATCACATAATCATTTAAAAATTGTCGTCTTAGCAGTCGTGACCATCGACGTAGCTTCTATCTTTGTTGTTTTATAGATATCCTTAAGTCTCAGCTTCTCATCCTCATCCACACACTCTAACCACTTTGTATAAGCAACCTTCTTAACTTTGATTTTGCATTGAACTTCTCCATTCAATATCCAATCTCCTTGAACACCCCTAAAAATCCCTCTCGAGACTCCTAGTACCTTAATAGCTGCTTTTCTACTGCAATCAACAATCAGGTTATTCTGATCATAACTTTGACACCAATTCTTGTAGAAAAATATTGTTATCTATCACATATTTACTAAAAAATGAATAGAAAAGAAAAACTAACACAAAAATCTGATAGGTTGCATCAAATCTACATATGTCCTCTAGATCAAAACAGGAAGAAGTTTACATTATGAATAAGAATAATAATACAAAAAATCTCTTTTTTTTAAAAAAAAAAAATGGGGGTAGGAGAAGGAAAAAAAAGAAGAAAATTATAATGTGGGGAATCGAACCCTCACAAAAAAAGTGAGTGTTCATACAGAAAACAATCTCACTTACAACTCTTTTAAAAAAATATTTTTGAAAAGTATTTCTCAAACCTACAAGGATAATGAAATTTCCAAACCTAAAAGAAAATGTAATAAAAATAGAATTCATAAATATTAAAACAACCAAAGACGGAAAATGCTCATCTTTCAAGTATAGTCATAGACTCATAGCTAAGCATCTTTTTAGCTTTAATTAAGTTCAATATAGGAGTCTAATTTGAAAATAATTGTAGTTAAGATTTTTTTAAAACGGAAAAATGTTATTACTTAACTCATCCTTTGTTAAAGTCAATATTTCTGTCTAACGCGTATTCGACCAAAGGGAAATTGGGACCATACCTTCTATCATAATCTTGATTAATATGCAATGTGACATTTATATTTTTTTTACAAAAAAATTTCTACTTTTTGTTTGATTAAATGAATTTTTCAATGAACATTCTACATGTCTTTATTAATGGACCCTTAAGCTCTTTGCATTTCTAATTAATTCTTAAACTTAATTAATAGATTGCTGACACATGAAATTGTCCAAAAAAGTGTACATTTTGGAACAAAACCTTGTGGGGTATAATAATACTATTGCCATCTCATAGTGCATTGTAGTTTAGTATACTTCAAAATTATTAAAACAATTGTACCTATTCATACTATTGTTGGCTTGTTTTTTTAATTTTCTGTTCGATGTTCAGTATTTATTATTGGTCACAATTAATTGTATTTGTACCATGAAGTGATCCCACTTTAGAATAAAGCGCTTTTTATTAATAATAATAAGACTGCGTATAATAGACTCTTGTGGTTGGATCCTTTCTTGGATTTTGTGTATAGCAAACGTTTTAGTGCACCAAACTTGTTTTTTTTTTATTCTTTCAAATTTGAACTCGAAATATCTGATTAATGACGAAAAGATACAAATAAATCTCTTTGGTGGTTCTACCATTGTTGGTCTATATCAACAAAGAAATCCCTCCACTTACTCTGCAAATTGTCCCATTTGATCATCAAAACATACTATACCTTTTGACAAATTAAAGGTAGCCTAATTAGAAGACAAAATATTGGCTTCTTTCAATTATATAATGTTTGAACAATATCCTATAAACATGTTCCACCTCAGATTTTATAGCTATGGTTATCAATTATGTGCTTTCATTTTCTATAAAATAAATTTGATTAAAGACAAAAAGACAATCAATCCCCACCAGTATATATATCTTAACTAATTTCTTTGGCTTTAATTTCTTTTATTTGTTGCATTCTAGGTCTCTAGCAAGTTCTATATTTTTGTCAAATTGACCCTATCTTATTTTCTCTAAGTCAGTCTCCAATTTTGTTACTAAATTGTATTTAAAAAATATTTTACTTTGGAATTAGAGTTACTTAGTGCTGGAAGAAAGTCCCATTTTGAATTAGGTTCAGAGTCCACTCCTATATTATGATATCAGAGTTAGGCCCATCACAGTTATTACTTATAGAAATTGGACCTTCATCTTATGTTCATATTTTAGATGTCTAAATTTAGGCGTGTGGGGATGTGTTGAGTCTCATATCAGCTCACTTAGGGATGAAAACTTCTTTATATGATTTTGGACAACTAATCCTCCTTTCAAGAATTAACTTTTGGAATTGAGATAGATCGAATTTTAAGATAAACTCAAGTCCTTTGTATCAAGGGATTCAAAAAGGATAATTGGTGCCATTTGTCAAGGAAATGTGTGTGACACGAGTTGAGTGAAAGGGAATTGATGTGTGTACATATATAATAATATATACATGTTATAAATTATACATTATCTTTTTTGAATCAAATAGGAATAGTGTATAGTGGGGCCTACTCTTGCGCTGCTAAAGCCTAAAGTGAATGTCAATTGGCCATAATATATTTTTGCCAAATGGCCGTCTTATTCGACTTTGTTTTTCTCTTTGTCCTTGATGGTGAAATATCCCGCCCGCCCAAAAGGAGTTATTGTTTCAACAACAGCGATTCATATGGAAGAAAAGGTTCTCTAGTGATTTAAACATTGTATCTATAGGATAGGAATAACAACACTACAAGTCTAGTGGAACCTAGAAACATGGTTGCATATATATAAATTAAAAGGTTGTGATGGGATAAGTGTCTCTAGATGTCCGGTCCCGTGTAGAACTTTATAAGATTGTTTTTGAAATGGAGGCTTTACTTGCTAAATGAATCTAATTTTTTTAGCATATAAACATAGTTGCATATGCCATAAAACATTGTGGTAAGATAAATATCCATGCATTCTTAATAAAAGGTCTCTCATGCCTCACGTCGAATCTTAGAAAAAGAATTGCTTTTGGAAGGACGCATTTTACTTCCAACAGTGAAACTTCTCGAAACACGTGACTTGATTAGTCGAACCTCAAAGTAGCTACCCAACATTAGGAAGAAAACTTAAAAAGAAGTGTTGTGCGCATATATGTTACTGGTTCATAAGTGGATTTATTACAAATAATGTGAGTTCAACTAAATACATTACAATATTGAACTTAAACTTACAAAAGGAATTTAAAATGTATGTATATAATATGATCATACTTTATTTTAAACTCACGACTTTAAATTCTGGACTTACGTCTGATTGATTCATCATATTATTCCAAATTCAATCAACCTACCATGTGTATTCCCATTTTACTACTATACATTTATCCATAAAGTAAAAGGCAAAGAAGAAAGAATGAAAGGCATGTAGAAAATAAGCTTTTCAGAGAGGGAATCTAATGTTATAAACATCATGTAAAAGGGGAGTATGAAGAAGCCAAAGGGGTCGGTGAAAGTTTGTCCCACAAATAGCCACCAAAAGAGTAAAAATTAAAAATATTGATGGAACCCTATGTAAAAGCAACTTATATACATTGGTACATTCCCCTACATAGCTAAGGCTACTTTTGCAAAGTTGGAATATAACCCTACATTCCCTCTAAATATGCTTTAATTTTGTCATTTTTTGCAAATATTTTGATTGATCTTGAAAAAAACAAGAAAACATTAGTCTATGGTCTTCATATTTGTCTTGAGTCACCACTTTTTTTAAACATTTACTTGATGTCTTATCACTATATTGTGTCATGTGATGATAGCATTTAACTGTATTTTGTTTGAAGTGATTCTTGAAAGAGTCTTAGTTTGGTAGAATATATTCAACCTAGAGCCAAATGACCTAATAATGATCTTGAATGGGTTTTTAATCATATCATTCTTGAGATTTTGAATTGATCATTGAAGTCTAAGCTAATTGACCACTTCTCTTTTAGTACTTGTGATAAAATGCAATCAATTAATATGGAGGGATGTTGAATTAGATGATACTTTAATGACAAATTAACACATAGATACTTTAATGAAAATAATAACCGACAGATGTATATTATATGTATAATATTAGTATATTGGCGACAGATCGTAAATATTTTGCTGAAAAGCTAGTTGTGTAACTTCACCCTACTCTTTTTAGTTCTTCTTTCTTCAATATTTTCGTTATTGCTTTTGACTCTTGTACTTCTTTCAAATATATTTTGAAAAATGATTTTCTTGAGGTGAAGGTCTATCAAAAATAGTCTCTGTACTCCACAAAAAGTAGTTAAGAGTGGCCAATCAGACACCCTTCATCGAAATATTATGTTATGTATATAGAAAATTATATGAAATATAGTTTTTATACATATATATTAAACCTTGGACACCTTTAATAAAATTTCTGACTTCACTATGTGTATATTTCACCCCCCTAAATCTCGCGCGTCGAATTATATTGGGTATGTTATTGTTGTAGAGCAGAAATATAAAAAAAGAAAAAGGGATTATAGAATTTTCTTGATTTTATTTTAAATGTATTATACGTGGGAGAATTAAATGATGAAAAACCATAGTAAATAGGAATGATATTGTTGGGAGCGTTATGGTAGGCCAAAAATTAAAGTTCTATTTTCGCAAAGTAGATTACTCTATATCGTAATAAATCATGTATATATCTTTTTAATGTTGTGGTAAGACCCATTTATTCTGAAAAAAAAAGAGTGGCTGGCCTAGTTCTAATGCCATTTTCCCTACCTTATAAATAAATGAAAGAAAATAATTAATAAAAGAGAACCATTAATCCAATCTTTGATTTGCAGCTTCTTCTTTTTAGTTTTTCAAATTTTTTCTTAATTAAAAAAATTATTATCAAGAACCATCATGATTATCCTACACACCACTAAAAAAGTTTAGGGATGATTAATCATATGCTACATCACATTAGCTTCCATAAATTCAGTTAATAAATCATTTTATCCTTGACAATATATGGTTTAGGCTTAATAAAAGATTCAAAATAAGAATAAAATACTCATTAATGCACTAAAATAATCATTATATAAGGAGTAAATAAGGTTAGTGACATACGCAGGATTTTTTGTAAGGGGTATCACCATTTAAAATAATATATATATATAAATTTTACGAAATAGTATCACATAATACCTCTTAGCTCTTCTTAGATCCACCCCGAATAAGGTGGCAAGAATTTAGGGATAGTTGCATTTCGATCTTTTAAGTTATTGCTCAATTTTTATTGTAATCCTTTTAATATTTGACTAGACATATTTAACCTTTAATTAATTAAAATATATCTTTTCGGTTCCTATATATATAGGAAATATGTGATATTTAGAGTATTTTTTTAGAAATATATTACTCTCTATATGAAGTAATAATACCAATTTAACACAAAATTGATAAATGAATAATTTAGTCCTTAATAATTCGTTAAATCCGTTAAGATTCACAATTTGAGGGATTAAAAGTGAACCTATCTATTAACTAAAAGTAAAATGTATTTAATTAAAAATAATAAGGACTAAAATTTGAATTTTTTGATATTTGAAGGACTAAAAGTTAATGAACTAAACATTGATGCAATAATGTTTTTCCTCTTTGTTTTTCATTGTTGTTAAATGGAATAAAACATCATGCAACGTAAAATACTGAAGTTAGTTAGGATCCTAATAATTTTTAGTCAGAATACTTAGAAGTATTTCCATACATTACAATCAATGTATAGTGCATATATATACATATTTAGTGGTAGAGTCAGGATTTTCAATAAGGGGGTTCAAAATCTGAAGAAGTACACACACGAACTAGTAAAAGGGGGTCCGTCATCTACTATATACATATAAAAAAATATTTTAATAATGTATAAATAGTATATTTTCTGTCAAAGGGGTTCGGATGAACCGCCTAAACATGGTATACTTCCGCCCGGTACACATTACATTATATTGGATAAAATTTGTGAATAATATTCATTTAGAGTTATTTTATAGTGTAAAAGTTCCAAATTAGTAAGAGTAGATGTATGTCATCATATATATTTTTAAAAATATTATATATATATATATACACATAGTGTTGGAGTCAGAATTTCAATTAAGAAAAGTAAAAATTTAAAGAAGTAAAATCGTGTAGAAATCAAAAGGTGACAATATATAACATCTATACATAATGAACTATTTTTATCTAACTAAAAAAAATAATTTTCTGACGAAATACCCCTCAAATGTACGTGGCTCCGCCACTATGTGTATATATATAAATAAGAAAAGATGGTTAGTGGGAGATGGGAGTGAGGCCCAAGTTCCAAAAGAGATTGATTTGCCCTAAGGGTGGGGGTAGGGGGCGGGGGTGGGGCTTTCATTTTTGCAAAAAAATAGCCCTCATCATGTCAACTCAAGCACCACCTATTGATTAAGAGGAGCCTAAGTGAATGGACTCTCTTTTTCTTGCAATTATAATCAATCAAGAAATAAGTAAAATTCATATACATGTGGGCCATTTTTTGAGCCAAATTATTATGTGAACAAAAAGAAATAAAATCATAATGATAGTTTAATTCTAAATATTCAATGACCTTATGATCATCTTTCTTTGATTTGATACTAAGTTGGACTTATTTAGCATAATCTTTTTGTTTTCTCCTTATTTTAAGGTCATTTTTTAAATTTAAATGGACCTACTAAGAGCGCCGAAGGGTTATTTGCACAAATGGCCTTTTTTGAAGGCCGCTATTTAAGTTGCGGTAATTAAGTGGACTAAAAATTTATTTTTATTGATTGGTTTGTTAATTTTTAAAAATTTATTTTTAAAAAAAAATTATACGGATAAATAAATATACTAGTTAATTAACTAACATAGCTATAATTTGAATTAATTACAGTTCGCGACAAATATCTAGCTGTAACTATATTATGATTTTTGTATATTTCTCGTGATTTATACAAATATTATGCGTGATTGTACAAAAATTATGCGTGAATCAAATTGCGTACCAAAATATACAAATACTGTGAATTGTATAACGAAGTATACAAATGTTGTACACCAATTGTATTGCGAAATATGCAAATGTTGTATAAAAAATTGTGAATTGTATAGTGAATTATGCAAATGCTTATAAATATTGCACAAATAATACAAATGTTGCTATATCTACAATTACGAAATGTAATTACTCAAATTATAGCTATGAAGTATAATTAGACTTTATAAATTTGCTAAATTTCAAGTAAATATTAGACCTTAGTTTGTTGTTTTACCTATTTTTTCCTTAAATAATGAAGAAAGTGTGAGCCAAACTTAGCTTCTTTTTTTTTTAAAAAAAAATCTTGTTTTTTTTCAAATATATATACACAGAGTTCCAAACGTGCTCTGATCACTTTCTTTTAAATAAGGGTCCATTTCGTTTTTTTAATGTCCTTAATTCTCAAATGAAAAATTCAAACAAATAAGGTCAAAAGGAAAAAGATAAAAAGAAATTTTAAAAGCAAAGGGAAAAAAAATAGTACTCTAATAAACAATTGACAAGAAACTATTACTTAGAAAAACACCGACTCTATTAAAGAATAAATTATGAATTTTTTAATCTTAAAACTAAAAATATTTATAAGTATTAAAATTATTAAAACTCTATGAGTTTGGATATGTCATATGTTATATTGAAATTAATAGATTAATATATATGGAGAAAATAATAACTCTATGAGTTTGGATATGTCATATGTTATATTGAAATTAATAGATTAATATATATGGAGAAAATAATATTTTATTAATTCTATATTAATATTTTTTTAAAAAGTGTAAGGCACATGAAAGTAAAACTTTAGGGGCGATCCACTATTAGAATTGTGTAAAGGGGGAAAAGTTTGATATACACTCAACTTTGTTATTCAAAATTGATATATTTCTTTCTTAGAAAATGTCTCTCACATATTTTACATATATTTTTACTATTCTAAAAATGACTCATAAGTACTCCAAGTGTTACAAAAGTGAAAAAATATTTTTTTTTAGGGTTTAAAAATTTTAGTTTTTATAAAATTCATGTAGAGGGTATATATGATTCTTCTAGCAAAGTTCAGAGGTATATTTGATCCTTTTCATATATAAATTATTTGTCTTTGATTGTTATTAGATGAGTTTCTTATTTTTATTTCACTTTTTTCTTTTATTCTTTAGTGCAAAAATAAGAGAAATAAAAAGAAAAAAGTGTGAATGAAAAAGAAATTTTTTAATATATTTTTGTAGATTTATTGTATTTAACACTATTTTTTTGTGGCTATATTTTAATTTATTTTTTTTATTAGTATGAAAAAAAGACATCTATAATAAATTTTAAAAGAAAATAAGTAATGATAAAGTCAAATTAGTCATTCATTTAAAAAAACTCTATGAGAATTATTAAATATATCTTTACACAGATTTTATTAATAAGAAATTAATTTAAAATTAGTTGTTCACTTTCATTAGAAGAAATGATATATGTGAGTCATTTACGTAACAATAAAAATATATATGAGTCACTTTCACAACAAAAGATATATCATCTCTAAATGATAAAGTTAATTAAATCATATATTAGACCGTTTTTCCCTTGTTCAAATTTTAGGGACAAGAAATGCTTGTTAGGCAAATTTTACTTTTATGTTCAATCTTTTAGCATGAAAAAGAAAATTAAAAACTAGCTATGAACTTTGTTGCCTAATTTTTATCCATAAATGACTTGTAACTAATTAATTTTTTTGACATTATGTCACTATTTCGTCGATAAATAAAATAAGTGATAAAATTAGTTGATAAATAAAATTAGTGGCAATAATAACATGTCAAGTGAATTTCACTAAGTGGAGTCTGGAAGCGTAGAGTGTATACATATTTTATCACTATCTCATGAAGGTACAGAAGTTATTTTCGAAAAAATACCGTCGATTCAAGTGCATCTCCAGTAAAAGAAGAAGAAAACACTGAAGAAAGAATAGGCGTCAATAAAAAAATTAGTGTAAAGTTTACAAGAAAGAAACAACAACATCAAAACAACCTGATACTCAAAACAGACTAATAAACAACATATAACAAGAACTACAAGGGTACAACTAGCACTGCAACAAGTACTAACATGCCAAAATCTACGCAAGACAAGAAAACACTCTACCCGTACTAGCTTTCTATCCCAATATGATCTTCACTCCTTCTTATCTAAGGTCATTTCTTCGATAATATAAAGTTACATGTCCTATTTAATCACTTCTTCCTGATACTCTATGAAGTATTGTCCGCTTTTGGGCTTAGCCCATCACGGATTTGTCTCTTTGGGCTCACTCCAAAAGACGTCTCACAGTACATAAACTCAGTAGAATTCTCGCCCCACATCGACAAGGCTGACACAGAAGTGACTCTAATACCATTGTAACGATCTGACCCAACACTATGAAGTATTGTCCGCTCTTGGGCCTAGCACATCACGGATTTGTCCCTTTGGGCTCACTTCAAAGACGTCTCACAGTATATACACCAGTCTTTTACTTATATACCCAACATTGTTTTGCCGATGTGAGACATCTCATCTCAAGATGAATTGTTACAACTTTAATTTATTGACCTACCTCTGCTCCTCAATGTACCTCCAACAATCAGTTTCTCACACTTTCTCATTGAAATGTCATCGCACCTCCTTTGCTCCTTTCCAACCATTTCTATTGAATTTATACGTCAACAATTTCTATTTTTTCTTTCTATTTTTATTTATTCCAATATTGGTGAGAAACAGAAAAAAGAAAATCTAAATTCATGGAAGTTGGCTCAAAGACTACCTTTTAAAATAAAGGTAGTGTGTGTGTATATATGAAGAGTGATCCCGTGAGGAATAGATTTGCTCACAGTTTTTTCAAGAAGGAAAAATAATTGTAATTGCATCGTTTCATATTAGTTGTCACACTTTTATAATTTATTTTAAGAATCCTAAATAAGAAATAATTTTTACTAATTTATCCTCAATTCTTTTCAATGTAATCAATATTGTTTAGTTTTAAAAAATAATTATCTTTAAGAGCAAAACAAAGAAAGTTAATTACTACCCCTGTTCATTTTTATTTGTTTATTATACTAAAAATATA
Organism: Solanum ossicruentum; assembly: GCA_025774065.1. Classification (NCBI taxonomy): domain Eukaryota; kingdom Viridiplantae; phylum Streptophyta; class Magnoliopsida; order Solanales; family Solanaceae; genus Solanum; species Solanum ossicruentum. The sequence continues at coordinate 2,532,472 of JAOTQR010000086.1, forward strand.
GCTAGGTACTCACTTTAACTTGTCTAGTTTGAAATCAAAAGGTAATTTATGACTTACATATTTTCTATTTTACTCATTATTAACTATAGTCATTTGATAATGTATATTTTTAAACATTATGTTTATAATATTCAAAGGGTAATATAATAAATTTTGAAATTGTTCTCGACTGCGCAGATCCGAGGAAGAAGAATTAAGGAATTTTGGGAAAGTTCTCCTTTTTTCATATATTCACATTGTACAATAATTGTGTATATATACACAGTTAATTAATCTAA
>JAOTQR010000086.1:2547388-2559889 GCA_025774065.1 Solanum ossicruentum
ACAGAAATACACAATTTATGTTTACATAATTTCATATAATCCCTACTCTTTTAAAAAATTACAAAAATTACTTAAATGATACAAAATCACAACACTAATTGATACAAATTACAATTTTATTTCTCCATGTATCATAATTAAAATTCCTTAATGCCCCTACCTTTTTGATATGTATCACTGATTTCGTTTTTTGTATAAAAAAAAAGAAAATTTTGATAATTTAAAAAAAAAAGTTGACATTAGTTAAAATTAACTCTAAAAAGTATGAGATTTGTATAAAAAAAGTCAATCAAATAATTTTAAAATGAGTGATACACGAAGCAAGTAAGATTAAAAGTTCAAGAGTATTCATTATTAAGGCCCAATCTATAAGGGATAAATGCTAATTACGTTCTCTAGCACTTCTATCAATTAATTTATAAAATATACACGAAGTGTTTAACAAGTTGTGCATATTTTATATTAAACATACAAATAATATATTTTATATTAAATAAAAACATGACTAAATTTATTGAAAACTAATTACTTTATTATATAGATTTGAAACTATCTCAAATTTAGATTACTTTTTAAGAAAAAATACACTTGAATAGCTTTTAAATTTAAAAAGTTTTGAAAATTTTAAATTGGGCCAAAAGCCCACATAAGAAAGCAGGAAAAGAGGACGGGCTACACAAAATACAATAGTATTAATTCCAATTAGGGTAAAACTACCTAACTACACAAAATATTCCTATTATATTCACTAATATAATTTTTTTCATTAATTAATTCTTTCATATTATATTTCAAGTTAGATATTATATACAATAAAATAGGCAAAAGAGAAGAGAAGGGAGAAGAGTGAGATTTGTCTAGGTATCCTAGATACATACGAATCACACTAGATATATGTATCTAGGATACCAAACATGTGAGACGGATAGGAGAGTGGTGAACGAGATAGAAGGAAGGTGTCAGATTTGTCTATGTATTTCAGATCTATGCGAATCCATTTAGATACAATATATCTGAACAAATAACACCTAATTTTGACCCTATGTAGTAAAAAATACATGGATTTAAATATATTTGAATGCGCCAAATGTATGTATTTGATTCAAAATCTAATAAGATTCATAATATTGTAAATATTTTTCTAACATGAATCTGAGTAATTTGCTCCTAAACTAGTGAAATTTTTGTAAGTTACTCATAAAAACGTAAATAGAAATAATATTAAGAATGACTTTCAGATGTGTGGCCGTTAACTTTTAACCTCACTTGCTCTATAAGAAAATTTTCAAGTATAACAAGTTTTGATTTTAGACTCTAAATGTTTTCCATGAGCAAGCAATGGCCAAATTTAAGTCAGTAATAAATTTATCAAATTCTAAGTCAGTAATAAATCATACAAAAACTATGTATTTTTGTTTATAAGAAAATATATGGATCGAGAAGAAGTTCAAAACAATCAATGTAGCAAACTAAGGCTAATCCTCTAAATTTATAGCCATATTATGTTATATAAAAAAAGTCACAATACTATTCAAATTATATTTATTTACTCCTGATGCTTCCGATGTCTGAGAAGGTGGAGTGTATGCAGCCTTACCCCTACATTATAAGGGTAGAGAGACTGTTTCTGATAAATGAACTTTTGGCTCAAGTAAGGCATATATCAAACAAGCAGGAAAAGAAAATACAATACTAAATACAAGTAGCAATAACAATCAATATGAAAATCGATAAAATCGCAGTCTAAGTAGTAGTTGTTGTAAAAAATTTCAGTTCGTTAAGTTTGCATTTCAAGGAGTAAAAAGAATAAAAGGTTGTGTACCTTAAGGATCACTACTCATTAGGTTATATTATAAACCTAATAAATTTAGATTGATTACACTTCATAACTTTGTTGTGTTCATTTGTCTGATGGTCATTCAATTAATACTTATTTACTACAAAAAGAAGTCTTTTTTATTTATTCTATTTTTTTTAAAAAAGAATGTGACTTTTTGAGATATCAAGAAATCAACGCGATTACATTTGCACCGGGACATGTTGATTTGTCAGTATTATACATTTCCACTCTATTAAAGAATTTTCTGCAAGTGTTTGAATAAATGTCATCGGAACTTTCAATGACTTTATGAGCAAGAGCTCACATATTTTCTTCCCCTGAATGGAATCTTATAGAGCTCGGACAATGAACTAGCTTTTACTGCGTGAGTTAGACTTAAGTCATAATTTTATAACAAAAGATCAGATCGATTTTTAATGAAGTTTGTTGGCTGAACATTTAATTCTTAAAATGTTGATTTTTAATGTTTAATTCTCACATAAACATTGCTTCCTGAACTTAAATGGCACGATATGATCAACAGTAGTGACGGATCTAGAGTATAATATACATAAGGTTCACGAAAATTCAATAGCTTTTGCCTGGATCGTATATAAACTTCAGATACGAGATCCGCCCTTTGTGAGTTGATGTTCTAACTCTCCCTCTTTCACTTGTTCCACCTACATTTGTTATAGATATAATGTTGCTGCATGTTAGCTAACTGGAAGGTTACTGATATATATCATTCGTCCAAAATTTCAAATATATATAGTAAAGTAATTAGGTTATAATGAATATAATTATATATTTTTATTAATATAAATAATAGCAAAAAGTTATAGATAATATACTAACTATATAATATATCTTGTCAAAAAGTAATAAAAAATATACATGATTATACAATATTGTTTATCTATATATAAGTTATACATCGACTATATATTATGATACACTAGAAAACCTAAATATAGTTTAATTATACATGAAGTATACATTGACTATTCAATATTGCTTATCTATATATGAGTTATACAATGACTATATATTATGATACACTCGAAAATCTAAATGTAGCTTAATTATACGTGAACATCACTGACTATTCTATCTCAATCACTCAAAATCATCTCTAAACAATCCCAAATTTTAGATATGAAATTCACTGGACGTTCTATATCAATTTTTTCGTAAAACAAATGGCTGAAAAGGCCACTTACCTAATTTCTTTTTTAAACTTTCAATCTTGTACGTGGAGGTTACTTTTTGAAAATGAGAAGTTTGAAAAAAGAATTGATAGAGAGTGTTTATTCCGAGTGGGGTTCTAAATATCGCACTTTAAAATAGCCAATCTTCAACACAGATACCAAATCGAGTGAAAACCAATAAATAAATAAATAATAATAAACCATATTACTAGTATCTTGAAGCGAATTACAAGCAAGTGAAGTTGTTATTAATGACAAATATTTAAAGTTCAATATTCAGTTTTTGTCCTTTTTATGTTTTTATTTTATTTTTAATAATGTTTTTAATTGAAATAAATGACAAGTGAAATTATTCTCAAAAGCTCAAAGAGATTTTTTTTCCCAAAATAAAAGCAGTAGAAAGAATAATGGTTTAAATGAATAAATATACAACAAATTATACAAATACACAATATATATTTACATATTTATCAAAAATCTCTACTCTTTAAAAAATTACAAAAATTTCTTAAATGATACAAAATTACAACACTTGTTGATACAAATTACAATCCATACTTCTCCATATATCATAACTAAAATCTCTGATTAATACTCCTACCTTTTCGACACGTATCACCGATTTCGTCTTTTATATAAAATTTTTTTTTTTGATAATTTTAAAAAAGTTGATATTAGTTGTAATAACTCTAAAAAAAGGTAATTATAATACTTGTTTAAGTTCGCTAGATTACTAGAAAGAACCACTATTTTTTCATTGAAACTTTCCAATAGAAAATATCGATGGCTATTTCTATAATTATTTTAATAGAATTAGTGAAAAAAAGAATAATCTTTTCACATAAAAAATAAAAGAACTTTTCAATATTTCAGTAAGAATAGTCTTATTCCATGAATTTGGTGAGAAATTGATTCAAATGCAGTGTTCCAAATGGTTGAAAAGGAAAGAAGAAATGCAACTACAAGATCAATTTGTTTCTCTCTTAGTCATATATCTCAATTTTGAGTTTTGAATATGGAAAAAATCCTTGATAAAAAATATTTCACCCTAAATGAAATCTTGCACGATACAAATCCAAAATAGTTGAATTTCAATATGAATATCAAACATCAGATATAAAAATACTTTAATACATAATGAAATAAGCTAATATCAAAATCTCACACTATTTTTTCCGAAACCAACACACTTATGAATAACTTGTAAAAATGGCTAATACTAGCCAAACTTCATTTGTGTTGGACTCTATTCAGCAGCTTCCTAATGGGGCTAAGGATCCTTTTCATTTGGACAAAATTTAAATGCCTTCATTAGATTTAAATATATGAAGATATAAATTTTTTTTGTTAGCTATTTACTTGTCTCTTTTTTTTGTGCAGGTTAATTTGTAGATACTAATTTTCTAACCCTCCTTTTGTGAAAGATAAAAATTTTATTTTTGTGGTTATTGGAATAGATAAATTCTTATAGATCCTTCCCCCGAAAAAATTGAAAATGATAATTTTTTATTATTCAGCTTGAGTAAGAATAAAAGAACATTGTGTTAGGAGGTAAATCGTGTCCTCTTCTTGTATTTATTCTCATGATATATAACACTCTTACTAATAAGAAAATAATTTAACACTATAAACAAAAAATCAATTCGAAGAGAAATCATGTTTTTTAACATAAATTAGCATTAATTTGCTGTTGGAATTTTTTTGTTTCTAGTTGTGATATAACTTGCAGATATATGAGTCTGAAGTTATTTATTTTATATTCAAGGTATAACACATAAACATACGTCTTTTTAAGTTGGTCTTGGTGTTGAGGCCAAAAAATCAACGAGCGTTGGTAAACACAAATTTGAGAAAAAAATTTCTTCTATTACTTATAAGGATAGATTACAAAACAACTCTCAACCTCACACAATACACTCTTGTCTTGGTGTTCTTGGTGGTTATACTCTTCTTGGTGATTTACAAATGAGAATTCCACCTATATTTATAACAAAATTTACAGGTGTGAATTTTTCAAAATTGGTGGCCAACTTTGAAGAAAAACTGCACAGTCTTCATTTGAACAGTTAGTCAAATGAGTTGTGCTGCCATTATTGAATTCAATAATGACAGGTGTTCCCATGGTAACTGTTCCAATGGTGACTGGAACTTTCACTTAGTTGGCATCTGTATTCTCTGACTTTAAGTATGCATAAATAGGCACTTGAAATTGTATAAAGATGAACAATTAGACACTTTATCCTATGTGACGTTTACGTAGTGTTACATGTGTATTATGTTACGCAATGCACATTTAAATTGAAGAACATGAGTATCAATTTATGAAACCAAGTTAAATAACATATTTCTATATTATGTCTAAATATATATATATATATATATATAACTCAAGAGTTACTTTAAATTATTTAAGTTGTTACAGATTAAAAAAGGAAGTGAGTATATACTCTGGCTGACAAAGGAAAAGAAAATTAAATCATCTTCCTACCAAGAGGCTATTTAAGCATGTAAACTATAACATTTACAATTTTATAAATATGGATATAATTCAACAACTTTACAGAAAATTATTGTTTTTGAACTCCATGCATGTGAGCATAATGCACCAACAATCAAATAATCAACATAAGAATATAAGATTTTGCACATAAGAAACATATGGGACTCTAATGATAAAGGGCAAGTCTCTAAAGGAGCGCATATTACATCTTAGATAAATATCATATCAGAATGATTTAAAGAAAAAAAAAGTTAGAGCCAAACCTTATATATAAAAATGAATTTAGAATGGATTCGAGGAATAAGTTCGTATAAATTTAAATTTAAAAATAAATAATATCTTAACAATTAGATAGATCGCTAAAAGATAGTTCGAAAAAATTGAAAATGATGTGTGGGGTTGGATTGGCAACTTCTTGATGATAGTGTTGTTGAATTTTTCCTTGCAATTTCTCAAGGGAAACTGTCTTTGCGTTAAGCAACATAATTATTATGAATTTATATTTCACTTTTTTTTTTTTTTGTGTAGTCCCTATGTATAGACTATAGTTTTTATGTCCTAGCTACTCCACCTTCATATTTTTCTTCTTCCTTGTTTTTTTTTATTCAATAGGAAAATTCAAGAATATTTTTGAAAATGTAAAGTGAATCATTACCTTTTCTTTTTCGACCACAATAATTGCTTATCGTCATTTTTGATATTTTTATCCAGATATATATTTACTTATTTTGAACTTAAAAAAAAAACTAATTAGTTTTACACAATATGTCATTAATAGTATATATAGATGGATGAAAAAACATATTCGTCTTACTATCTCATCTATTGTTTTTATTCTAATTTATGTGGTACTGTATAAAATTTAAGAAAAAAAGATTATTTTTAAAATTTGTACTGGTCTCAAACTAATGTTAAATATTTGTGTGACATAAGTTATTTCATTAAGAATGTATTGAAAATAAATTTTACAAATAAATATGATATTTTTGTAGATAAATTAAAAAGAAAAATATTTTATATAAATCTAGAAGGACTAATAATTTCAAAATTCACAAACAAAAAATATCAAGATCCTTTTCACAATAGTTTTTTCTTAATATATATTACCAATTACTTCTACGACAAGATCTTCAAGTATGACCTCATTTTATTAAAAAATTTAAGAAAAAAAGGTGGATCGCCAAAAGACATACAAATATATGCGTTTACTAAAATTAAATTAACTAAGATAACGAAAATTGCATCTAACAAAATGAAAACAAAAACTTAAGTTAGAAGATGCATCACAAATGTAATCCCAACAGACAAATTCAAGTGGCCCAAAACGTTACAATTTATTACCAAAAAAAAAAGAAGCATCGAATCCACCATTACACTTTTTTATTTTTTTAAAAGAACCATGTACCCCTAAAAATTTAAAATGAAATAATAAGTATTTTTAAAATTTTAAATAGATGTATCTGATTTGAGTTCTTAGAATAAAATTACTTTTTCTAAGAAGCAATTTATCTCCCTAGAGAGACTTCCTAGTAGACGATTCGTCCGTTCATCAAATAGGGATAAGTTTTAGAGTTTTCGTAGAAAACAATTTATTCCTAGAGAGTGACTTCCTACTAGTTGATGCGAATTAAGATTAGCCATCTGTTGGTTAATTGGGAGAAGCTAGAGTTTTATTTACAGATTCAGTCGAAGTAATTTTTTTGTCCTCCGGTGACTTGAAGCCACAATCTAAAGATTAGAGGTGGTTAGTAGTGGCGAACTCACAAATTCCAATAATGGTGTTCAAAATTTTATTATATATCATCTCTGAAAAGTTGTTTTTCCCTATATATCATACATTATTACTTTCAATTGCACATTATAATTTTTCGATAAAGAATATTTATGTTAACCACCCTTCGATCTACATATGGCTATATCATTAGGGGAGGGGAGGGGGAGGGGTGTGATTGCCACTTAAGCAACCCCTTCTTGTCAGCTAGTTTTTTTTTATTGAACTCTTATATTTGCATTAAGAAATTCAATTAATGTATAAATAATTTTTATGTAGGATCTATTAAATCATCTTTATACCATTTTAAAACTTAAAAGTTCAAAATTTCAAATTATTTTGTAAATCTTAAAATGAATATTGAACACAACAACAATAGTATATCCAATGAAATCTCACAACTGGGGTTTGTAGAGGAGATAAAATATATCAAAATCTTATCACTATCTCATAGAGATAGATGAACTGTTCCAAAAGACCCTCATCTCAAAAATATCATCTCTAAAAGCAGTAACATACTAGATATAAAATAACGACTAGAGTGAAAAACAAATGATAATATATAAAGATAATAAAAATAACAAAATAAATTACGGAAATAACAACGCACAGTTTTGAACACAAAATTAAAAATTAAAAAACAATAAGAAAAAGAAAATGTAGGAAAAGCAAGTAGTTGGCAAATCTCTTTCAAGGAAGAGTGAAGAGAAAGCACATGGGATCAGTTTTTAAGCTGAACACATCAGAACCCTTATATGAGGGGCATGTGGAGGAAAAGATTCAGCTACTTTTTTTTTTTTAAATAATAATGGTTTTATTATTTTATTTAGCAAATATTTGATTGTATCATATACAATTTTTTAAAAAAATAATTTTAATTTTTTTTTAAAAATTCCAAGTATGAGCATAGCAGAAATTAAGAACATGGATCCACCCCATTTCCAATGGATTCTTGAAACTTCCAACTAATAAAGTCATGTGAAGCTGTGATGCTGCCTGTTCTTGTCTTTGCCTTATATATATTCTTTCTATTATTTATTTAAATTAAAATTAGAATTGTTAATAAAATTTGTACTTGAAAATGGGCCCAAACACCTTCAATATTTTCTCAATTTTCATCATTTAGTTTGTACAATATATAAAAAGATTGGTAAAAGTAAATTTAGTGACGACCCTATGGGTAGGGGTAGTGTAACGACTTATTCGTCGTTAATAAAAATGACATCTTGGGTGAAATTCTAAAAAACATTAATATATGTGGGCGATTTAAATTGGGAAGATATGATGGAAATTTTGTAATTTAAACTTGATCGAACTAATATCATCTTGCTATAGTAGATAATTACAAGTGTTAACTATTGTTGTTTTGTGAAAATTAAATGGACCTTGTCAATGATATTTATCTTATGACTAGTAGTGATTGTCTAGTTCATGATTGTTAACCTTAAAAATTCAAATTGAGGTGGGTTGGCGGTGATTGTAAGGGATAAGTATTAGAGAATTATTGGGTTATAGCCATTTTTGTGACTTGAGGTAATTGAAAGGGAACAAAATGAACATGAAAGGTATTAATTCATGAGATGTGTGTGTATGTGCACGCATTGCATAATGATTGTACAAATGTATGTTTAGAGAATAGGGGGTGAATATGAAAAGACATTCGATTGATAATCTCACATAATAAACTTGTTCAATTTGTTTGTGGCTTTACATGTGTGAGTTTTTCAGTATTTTTGTGATTATGTGTGATGTTTGTGACTGTCGGTTGACTCGATTACCATACTTGGTACAGATTATTTGATTGACTCTGATACCATGCTTGCTATGAAATATTATTAATTAACTTGTATACTATGTCTGATATAGATTGCTATATAATTGGCTCGAATATCACGCCTAATGCTTGTGTAATTATTTTCATGTGTGTAGGTTTCTTGAGTGAATCGAATTTGTTCCTCGTAATGTGTTTATTAGGTTGATCTGATGATCGGATTATTGTGTGTAACTGTAGATAAGTATTTTTGAGTAGATCAAAATTATATGTTAAACACTGTCAAAAGTGTTTTAGGAATCCTTGAGTAGTTCTTTGTAAAAAAGATTTGTAAAAAAGATTTCTTGTACTTGAGTATCATGACCATTTCAAATTATTTGAGGAATTTTTCATGTTTTTATGTGCACATTCAGAGAGGGTACCCTAGGTATAGCCGGTACCCAGAACCGTTGTTGATTCCTAGTTAACAATTTTGGTCAATTCACCCATTCAGTCAATTGAGGGCTCAACTTATAAAGAAATACATAATGAGGAAGTAAATCAATAATCAACAAGAGTAATTCAAAAATCCATTGACTTCCAAATCAAGCAACTCATACTCAATAACATAAATAATTTGCAAAAATAGACTTTGAAAGGAAAAGATCAATTTGACTCTAGCTATATCTATCACTGTCTATAAAACCTTTATTTATAATAAGGTGCCAAGATAGGTCCACAGTTATCGAAAAAAATACTCAACTAGAAGCAATGAAATAAATATAACTCCTCTGAAGGCAAGGAGGTCTCACTACTAGTTGGGAAGAAGTAAATCATCAACGGAGCACCTCTTGAGGATTCCTGACACCTGTATTAGCATCATAAAATGATGCAGCGTTGCATGACATCAGTGTATGAAATGTACAATATGTAAAATAGTTGAAAGAAAACACTCAAAAAATACTCAATATCAAGAAGTAAGGTTCAACTCAACTAATAAGATAGGCAAATTTCAAGAAGAAAACAATATTTTTAAATTGACTCAACCACACATAAACCTCAATTAAATCAAGTCATTCATTAATAAGAGATTTTGTAATCGACAACCATCACTTATAAGCAAGTGATGATACAACACTTGGAACTGTCATTGTAACAACTATTCAATACCTTGCCAAACTAAGGGACAATCAATCATCATTGGATCCATAATCAAACAAGTCCTCTTTTTGGACAAGAGAGGCGTAGCCTCTTAACTTATGCTGGCCATGTAGTTATGGGGTTTGAGTTTCTTGAACTTTTACTCAAATCGGTGTTCAACATTACTCTCATATTAGTTTATTTTCATATCTATCATTTAAAAATATTTCAAATCATCTCATCAAGTCTCAATACGTCTTTCAAAACTCAATCTTATCTCAGCTCATCACATTCTTTCGTTTATGAATCTTATGCTTTCAAAGTTAGCCATATCTCATTAACTTCTTTTCTCAAACCATCATCTACACAAAAAAACTCATGCTGATCATTTGGATTCAATAAAATATGCTTCAATTTGATGAAATTCATAGTTTACTCAATACATAAAAATCATCAAATTTCAATTTAAAAAGTGCATAGTAAAACAATTATCATTAACTCAACTAGGGTTATTGACCATATCAGGAATTAAAGTCTGAAAACAACAACGATCTCAATGTAGTAGATATCAAAGAACGAAGAATTTATCAATTTGAAATTCAAGACAATTAGGCTAAATTCAGCTTACAATTGACAGAATTTGGATGTAAGGCGTGCGGATAAACTCAATCAAATACTATGATTAGCCTTACATACCTAGAAAATAAAGATCATAATCAAAATCGAAGACTTAAACAAAAACCTTAAAATACTAGATTTTTCCCTCTCCAGTCTTGCTCACAAATAATTCAAGTGTTAATTGGAGTTTAGGCCTATGAGATACTGATTAGGGAGACCCAAAACAAATTCCAAAAGTAAGGGTTTCAATTAGAGAAAAATAAAATCATTCCTGATTAAAACTATCGAATCAAATCACGAGACCCCATTTATGAATCGTGGTTCTCTTTATTATTGGCCATAGAAGGCCTATCGTAAAAATTGGGTTGATTTTTTGGGTTTTTGATCTTTGGTCTACGACCCCTTCTATAGGTTCGTCCTATCAATTCGTACAAAAAGTACTGAAATGATGGTTATTATGGTCATAGTACTGGCTATATGTCGCCACGATCATGTTATGGTCATACTGGCTATATGCCTCTACCGTACACAGCACCTCAATATTTCAGCGATAAGAATCCTAATACTTGCTATGTCATATGACAAGATCGTTTCCATTCTGCAGCTTGTTGAAGGGAAGATCTGTTTAGTTGAAATGTGAATACATCATTATATAGTGTATGAGATCGTATACGAAAATCGTATATACGAAATCAATACTTTTTGTTCAGGAAATCATCAGTTGTACGTAGATGCAGGGTAGCTTCTTGGTTTAGTTTACTAGATTTCAATATTTCATCTTCACATCTACGACCCCTTCTATGGGTTTGTCCTATCAATTCGTACAAAAAGTACTGAGACTATGTTTTAGCTCGTGAAATTTCGAAACAAGAATCACGAGTTGTAGATGTTAATATGAATTGTAGACCACCCCTTCTCGTTGATTGAACTAATTAAATATGACCAAGGCTAGGGAAATTATAGACATCTATCTACAAGTTATAGAAACTTCTATGGTCCGTCCTGTTCACTTGTGAAAGAGATCCTGGGACTAGATCTCATGACTTTGGATTATGATGCCTAGTCTATGGCTCATATTAGATTCCACAGTTCGTGGACCCAACTCCTAGAATGAACCTGGACTTACCCTCACAAGACAGGTTCTACAAAAATATCATCTACTGTCCATAAAAGCTTCTACAAGTCGTATATACAAATTTGTGAAACCCTATTTGGTGCAGATCCAAGACTCCTTGAACTTTCTAGGCTGTGTATCGTAAGTTAGGATATTTTAGGGGATGTTACATTGTGATCTTCCTATTTTTCTTTTTAAATTGGATAGTAGAAATTCTTCTATCTAGATATTAGAGTAGGTGTCCATTGATTCGATGGATTGAATCGTGACAGGTATGATCAATATACACTCTAATACTATCAAAGTCTATTTTTAGGATGTTATTGAATATTTATTGTATTTATTATTGCTGTTATAAAATAAATTCAGCAGTTTATTTGGTCCATTTTAGTTGTCCAAATCCAAAATATTTATCGTTATAAAAAATTAAGATACAAATAAGGATATTTTTTCACTTTCAACTTTATTCTATTAAGTTTAGAGGGAGATAAATGTCATGACAAAAGTAGGATTAGTTGAGATCACAAACAAATAAGAATAATGTAATTATATTATTTTTTTTAAAAAAAATTATAAAA
>JAOTQR010000086.1:2559989-2573920 GCA_025774065.1 Solanum ossicruentum
GGTTCGTCGCATCTGTTCTTTTATCATATCTAGTCTTTCTGCTTCTGGGTTTTGTGCTGAGGGTTTTAGGAAACAGCTTCTCTACTTCTATGAGGTAGCGGTAAGGTCTGCGTACGACCTACCCTCCCCAGACCCCACTTGTGGGATACTATTGGGTATGTTGTTGATGTTGTTGTATTTGTATATATTTGTATAATTCGCGGTTTTTGTATAGCATTTGTATATCTCGCTATACAATTTGCGTACAATATTTGTATAATTCACTATAAAATTCACACTGTTCGTATATTTTGGTATATAATTTGATTTGCACACAACTTTTATATAAACGCGCGCAACTTTTGTATAAATCGCCCAAATTATATAAAACTCAAACTATAATTATAGCTAGATGTTTACCACGAGCTGATTAATTCAAACTATAGCTATATTAGCTAATTAATTAGTATATGTTTGTTTATCAGTGTAATTTTTCCAAAAGAGAATTAATATAAAGCATATCAAGTTAATCGGTCGTATTACTAAGAGAGAAAAGTACCACAAAAACAATCAACATATAAATACATATACATTTTATCAATTATTCAGAGGTGGAACTAGATTTTAAAATTATTATTATAAATTATAGAGTTTCAATTAAAATTATTGAATTCGACTGAATCTATATCCCGTATAATCCTATTAATTTGAGATATGGAAATTATACCTGAATTTAACTAGATATATATGTCGAATTCAATCAATTTGATAGAAATGTCGAATCGTTAAATCAACAACTAATTTCTGGCAGCATGTGTTTGTGGCCAATTTTGGCACTGAGGGAAGGGACACTTTGCTGTATTCGAATATTATTCAATTTCCTATGGGTCCTAATGTTTATATATCTTCTAGGTTATTACAGTATCTAATTAAATACCTTAAGAAATAACTAAAAATTAACACTAATATTTACCAAAAAATGGAGATTGAGTTGAATGTTAGTGACTACAAATTATAAATTCATGCATATCTCGTTACATAAATCTTTTTAACCGCATCTAACCCTTTTTTATTGTTGGCGGTAGGTTTCAGATTTGAGTCCCTATTTCTATTCTCCTATTAATGAGCGGGAGCAAAATCAATATTTTTGTTAAGGCATTCATAATATGAAAAATTAAACATGTACAGAAGTCAAGGGGATTCAACATCGACGGTACATAATTTTTTTTTTTGAATATACAAATGAACCCGCTTGCACCCATTTCGATCTGCCTTCATGAGCCAATATCTTCCTTTTAAGAAGTGTATGACTGTTTCATCTAAAAAAGTAAGCAACTAGGTGTAACGACCCAGCTCGCTAATGGTATTGTCTGCGTTGGGCATAGGCCCGCACAACTTTAAAACATATCACTAGTAGGTAAGACTTGTTTACTTATATAGCCAACATCTCTCATGCATTTTTGTCAATGTGGGACTTCTCATCTTAAGATGGATTGTTACATACACTCCTTTATGAACTCAACGTCCTAGTTGAGGTTTGCCTCACGTTATGAAATTCGTCTAGACTCAACAATGAGATTTGCCCCACCTCATCAGGATTTGTCTAACTTCAGTTGAACTCTGAACCACATCAACAAGACTGACATAAGAGTAACTCTAATACCATCCATAACGGCCCAACCCGCTATTGTCCTCTTTGGACCTGGATCTGTACGACTTTAAAACGCGTCACTAGTAGGTAAGACTTGTTTACTTATATACCTAATATCTCTCCTGTGTTTTTACTGATGTGAGATTTCTTATCTTAAGATGGATTGTTACACCGGAGAGATAACACAATTTTATTTACTACTCACATGCAAATTTGATTATTTTTTTTTAATGAGTCAAAACATATTGAAAATCTTTTAATAATGGATGCCAGTGAAACTCTGTCCCATTTAAAAGTTATCAGAGAGAATGAATTTTATTTACATTATTATGCCCCATTCCAAATTGAACATTGGCAACTTTTAGAAAATGGTAATTTAAGGTAGATAAAGAATAATACAAATGTGAAAGGTGAAATTTTTTTAAACAATGCAAATGGATTTTATATTCAAACAAGAAAAATAGGTTGAGGTGTGAAAGCAATATATTAGGCAAAAAGTTTTTTAAAAAATTAAAAAAAAATTGTGGTGGTGATGATAGAGACATACAACCTCCTCTCTAATTTTTCATCAATGGTAAATGTACACATCAATTAACCACTTCAAGTATTGTAAGGTCATCAATAATTTACTTGTGCTTACACTATTTTGTAACCCTAGCTTCTTCTTGAATCTTATAAGAAGAATCTTTTGTCCTAATTTTTCTAATTTTAGTTAGGACAATATTTCCATGTAATCTCATACCACATGACCTATGTAATCAAAATTTCTTATCTATCATGAATGTACATGTTGAAAATTCCAATAGTGATTATTGGCAAGGACAGAACTACTCCTTTGGCACGGATTCAGAACCCTTTCGACGATAAATTATACTATTTACACGTCGTTAAAATAATTTTTTATATGTATATAGTAGATGTCACACCCCCTTCGACTAGTCATTTTTTCAGATTTTGAACTCTTTAGTGATAATCTTGATTCTGCCATTGAGTATTGATTATGGGGTCTATTTTGTACCAACCATTGTTATTAAATTTATGTGAATATTTAGGGTTCTTGAGTTTTGGTATTGGTTCAAATAATAGATAGGTTTAGTTCACATGTCATTATTATACTTTTTATGTGTATATCTATGAAAAAAAAGTGCAAAAGCCCTACCAAGAATTGCATTTAGAATTCATGGAGTATTATGTAAAATTCAAAAAAAAAAAAGCTTTGTTTTTTGTTCAAAGTAGTTTTTAGTTTTTGCGAAAAATGTCTTTTGCAAACAAAAAAAAATGCAGAAACGGGAAAGCTATAGTGAAGAAGTTATTCTTTCTTGGCATTTGGTTGAAAAGAAATTTTACACATAAAGTTTGACTAAATTTTTAACCAAACACCAGGATCCTTTATTTATGTATTTTTATTGGACTATTGGTGGAAAAGAAATTGTCAAATTTGCACCCCAAGTGAGATGGATGGGATTCCTTCGTATTCGAGACTTAAAAAATAAAAAAATAAAAAAACTTTGACAAAAAGTGCTTCCTTTCAAATAATAGTCACTATGTATAACATGAATTAAAATTACTTATGATCATGTCTACTGGAGGGGAGTGTTAGTGTAACTGATAAAATTATTGTCATACTATCAGGAGGTCACAAATTCAAGTCTAGAAAATAATCTCTGGCGAAAACTGCAAGGTAAAGCTGTGTTCAATAGACCATTTGTGGTGTTCAAGCCCAAAAAACAGTCTCTATCGAAAAAACAAGATAAGATTGCATAAAATAGATCCTTATGATCGGATCCTTCCTTAAATCCTGTGCATATCGAGAGATTTAGTGCATCGAACACATCTATATATTTTCGCCACTATAATTTTAAGCTAAAATTGTCCTTAATCAACTTTGGAGGAAGGAAGGAAGGAGGGAGGAAAGAGGGAAACTACATGTTTCAAGATAAAGTCATTTTCATAATTTTGGAGGGTTTTTGGAATGAGGATAGAGATGGACATTTGGATTGGAGGGGTACAAAAACAAAAAAAAGAACAAACTATGCATAGTGGGGTTTATATATTTGAAAATAAAATCAAATTAAAAACGAGGGTGGGCTATTACTTTTTTTGTGTACCTTTTCCAAGAATTCCTTCTTCTATAGAAATAGTAATTTCTCTGATTTTGATTTGATAGAAAATTCAAAAATAATAATAAAATTTTTGAATTTTATGGCATTTAACTAAAGATTTGTAGAATACTAGAACATATCAAAACATTATATAATCATGATCTTAAATATGTGATGTAGTTAATACTCTATTCGTTTAAAAAAAAATGATCTAATTTGACTTGGTATAAAATTTAAGAAAATAAAGAAAACTTTTAATCTTGTGAACATAAATTAAAGTTATATCAAATGTATCAAAATATCATTTAATTATATAATATTAAATATATCGTGTGAAAAATTAAACCTAAAATATAATAAAAATAGAAATTATTCTTTTTAAACGAGCTTAAAAGAAGAATAGATAATTCTTTTCGAAACGAATATAAGTTTGATGGTGAGTCATAGGGAAGGATAATGGATGGGAAAGGGATAGTCCTAATGCACGATAGGTGTTGGTAGGTTAGGTGGCAAACCCTGCCCTCCCCCTCTAGAGGACCCATCCTAGATTCCTCCCCCTTCTCTCTCTTTAACCCCGCTACCCCACCCCCATCTCCTACACCCCCTCCAAAAAAAAAATAAATAAATAAAAATAAAAATTTTAAAAAATTTAAATTATAACATTGATAATTTACATGTTTTAATTTAATCAGCTATAATAGGTTATTATCATACTCTTATTTTTAAGAGGTTATTATCATACTCTTATTTTTAAGTTATATCGTATCATACTAGTATGAAGAGTTATTTATCTATTGTTAATAGACGTAGATAGTGTCAGAATCAATATTTTCTTTAAGGTAATTTAAAATTTTAAGAACATGAACTAATAGAAAAGAGTTCAATATCTGTTATATATTAAGAAAAAATTATTTTTATTATATCTAAATAATATAATCTTTTAGGAAGAAGGTTCAGATGAATCCCCTAATCACAAATCGGCTCCGCCACTAGAAGCAGAGTCTGAAATTTAGTTTATTAATTTTAGATGATGATTTTTTTGTTATTAAATTCTTGATAGTTAATATTTATATATCAAATGAATTTTTCAACGTAGATATAAAGTATATAATTTAAACTTGTACAGTATAAAAAATTATGTATTTATGCAAGGAGCACACAACTTATTAAACTAACACAAAAATATGTTAGGCAAACTCTTTTTCTTATTTTTAACCTTATAAGCAACATACACTATAATGCATTTAAGGGTATATTTTCTTGAAGACCTTAATTAAAGGTTAATTATAATATAAACTTATTATTATTGTTGTTATTATTTTTTCTCTAAACCACCCACTATGCCCCTTAAAACAATAAAATATGAACCCCATTTTCTCTCCTTTAGCAAAAGAATCAGTTGCCCTCCTGATTCAAATTCATCGACAACTGTCATTACAGAAAGATACACACTGCCCACTTTTGTCACTTTACAAGCCAAAACAAATAAAAAATAAAAATCTAAAAATAAAATAAAAGAGAATGATGAGAAAAAATAACTTGAATAAATATTTGTAACAAAGTAAAAAGAAATAACAAAATCAACCAGGATGTGGTAGGGTGTATCCTTAATTAAAGATTTCTTGATTTCATATTTGAATCTTGGATATAAAATCGTCTGAACTCTATTATATAGTGATTAAGGGGGTTCAGACGAATAATTATACTATTTATATATGATAAAAATATTTTTATATGTATATATAATAAATTTCGAACTCTCTCTGATTAGTCTGTATGTCTACTCCTTAAAATTCTGAATCCCCTCAAGAAAATTCTGACTCTACCTACCATATGAAACTTCTTGACATAAATTCAAATTTAATCGAGATCTTTTTTTTTTAAAAAAAATACTACTATTAAGAAACATCCAACACCCTCTCTCTACCATGCATACATACATAACAATAAACCAATTAAAAGATAAAATAGGAAAGGAAAGGTTCTTGAAGTTGATAAGGTATATAAGCCATCCCTTCATCACAAGAATAGAATGCATCTCCTTCTAAACTAACACTACCTTGTTTGTTTATTTATTTATTTCAAATTTCTTTCTCTCTTTTATAATACAAAAGAGATTATTAAGAAGTATTTCATATTTATATAAACATTTTTTCCTCATTTCTTGAAGAGAATTTGATCTCAATTATTTGGCTCCTCTATCTTAAGCATGAATCATATTCACAGATATTTGGAGTTGTGGGAGAAAGTGTTATAGGTTATGACTTGCACTAATTATGAAATGGCTTTCTTTCCAACAAATTTCATGCTACAAACTCCTCATCATGAAGATGAACATCAACCTTCAACTTCTATCAATCCCATTCTTCCTTCATGCTCACCTCAAGACTTCCATGGTTTAATTTCTTCTCTCTCTCTTTTTTTTTTTAAATCTTTAATTAATTAATAGCTTTTAATAAACTTTTTCTTCTAGTTATATGACTTTGAACATATATACTTAGTATTTGCAAATGCAATCAATATGTTTGTTTTACAATTCTCTTTATTATCTTGAAGTTGAAAATAGAGAATTTGAAGTTAAAAATTATTTTGAGTTATAATATGAACAACATACAATCAGTATGGTTACACAAGTGAGATCTAGGAAGGTAGAGTACATACTGACCTTATCCCTATCTTAAGTAAAATGATGATTTCCACTCATAAAACTTTTAACTTTTTTTTTCCTTCAAGTGAAATTTCTATTCAAACACAATTTAGATACTCGATTTTTTCTAACTTCAACTTCTTTTGTCCAAGTGAAACTTCTGTTCAAACACAATTTCAACTTTAGATACTCGATTTTTCCAACTTCATCAACTTCTTTTTTCCAAGTGATTTCAACTTTAGATATTTGATTTTTTTCAACTTCAACTTCTTTTTTCCAAGTGGCGTGTATGTTCAAACACAATTTCAACTTCAGATACTCGATTTTCTCCCACTTCAACAAAATATTGTCTAACATTATTTTGTGTGTGTGTTTGTGTGGTAGGTATTGCTTCATTTTTGGGAAAAAGATCCATGTCATTTTCAGGGATGGAAGGAAATAATGCTTGTGAGGAAAATCATGGAGAAGATGATTTGTCTGATGATGGATCACAAGCAGGAGAGAAAAAGAGAAGACTCAACATGGAACAAGTAAAAACACTTGAGAAGAATTTTGAGTTAGGAAACAAACTTGAACCTGAAAGAAAAATGCAATTAGCAAGAGCACTAGGGTTACAACCAAGGCAAATTGCAATTTGGTTCCAAAATAGAAGAGCTAGATGGAAGACTAAGCAATTGGAGAAAGATTATGAAGTTCTAAAGAGACAATTTGATGCTATCAAAGCTGAAAATGATGCTCTACAAGCTCAAAACCAAAAGCTTCATGCAGAGGTATGCAAAAAGTAAATGTTGCACTTTAATTATCTACCTCAAATTTAGAGGCGAATTCAGAATCTAAAGTTTATGAGTTTTTATAATTAGTGGTAAAGTCAATACACAACAATAATCAAATAAAAAAATTAGTTTCGTGAACCTATGTAGTTGATTATACCAAAATTATTGAGTTTTCGTGAACCTTTAATTATTGTACTAGATCTGTCCCAGTCAAACCTTGTTTTCTTAAAGGTGTAAGGGAGAAATATTTGAAAAGTTTGAAATTTGAACACATAATAATCTATTATGTTCTTTTTCAATTTTTGATTGTCAAAATTCAAGAATATGCTATTTTGGTGAAATATTTAATCTTTTCATGATATACATTGTATGGTGCATGATTTTGAGTAAAGAATTGTTCTTCCCATGTTTTTTTATTAGATTGATTTGACTTATTTTCTCATCATTATGAATCTGAAAAAGAGGAGAAATATCATGGTCATTATTATTAGCTAGTAAGACTATAGTAGTACCTCCAATCACAAATATCATCATTATCAACCTTTTTACTTTTGTGTGTATATATATTTATCTTCTATTGGTACTATTATAATTATTTGGTCAATGTACTTGTCAAAAAAAAATTGTTTATGTCACTAACTATATACTTTTGATACACTTGAAAAAAATAGAACTTACCTATGAACAACTTATGTCATTAATGCTATTTAACTATAGATTATCAAAAAATCATGTTAGCTACAAATTGTTTCGATTATAGATTTAACGACGAATCGAGCTTTATAATTACTTTATAAGCGATCTGAATATAGAAATCTTGATTATATTATCAGTGTTTATAACTTAAACTTTTTTTTCTTTGCAAATGTGGGCAGATAATGTCACTAAAGAATAGGGAGCAGCCAACAGAATCAATCAATTTGAACAAGGAAACAGAAGGATCATGCAGCAATAGAAGTGAAAACAGCTCAGAAATAAAGCTAGATATTTCAAGAACACCAGCCATTGACAGCCCATTATCCAATCATCATCATCATCCAAATATTTCTAGTAGACCTTTTTTCCCACCTTCAATGATAAGGCCTAATAATAACAATAATAATAATGGGGTGGTGGTGCCTCATCAACTGTTCCACATCAATTCATCTTCATCAAGACAAGATCCCAAATTAATGGACCAAACTACAAATTGTAATGTCAAAGAGGAAAGCCTATCCAACATGTTTTGTGGGATAGATGATCAAACAAGTTTTTGGCCATGGCTAGAGCAACAGCATTTTAATTGAACTTTTTTGGAGACCAAAAAAAGTTTACTATTTAAAAAGTTGTTCAGTTGAAAGAGCATTTTCGAAGACCAAGTCAGAGACCAGTAGACGTCTCACAGAGCAACTCTCAACAAGGACGTGTTGAGATTGTT
Organism: Solanum ossicruentum; assembly: GCA_025774065.1. Classification (NCBI taxonomy): domain Eukaryota; kingdom Viridiplantae; phylum Streptophyta; class Magnoliopsida; order Solanales; family Solanaceae; genus Solanum; species Solanum ossicruentum. Next base: position 2,568,559 of record JAOTQR010000086.1, read on the forward strand.
CGAAAAAAAAATTAAATTATATCATATGATCAATCATATAAAGAGTTTATGAGAGAGAAAGGAAAAAAGAAGAGGAAGAAGAAGTTACTACTATTTGTTTTGTGGTGTATTAGGCATTTGTATAAAGTAACCAAGTACATTTCAAGTACTTAAGGATCATTATGGAGAAAAATATTAATAAAGACATGTCTTCTTTTCCCTTATTATTTACATTAATTACACTTTATCTATTGTCTATGATTACATCAAAAGAAAAATTGAACATTTTTGTTACTTTTTTTTCACTCGATAACCAATATTCATGTCAAATATCCAATCAGACTTAATTAATTCAAATTTTCATAACTCAAATCAAGACCTATGCTTAAGAATGTTATGATACTTATCATCACCTCACTACAACTTTTCGTTATCTTTTTGATTAAGAATGTGATGATATTTATCACTTCACGACAATTTTTAGTAATTTATCAATTACCATTTGCTTTTACCTATTTTCTTTTCTTGATTTTGAGTGATGTTATATTCTTGAACCATTGCTCATAAATGTCCAAAGTATTTTTTAACTTTTTGTGATTGTCTCTCATAATTTGTGCCTAAAATTAACCAATAGAGAAAAAAAGGTGAGGGTGAAAATAGGAAAGAGGAGAATCAAAGCACACATTCCAAGGAGGAGGAAGAAGACAAACAGATGGAAGAGTAGAAGAAAACAAGGAGAGTTGGAAATGGTCATTCTCGTGAAGGGGACTTTAGCAAACTTGTGCTGACAAGTGACAATGAAAGGAGGGTATGGTAACAAGTATCAATCACAAATAATATAGACAAATAAATAAATAAAATTAATATAGTATAAAATAATATCAATCACTTAGAGGGTGGATTTGATATGAAATTTTCTCATGTTTAATTGATTCAAATACTGGGGAAAATATTTTTCAAATGATAAGTAGATAAATTCTGCACTAAAATTAGGAAAAATAAATTTCTGAATTGTCTTTTAACTTCACCCCACCGACCCATTCATTCTACCAAAACGTTTCCAACCCCTAGTCCCTCAACCTACCACCTTCTAATGTGACCCATCCGCCTACCCCCAACCCTAATTCGACACCCGCCCCAACTTGAGACCATCCTTAGCCTGACCTAAACCTGGGATCTAGCCAACATGTACACTCGACGCAAGACTCTGTTCGATAAATGACCTGACTGCAACCTGAAATTCGACCTTAAATCATGATCTAATGTCCAAATTGACCCTAAATCGACACAAAATTGAACAACTCTGACTTGAAATCCGACTAAGTTATTGTTATTGTTAAGGCCGGGCCTTGGTAGGGATCGAGTCAGGGTTGGTTCTCGAGTCTTGATCTTGGGGATAAGGTCGGGCTACAGGATTGGATCTTGTAGTTGGGATATTGAGTTCGAGAAAGATGCAGAATTTTTATTTTCTTAAAAATTATATGTATTTTTTTAAAATTTTATCCCTCCCTAGGAGTTTCTACCTCTTTTGCTTCTTTAGTGACTTTAACCCAATACCTTAGAATTGCAAGGGGAGGGTATTTATCATTTGAGCAATCTCTCTTATCAAATATTTTACGATTCAACACATTGAAACAAGTATTTAAGTTTTATAACATAAAAGGTTCCAATGTTAATATAAACAAAAATTCAAATAATAAAATCAAAGTTATTTCTCGAAATTCTAATTATTTCTTTTAGGTAATTATCCATGTAATTAAAGGTCATATTCATGTAATAAGTTAATTACCCCTCGTTGAATTTGACATAAAAAAATATTGAAATATCCCTATAAAATGTCATCTAACATTTCCTACATCGAAAATGAAATGACTGTCAAACACAATATGTACGTATAAGATCCAATTCTATATCGAAATTATTTGATAATCTTTCTTCTTTGTCCAAATTGTGAGTCATCTATCTACAATAACATGTTTATCGTGCAAAAAAACAAGAATAAAATTTACATATAGCCTATCTTTTTAAATTTTACTCACGAAATCACACAAAATATATATTGTGGTTATTGTTTATTTTTCAATCCTAGTAACCAAATGACTCATAAAAGATCATTGAATTTAGTGTGTACCCACCATTATATTTTGTATACTTCCTTTTCCTTTCCATGATAGGGTTTATTTCACTATCTTTATAGTCCTTTTGTGTTTGATAGATAGATATATGTCAAGAAAGTAAGGAAACATGTGAACCTACTGTCACCCACTCCCTAGCATCAAACACAAACTTCTTAAAAAAATTTCAAAACTTTTATTGTACTAAGTACTACATATGAGTCACCTTGTATTTATTCCTTACTTGATGACCCTACAAATTTTGACCACATGTACATCTCTTTTTTTCTCCATCTTCCTCTTTATTTCAATATCACTTTCATAATTTCCTTGAGAAATTTGAGTGTGTTGACTATAATTATGTTTATATCATGTGTTTGGTAATACATTTGGTGGGAAAAAATAGGATAAAATTAAAATCATATATAGGCCTTTGAAGAAGATTTTTTTTAAAAATAAATTTCATAAATGATAAACATATAAAGTCTAATTATATTTTATATTGCTATAGTTTGGGTAATTATATTTCATAACTATAGTTATAGCTGTGTTTATTGTAATGACCCGTCAGACATTTTGAGAATTAGAGCATCTTATTCTATAAATTATTCATCCCATATAATTTCAAAAAGGGTATCTTGGACTATTCAATAATTTTCGTTATTTAGCTAAGAGTGATTTTAAATAATTAATTTACTTTATGGGCTAAAGTGAATATTTATTTAAAAATTTGTATTATTTATCTTATATTTATTAAAAATAAGTTGTAGGATTCTTTTCATTTTTAGTATATCATTAGATTTAAACAAAAAAAATAAATGAAATTAGAAAAGAAAGAAAGAAGGGTAGAAAACCAAACACGGAAGAACAAGAAAGCTTGGAAAGTTATTGCGGCGTTAACAGTGGAGCAAAACGTTTCCAGGTAAGATAAACATGTATATATAACTAAGCTCCCACCATTGTAAGAGATGTGAATATTTTCCTTAGTATTTGTAGAAAGAGTTGAATAAGGAATGGTAGTAGGTCCCAGTGAGACTGGTTAAGGAAAAGTTATTATTATCATATATGTATCATATAATTAGTTAGTGGAAAGAAAGGGAACTAGTAAATTTAGTGATAAGACATATTAGTGAATTGATATACCTGATCCATGCATAATATCAGGAAAAATCACACTTGGAAAGGGTGGACAATTAGTCGGAACCGGGGAAAGTATACAGAAAAGACAGTTCTTTTCTATTATATTAGTAAGTGGGTGGCGGGTGCTGTCTACTAACAATCATTGTGTATACATATATTAATATACATAGTGGCAGTAACATATATTCTTTTATAGAGCATAAGTGGTAGAAACGTATGTTATACATACATAATGTATGCGTTGGAAGTCTCACTGAGGAAATTGTTATCCCTGTAAGTAACGCACTATTTTCTTGTTTATAATTCAACTTCGTTATATAGAAATAGATAATTAGGGGTGTTGCATCATACGGAATACTATTAGAGTTATGGTAATTGGAGAAATTGGGTGGCGGGTGCTGTCTACTATTAATACTCGTATAGCAATACGAGTATTGTTAGTTTTGAAATCTTATTATGATAATTTATTTAAATAGATTGTGGTGCTACGGATTCCATTCGAAAGGGGAAGACTCAAGTGTTTGATTGATCGCGATTTGACAAAGGCAAGTGAATTTCTTAACCTTTGTTAAATATATAGAATCTTGTGTTTCTTATGTGGAGTTCTAAGAACGATTAATGTAGGATTTGATTGAAATATTTTGAATTGGGTAATCATCCCATGGTGATATTTAACTTGTGAATTAATGATGGAGATTTACTATATGTGAAATAGTGATTGTTTATTATTGATATCGAAGTGATACTTACTTTTAGATGTAAACGTGGTTAATGTTGTGATAGTATTGAGGTTGAGGATATTGCAACATGTATGGTATTGAGCTACCCATTTTTGATTCTGAGATATATAAGTTTGTATGGGCATCTTGCATATTTTATTTTCATGAACATGATTATTGCGTATCTACTATGTGTTTGCTGAATGATCCAAAAAAAAGAAATACAAAGCCGAAGGGAAATGGTTCCGGCTAGTGAAAATGAATGAAGAAAAGAAATGCAAAGCCGAAGGGAAATGGTTCCTGCTAGATATGAAATGAAAATTGCCGAAGGAAAGTGGTTGTGGCGGATACATGGTCCATATGTGGCCCCCATGGGTTCTAACAGAGGCATGTTTATGATCAGCGGATGTGTATCGTAGGACAGACATGTATCAGTTTACGTGATATTACATTGCATTGCATTACTTCTCATTATCATTTATAAACGTGTGAGTGCTTTTGTTGAAACTTGTGATAGATGCACTTGATCCCTGGTGCTGTTGATATATAATAGTTGGTGTGGTTATTGAAATATATGCTATTTACATTGTGAACTGTTATGCTGGACCAATTTTATGCTGGTTGTGGTTGTGGGGGTTTTGTTGGAGTGTTGGGGGTATCTGTATTCTATATTACTTAACTTTGTGTTTAGTTGTTCGCTTATTGAGTACCGTGTGTTTGGTACTCACCTCTTGCTATAACAACTTTGTAGGTTGCGAGCCGAGATTGTCGTGATACACTCTATTTTCCTTGTCTGAGGCCTTCCGTGGAGATAGTGAGAGGTAGTTGTTTGCCATCACAGCTGACTTCTTACTCCTATTTTATGATTTTGTTTTATTGTAGAGACAATATCATTTGATACTTGCGTTTCTTTTCGAATCTATTGTAATACATTAAAAGTTTGTGCACGTGACAACCAGGTTTTGGGGGATTTTCATTAAATTGAACTTTCATTTTTATTATAATTCCTCATTTTGACGTTATAGTTGAGTTGTAGGCTGACTTGTCTTGGTGGGAAAAGACAAGTGTCATCACGCCTGAATTTCGGGTCGCGACATTTATATAATTCGAGCAATCTTTATATACATTTGTGTAATTTGATATACAACTCACAATTATTGTTTAGCATTTGTATATTTTTCTATACAATTTGTGTTAGGCGTTTGTATAATTCGCTATACAATTCACATTATTTGTATATTTCGCTATAAAATTTGATTCGCTTTCAGCTCTTGTTCAATCGCGTACATCATTTATATAAATCTCGCGAACTATAGAAAACTCAAACTGTAATTATAGTTAGACATTTGGCGTGAACCATAATTTTTAATTCAAATTATAACTATATTAATTAATAATTAAACACACACA
>JAOTQR010000086.1:2584286-2607050 GCA_025774065.1 Solanum ossicruentum
TAATTGAACTTTCATTTTTATTATAATTTCGCACTTTTAAGGTTATAGTTGGGTTGTAGGCTGACTTGTCTTGGTGGAATAAGACGAGTGTCATCACGCCCATTTCGGGTCGTGACAGAAACATTATAAATATACCATATACCAACCAATATGGCTTATATACAGGAGTTTTGCCTCATTAATAAAATTATTTACTACATAAGGAAAGTGTGTACTGAAACAACATAAATATAACATATATTATAATCTAATTACTACGACATATGCCAGATAGTGTGGATCAAAAATCAGCTATTAGCTAGCCGTGATCCCTCTTGGTTGCTTGCTTACCGAGGTTGTTTTTTCTTCATAAACACTTACCGTCAACCATGAGAAGTACTCACTACAGGAAACTATTAGAAGCTGGAACCCACTCAATCCCCAGGAGTTTGTTCTAGAGGTGAGATGATAGCAGATGGTGAGTTAATTAGGTGCACATGATATATAAGTGGAGAAGAGTAGAGGAGAGTCATTATCCATCTGTTTCAGACCATGTGCCACTAGCTTAGTGTATTTCTCGGTTATCAAGAAACAGCTACAACACTCTCAACTATTCTAATTAGCTTCCAATTGGTACAGAACAACCACTATCTAGAGTCTTTTTTGTAAGTTCATTTCCTAGTTCAATGAATACTAAGATGTGCAAACGATTTCTCTTTCGAAATAGCTTTTCAACTTTAGGAGCTGGAAGCTTCTACAAAATGAATTTGTTTCTACAGGTCTTCGACTCCAAAGATCCTTAAGTATCATATCACCAGGAAACAAACAGTGCTCATCTACAGGTCACAATATTTACTCTTTTACAGTAATTTCATACTCCTGATTTAATAAATGTACAAAATCCTTTATGTATAGAAGAACTTTTAGTCCATTTAAGATCTCTTTTTCTCTATGATATATGAGGGCACACCAAGGTGATCGCAGATACAGTTTCTGCATTCCTGACCACCAAAACAAAATTGCAAGTGAAATATCGTAGTGAGTTCATGTGAACCACATGACATTAAATGTTCAATTTACACGACATTTTTTCTACTTCTATACAAACCTCAAGGAGACTGTATATGTTACTGAAAATTTATGTTGGGAAGTTTCAAACTAGATTCTCATTGCTGCAGACGTAAATTTCATCCGCTTATGTGGCCTTCGGCTGGGAGGCAAGATTTAAGCAGAAACTTCGCACGGCTGTGCTAAGACTACAGTCCTTGCATCTTGTAGCGCTGCCTTGCTTCCAGCTACGATTTTTGTTACTCCTCGTTATTGAGAGTGCTTCAATTATCACATTATTTTGTTATTGTTATTGCTCCTGTTTTCTGGATGCTACGTCATGCTTTCCCTATTGTCTGCTATGTCCTCTTTACTTCTGTATTTTCCTTTTAACTGCTTTGATCTTTGTTACTTAAGCCAAAGGTCTTTTGGAAATAACCTCTCCTAGGAGTAAGGTCTGCATCTAGAACCCTGCTTATGGGACTACACTAGGTTTTTTTCGTCCTCGTTGCTAAACTCTCGCATCCGTTTAAACAAATCAAAAAGAGAGCGGTAAAGTAGTAAAATTTTAACATCTTAAACTTCAGTCAAACACTACTACACTCCCTCCCTCCACTTGTACTCGTCATTAGGACAGTTAAATTGCACAGATTCTGACCTACACATTAATAAGCTGTACTTTTTCAGGATAACATGTAATAAATGAAAAATGTAGCTCCGAACAATTAGTCAAATTAACAGTACAAGTAAAATTGAAGAGAGAGATAATGAGTGCACCTGAATATAAGGAGTAAGGAGAGAGAGTTGCAAAGCCCATCCAAACTGTACACCAGCAGCAACGGTGCAACTAAGAATCAAAGTGAGCAAACTATTACGTACAGGCGGCGGAGGAGGAGGAGGAGAATCATTGATTTCTCCATTAGAGACCCTAGGAGAAGACGAATCACTACGGATCTCCACATGAGTAAATCGAGATTCATCAACGTCGACTAATTCCACTTCCTGCTTCAGATTCTTGTACGGTACTCTGATCGATACCGCATCCATTTCTTCGGATCTGCTTCAGTTACAGAATACACATTCGATCTAGAAATGGAAATGGACAAGCTAAGAGAGAAAATTGAAGCTCTCTGTCTTAATGGCCTAATTTGTTTTCTGTTGGTCTCGGTGTAATGAGAACGACGTCGGATGTTGTTGGATTCAAAGGTGGGTGCTTGACTTTTTTTACAAAGGGAAAAAGGAGCCGTAAGGGGCACCGACGGCGATATTCAGTAGAATTTCACTTTCCTTGCAATGTCATTTTGCTATACAGACCTGACACGAGGGTACTTTGTGACATACCAAATATCAACTTGTACACATAAAGTTAAAAATTTATCCAATAATAATGGTGACATGTTTCGGTTGATATAATAAAATATTATTATTAAATACTTATGAGTTAAATTTTGATTTTTTTTTTTTAGTGAGAATTCTATTATCGCTTGCAATAAATCATACGTATCATTTATTTATACATATTAACATTGACGACCCAATTAATGTAGAAGTGACTTATAAGGTTAATTTATATACTTGAAAACTCGCACAAGATTCTTTTAAAATTTGATTCAGATTTTTAAAAAAAAGACAAAAATATCACATTAGCAATTAATGAGATGAATGGACTCCTTCTAAAGTTTGGACAATCTTTCTCCTTTCGAGCTAACTTTTGGAGCGTAAATTAAACTCAACACCTAATTTTACATATGTACCAAATAAAATGCATTACAAGGAATTCTATCTTTTCTTTAATGGAGCCATGTCCAAAGACATGATACTGTGAGTGCTCCATACAAGTTATTACTACACTAAATCTCAGCAAACGAAAATAAAAACGTACACAATTTCATACAGCAAGATCAGTAAAAGGAAACAAAGGCAAGAAATAAACTGAAAAGGAAATTCCTAATCAGATGCGTATTCTCGTGCTATATGTCCTTTACAACATCGACCTGATATCCAAACAACAATGGAAAGGAAACACGGTCCTATTCTAGACGAATCGACACCATAAGCATAATACTATGCCCATAAAAAGGATGCAACAGTAGTAAAAGTATATACACTACATCAACTAGCACCATTCTCATATAAAGGACTCCAGGCTTCACGAAAATTGCTTGAACATACTCATTTGTTCATGCCGCGGCTACCCAACTCAGCTGCAGCTTGAGCTGCTTTACTTAGTGCACCAGACATCCAAAGAGCTCCCTTGGAAAAGTAGCTACTGTTAACAACAGCACTAGCAGCAGAGGCAGCAGTTCTACCTGTAGCTGACACAGCTGATCTGGTGGTATCTGATATGTGATACCTCTGATCTATAGACCTGGCCATCTCAACCCCGGCACAGAACTTATCAGTGAGGCCGATTCTCTCACTTAAATCAGAAACCTTGGAGGCTGCAGTTGCTGACAGCCCATGAGATTCATCAAAAGCTTTGGCTCTTGCCAATGCGCCTTTTCCAAGAACATACCCTTGAGCTAGCATGGTTTTAACCACATCTTGAGTCAATGTTACAGCTTCCCCGGCAGAAGAAACAAAGTAGCGTCCTTGCGAGTCCTGCTGGGTTTATGAATCCACTCATTAGGAATACACACCTCACAATTCATAAAAAAAATGAGTAGATAGGAAAGGAGGAAGGGGGAAGAACATACACTTGAATGACTTTCTTCTTGAGGTCTCCATGATGAATGATTCCAATAATCAAATTCATCTTGATAGTGACCCCAGCTGGTTATGCATACACGTTGATCCAAGATGGTAGCTCCCTGAAAGAAGTTAGTTTTGTAAATAAGAACTACTCAATAAAAGCATACATCTTCAGGAAAAAATTACTTTGGTGCACATTGCAGCAATAAATTATATACTTGTATGTAACTGAATAAGTGCATGAAAGAAACAGCAGAGTCAAAATCATACTAAGAGATTCCTTCATTACTTTAATTTTTAGACCAAGCAAAATCATGAAGTTTGTTTACAGGGGTATAGCACATTCAATTGTGGCAAAATAAGACTAGCATCTTAACTATAACTAGAGATGGAAACAAAATAATACCTCCTTGAGCAACATCAACACTTCCTTCAAGCTCTAGGAAAACAGCTTGAGAAAGAGAAAAGTTTTGCTTTGTCGTGACAGATGAGAGGGTGCCAAAATATTTGTCCAACAATCTCTACATTGAACTCACACATCATAATTGAGGTCTTGCCGTGGCTCTCAAAGCACATACTTAGTAACGATGATAGTGATGATTTGATTTGCAATATCACTATTATCACTTGCACAGTTAACTTAGACCATTCCTAATCAGACATTATTTCACTCTCTTGTATCACCTAATATCTCCTTAGAACTTTGAAGCAGCTAATTGCTTATTGTCACTATTATCACCTGGGAAGTTAATTATCTGAGTATAATTTGTCAGGTCAATTTTGACTATTCCTAATCATTCATTATTTCTCTCTTGTATCACGTAATATCTCCTCAGAAGAAGCTAATTACTTATGCTCTGAATTAGAAATATGTAAAAGATGAGCATACATAGCAGTTAAGTTGACAGCTGGAAAACCCCCCATTACCCCTTCACATTAGATAAAATGCGAACAACAGTTTCCCAAGGCGTCGTTTTTTAAAATGAGGTAGTATCAGCCCAACATCCAGAAGATAAAACTAGTTTGCATTCAAACACTATAAAAAACATCAGGAAAGTGACACAGATTGCACAGGAACCAGAATTAGAAACTGTCAAATTAGAGGGGAAATACAATTGAGGCTGCTAATTCTGAGACCTAAACCTTATATATGTAGTATGCTAGATCAATACGCAATCTGAAGGAACTTACACTCAGTAAGACAGCCGTTTCCAATGCATGAGGATTTCTAAACGTCACATAGGCTGTACTTGCATCTTCTCCAGCTCTGCATTCTCAACCATGAGCATCACTCAATCAGCAACCAAAATTTTATATGCAGTAACTGATGCAAAAAGAAGGAATAGAATACATGCTGTATGTTGCAAGACTGAGAAAGTTCCTCCATTACATGATTGATCATCAGTAAAATAACAACTCAAATATTAATGATTTATCATAAAAAGAGTCATTTGTAAACAGTTTAGTGGAGTAAAAGTTTGTGGAACTCTGACCTCCATAATGATTTCTTCCCATTTCAATTGAAATAGGGGTCGATAAAGAAAAGACTCTGTAAACAGCTATCATCCTACTTTGGAAGGGCAAAAAGAAAATTAGAAAAATGAGTACCACAAGTGAAATTCCTGCAGCTCTTTATTTGCTAGACGATATTGCAACAATAACGAATTCTCAGAATAAACTATGCAAATTAGAGCTCCAGTTTTGCCAGAAATCAAATAATTCATGTCACATATAATACCAAATTATAAAGAGACATAGATGCATATCACCAACAACCAAACCTCGTTTGTACAACCCAAATATGGCACACTTTCTCTACAATAACATAAAACCATTTCAAAGATCAAAAAAAGGAAACAGGATAATAACAAACCAAAATTAGTGGCAGCAAAACTTGTTTATCGTTCATTTATCAATCTAAGAATATTGCAAAAGATAACCATTTGTAGTGTATGTATAATAAAAATGAGGGGTGGGTTTGAACTTGAGGAATTGGAAGGAATTGAAACAAAAAAACAATAAAGATGGATATATTTATTTATGAGTTCAAAATATATTGCTCTACCCATAATATCTCTTTCATTCCTTCCCCCCTTCTTTTTGCTCTAAATCATCAACACAGAAATATAGGGTACGATTGATAAAATTGTAATGTAATCCCAGATATTAAACCTACCTGACAATTTCAACATGTTCGATTGCCCCACAGAAAGCAAAGAAATCATAAACATCCTTCTCAGCAGCAGTAGGGGAAAGACCTGTAACTTCTGCGGTATAACCCCCCGGATTCATATCTGCCAATTTAACTCTGTTTCATGGACAAATTACCAAAATCAAAGAAATTAGACATCAGATAAAGGAAGTTTGTACAATTCAGGCCATCAACTATACTGGAACCCAAACTATCAGGCCCAGATAAATTTGTGATGAAACGAGTATAACCATGGACACCAAAAAAAGAAAGAAACTAATTACAATCACACAGCCAGTCATCTCCTATAAGAAGCTTGCAAATCTAATAATATACAAAAAGAAGAAATCTCACTATACTATGTTACAGAATCTGAGCCAGCGTAATTGGAGAAGGTTGGAAGGATGCATTTTTGAGATCCTATTAGGAGAAGTAACACCAAAGCTCCAACTCTTAACACTTTTAAACATATCCAACTAGCTAAAGAAAACAAAAGTAATGAGTATCAAGAATTCAAAAAATGCCCAAATACACAACAGATTATTCACAAGTCAACAATATATTCAAACTAATTGATAAAAGAGTCCCAATCGAGAAATCAATAAATAGACTTCCAGCAGGTTAAAAAACAAACTCACCACTTCTTCCTCCACAAGGTAACACCCAAATACATATAAATGCTTTTCAGTATAATATTTCCTTGCCTACTTATCAAAGACATCCCGGTGCACTAAAGCTCCCATTATGCACATGACCCGGAAGCATCAGACAACAAGTTTACTTCACGTACTCTTACCCCGCATTTCTGCACAAGTCTATGTCGTCTCCCACTTACTTATCAAACACTAAAAAATAAGTAAGAAACTCACTTGTTTTCTAAGAAAACATTTTCTTTCCTTACCAAACACACCACTAGTCTTAACAAATTTTGAATTTTTTTAAATTTATTTATTTATTTATTTATTTTTGATAAGGTAACATAACAATATTTGATTTTGGTTCAGCCCATTAGTTCAATTCCATTTCCTTTCAGAATCTACACTATAATTAACAAGAAGAGCTTCAAACCCTAACTATTAAACCCAGAAAGATCTTTTTTTTTTCCTAACAGTGAACAACTACAATGATCAAACTACCAACAAAATATTCCAATTACCTAACTATTAACAATCTAAACAACACAATTATGAATGTTACAACGCGATTTCTGCTAATCGAACAATAATTCAGCAAAAAAAATTCAAACTAATAACACTACAATTTTACTTCTTTTTCTTTTCCTTCAATTAAGAAAAAAAAAACACAATTTATTGAAAAAAAAAACTAAAAATCAAAGTTCATAAATGTGTTGATAAAGTTTATGAATAAATCTGAGACATACCTTCTGTGGATTGAAATGAAACTGTGAGAGAAAAGAGAAGTGTGAAAACAGAAAAATGAAGTTCTTTTGTATTCGGTGTTAGTGTATATATTAAGTATCTTTTATCAATAACTGCCACGTACACATTGTTTTATATTTTCGAGTTCTCTACTCGTTAAAATTTGATTAAAATCAAAATTTAATTTTTTATATTGTAGGAAGTTTCAAAAATAGCCTTTTAGTAGGGTTTTTTTTTATTCGAGATCTTTAATTAAGTGTTTGAAAATTCAGATTATCTTGCCATAATTTATATTTAGATCAAACAAAGTATTTTTTAAAAAAAATTAATCTTAAGAATGTTAGTAATTTTGTGAATTGATTGATGAAATAAATTTTTATTTTAGTAATAATATTTAGATTATTCATCTTGTATTCCTCTTTTTCGTTTTCTTTGGTATCCCAACTTTTAATTCAACAAAAAATACAAATTTGATTAGCATATTTTATTTTTTAAAGAAAAATACAAATTTGATTACTTATTAATATGCTGACAGAATACAAACAAACTATGCTACGTTTTCTTATTCAAGAAACATCAAGAGCAACTAAAATACGTAAATATTATCATACTCCAGAAAAGGAAAAAAAAATACCTTAACAAGTTTTTGCAAAGATTATTTTTATTTTGAGGTAATTTTTAATATTTTTCCTTCAATATGGTGTCTTTAATTTTACCCCCTCATTCGCATTTACTAAATAAGTAGTGGACTAAATTATTTTTATGTATGACTTAATTCGATTGGTATAAGTTTAGAGAATTTTTATTTGATTTGACATAAATTCTATAAGAATTGAGTTATTAAACATAAAGCGTGTGATATTTCTATGACCTAAATCACTCGATATAATTTCAAAAAACTTTTATTCTTGTCTCTCTCAATATAATTTTAATAGTGATTAAATTATGTCTTTTCAACTTTTACAATGCAATATTGGATTTTAAAACTTAAACTTTTGTCTCAGTTAACATAATTTCTATACGAATTAAGTTTGTAGTACAATATAATTATGTTTTTTAACAACATAACTTTTTATGCCTTGTACAAGAAAATATGTGAGTTTTGAAACTGAATTTTTGTTTCACTTGACATAAGTTTTGTAGAAACAAAATTATATTGTACAATATAACTTATGACATATCATGTTACTGAATTTTTATTTCACTTGACATAAGTTTTGTAGAAACAAAATTATATTGTACAATATAACTTATGACATATTATGTTATTTTAATTTCAACAATATTCTTATATTATTTGAAGTAAGAGATATGAAAATGGAAGTGGGAGTCAAAACCGGGTTGGAGCTTCCGTTATTAGTGAAATCTTTGGGACTTGGACAGTGTTCTAGAAAAAAGGGGCTTCCAAAATTTGTTGTTTAAAATAACCCTTCGATATTCGTTGTGTCACGATCCAAAATTGGACGTAATGGCATTTGCTCAATCCCTATCAGAAAAAGTCAATCTTAACTCAAAGGGTTAATAAACATAATGCGCAGAAGCAATATAACTAGAGTAAATAATTAAAACTGAGAAATCAACTTAAATACCACCCAAGAATTTGGTTGTCACGCGTACAAGCTACTAACAATACAGAAAATCAAAGAAATACAAGTTTACACTGTCCTTTTTCTCGAATAGAACAAGTACAGACGAAATAGAAATAAGAAAGTCATCCAGATGACTATAGCTACCTCTCTACGTCTCCTGGGAATCCTCGGCGGATTAAGGAAGTACTATTTACTGCCCGGGTTCACAGCCTACACAAGTGTATAAGCAAGGGGTGAGTACCAAATACTATGCGGGACCCAACAAGTCAACTAACAAAACAAGGAAGTTTAATAGAATACACAAACTCCTTTTGTCCTAGTCGATATCCACGACTTCAACCTGCACAAAAGGTTATTCCGACCAGCAACATATAATATTTAATAAAGATAGTATTTCACCATATCGCAATTTCCAAAGCACAATTTAAAAGCACAATCAATCATAATGATAATACCATGCTCTAGAGTTCAGTTGAGTTTAGGCAAATCCCGGTGAGGCGGGACAAATCTCAGTGCTGAGTCAAGGAAAAATCTCATGCAGTGGGAAAAACCTAAGGGAGGACGCTGAGTCCATAGAGGAGGTGTATGTAACAACCCATCTTAAGAGAAGATGTCCCACATCGACAAAACACAGGAGAGATGTTGCGTTTATAAAGTAATGGACTGGTCTATATATAAGTGAGGCGCCTTTGGGGTGAGCCCAAAAGGACAAATTCGTGATAGACTAGGCCCAAGAACGAACAATATTCCACAGTGTTGGGCCAGATATGAACAAAATAAGTAAAATATGAGTACTCATTTAGGCCAAAATATGAGCTAACTTCTAAAGCTCATATAAATATGGGTAAATATGGACAAAATAAGTGAAATATGACCTTCAATTTTGCAGATCTCTCGCAACTTTCACTTAATCTATTCTTTAACATTCTATCTTCGACTGCTATGGCGACAAAATGTCATTGCGTATATTAGCATTCAACGTTAACTTCGATCATTAGTGTAGTTATTATCATTGTGATCTTCTACAGATTTTAGTGCTTAGGAGTAAAAAAACAGCAAAATAAAACTGAAATTAATGAGTTTGCAGCACGAATTAATCTCGTCTCCAAGGTATAGTGTTGCAGCAGGAGAGGGACAAAAGACTTTCCAATTTCAATGGCATCATCACTTAAACTAATCATCCATGATACAGTTGAGACTGAATAGAGTTGCTGCTGAAGGAACATTATAAACGTAGTTGAGCCAAAGGTATAGTACAACTTTGATAGCTAAGAGAGAATAAAAGCTAGAGTTTTTCTTTTCATATGGAAAAGGGTCTCTTTGGGGATGAAGAGTTAATGAGGTTTGCCTCATTGAAAAGCAAATACATATAAGAACTATGTATTATATCATTAACACAATATGCCTAATAACTACTTGATTAAAAAACTTGATTTGACATTGTAATCTGGTTGTGTTGCAAATAGAGAGCAAATTTGACAAATAATGGACAATGATTTGACAGGAGGAAGAATTGTTTACTGTATGTCTACATCACTAAAACATTTGCATCTCTTTATATATTTGCATTTTTTTGTTTCAGATTTCGAAGAAAACGACATTTGATCTTGGTGTCTTGCGGCACTGCTGGCTGCTGCATTGTTGGCTTCTATACTACTGGAGATTGAGGAAGAAATGCTACATTTTTTGTTTAGTTTCTTATTTTAGAAAAGATGCAATAGAAAGCAGTCATACTTGTATATCTCTATTATAGCTAAAATAATGTTATTGTACTAGTGTTTTTGTACTTTAATTATCGTATTTTGATGTTAATACTTGATTTTTGAGAAGAACTGATAAATTGAAGTCAAGTTATTTAATGGTTTAGAACCATTTTAATGTTATATCGTCGAGAAGAATATATAAATTGAAGTCACGAAAGGGATAACATTTGTTGAGGAAAAGCCAAGGAAACATAGAGGGATTTTAAATGGGTTGGAACCATTTTATTCAAATCATATTTAATCAAATCCATATCTAGCCATATTTTATGTGGGTGGATTGTAATCCAATCCATTTTGACTCAATTCATATTCAATCCATCTAAATCCAATCCAATCCATCTATTTGTCCCCCCTAATCTTGCCTAGTTGATACATGCTTTGAAAATTGACAGGCTAAATCGGGCTAACCCATTATTTTTAGCAAAAATTACACAAATACACAATATAGATTTACATAATTACAAAAAATTCATACTCTTTTAAAAAATTACAAAAATCACTCGTTTGATACAAAGCTATTGATACAAAATTTACAAATCTCTACTTCTCCATTTTTAGTGCAACTAACAATTAATGCTCCTACTTTTTAATAGTGTATCATTGGTTTCATTTTTTGTATCAACAAATCCCAAAAAGAAGGAATTTTTGGTAATTTTGGAAAGAGTTGATATTAGTTGAATTAACTCTAATAAAAAGTATGGAATTTGTGTAAAATTGTCTTATTTTATGAGGTAGAAAATAACTAGTGCAGTCCATCAGTACATGGGGGTTGAGCCTTGCCGAGTCAACCACATTTCTACTAGTATATATATTTTTTTAAAAAAAAATTAAGTTAAATTATAATTTAAAAATATTTAGAAAATAGCAACAGGATAATGTTACATAGTATTAATGTTATTGTTACGTAATATAAAAATATAATCTGTATATAAATTTTAATATTTAAAATCTTTAATGAACTTTGAGTTTGGACTATTATTATTTTTAATGCTCTATTTTATTTTTATTTTTAATTAGTTTTTAATTAAGCTCACAGGCTGGGCCAACGCATATTGCAAAAACCCACAAATCAATAGGCTTATTTCGGTCGAGCTTATTTGGGCCCACAAATAGTATCTATATGACAAACGAAACTATTGCTAAGTAGGACTTTGACATTTCTTATATACTTTGAATTTATATTAAGATTTTTATTATGTATATATGCTAATATTTAATTTAAAATTATATTCTGATTATATCATTTATATACATAGAAGTTTTAAAAAAATTCCTCTTATTTCTCTTTTTATTTTTAGAAAAAAAGTGTAATGTATATGCTATTTTCTTATCACAAGAAATCCTATATACTGGATAATGTGATGCTCCTACTAGTCTATTCACCAATCTAAAGTGACTTCAAGACTTAAGACACAGTTCACAATTTTTAAATTGATCAAAAAAATATTAGCGTAGAGGATTACCTATATATATGTATGTATATATAGTATAAGATGTACATAAGTTATACATTTTGTAAATTAGAAAACCTAATGATTCAAGTCCATGATTGTTCCAAAAAATAGTTACCCACATGTATAGTCTAAATAAATAGTTTTGAGTGATCATAACACAAGAATCTTTTATATATCAATTGGCCAGCTTAAGTCTGGCTGAGGAAGAATTACGGAGCGTAAAATAAAAAATACGTTGATCGGACATATTATGTGTAATGATTCCAAATTACTCGTTGTATTTGGTTTGATATTGCTATCGCTCATGACTTCGAGAGTCATGATAATATTATTGAGGAACGTCTTTATCAGAATATTTTTACTTCTCACTTTGGTCAATTAGCAATAATTTTTGTGTGAACTTTCATAAATTTGTTTCATGTAGCTTGGAACATATGTCCACATTAAAATGTATAAAGCCGAATCTCTGTTGATATATATTTTTTATAACAATCCTCTTCATTTTTAAATTTTTAATTTTAAAATTTGTATAACATGATGTATAAAGTTTTATACATCATATATACAAACTTGTACTTTATAATACATTGCCTATACATTATATATGTATATCTTACATATATAATGTATCTCCTATGTATAACCATGTATCATTATATTTAAAGAAACATATTTCACATTATTTCTAAGGTTTGTGTTAAAGATAAGTTGCATTGTATTTTGATATCAATATTGACCTCCACTTTAGCAATAGTAAGTTTAGCTTTACATCAAGAAGACAAAAATGCACAGAGAAGTTTTAGCTAAGTAAATTAAATTACATTATTTATAATCATAGGTTTGGGTTAGATTGCACATATTTATTACCTCCCATTAGTACAATAATAATTTGAGGAATTTTTAAAAAGAGCAAACATTTGAAATATAATAAGTTAAAAAATAGTTATAATTTGCTAAAATTACAATTCATAGCTACATATTGTAAGAGAGAAGCAAGCGAGAACGACAGAGAGTGGAAAGAGGCAAATATATGTGTGTGTGTGTGTGTGTGTGTGTGTGTCAAATTGTATGTGTATATTTGTCAAATAATTGTATATGTATAATTGATATACATATGTATTTGTATATCTGACAAGCAAAAATGGGAAAAGGAGGACAGAGGCGAGCGAGATCGAGATAGAAAGGAAAGAAACGAGCGAGAGAGGGTAAAAAGACTAATTGTATATGTATATTTATCAAATTGAATATGTACA
This sequence comes from Solanum ossicruentum, assembly GCA_025774065.1. NCBI lineage: Eukaryota > Viridiplantae > Streptophyta > Magnoliopsida > Solanales > Solanaceae > Solanum > Solanum ossicruentum. The sequence goes on from JAOTQR010000086.1 coordinate 2,597,633, forward strand.
TCTGTCAAATAATTATATATATGCAACTGATATGCATATGCATTATATATTTGACAAAAGATTGCAGCTAAGGAGGAGAAAGCCGATAGAGAGGAAGAGAGGAGAGAAAAGATAGCAATAAAACCCTAACTATAGCTATAAATTGTAATTTTTTCAAACTTATATAATATAAATGCATATTATTTATTTGCTTAGTTACGTAATTTAGGATAACTTTGTCCAAGTTCACTAGCATATATAAATATCAAATAATTATATTCATGCTTTTGCAGAGACCGGAAAAAAATCACCTAGCTAGGTGATATTTGAACCTTTGATTCCATGCATATACAAAATTAGAATTTGAAGGTTTTGGGTTCGGAATTCAAATCTTTTTATATTATTGTTGCATTTTAACTTGGTAAATTGTATATGTTCAATGAATTTCCTAAGGCATATATATAATTTAAACGAAATAAAGTTACTGATTTTGAAATTTGATCAAATTCATCACACTGGTTTTATCGTTGATTTCATGATTTTCTATCCAATTCATTGACTATAACGAAATCATATTTTTTTAATCTATTCCAACTATATACCCATATCCATATTATCCACACTTTGAAAATACAACCATTTTGTTAAATTTTACTAATTGGAAATCCCAAAATTTAAATTGAGTATAGAAATCTCAGTAGTGGACAATTAGGACAAACAAACAGGACATATCAATGTTTAACTTATTTATGCTAATTCTAAAAGCTTCACTGTCAGATTATGACTTAGATCAACCAAAAATAATAAGTAATATCCCTTAATATTGATTTGACACAAAATTAATAAAAAATTAACGAAAAATATTTTAAAGCTTGTGATTTAGAATCATTCATTATTGATGTAACTATAAATAATCTTATTAAGAATAACATAAATTTTTTATAATTAAAATGCTATTAAATATAAAAATATACCGATATTTTTAGACTAACTAAAAATAAATATGTGTCACATAAATTAGAGAAGGAATACTACAAATAGAAGTCTGCACTGTTGCTGCCTTTACCCAATTTTCAAAAGATGTGGTATAAAAGATAAAATTATTTTTTCTAATTAGAAGTCTCAATTTTGGGTTACGAATATAAGAAAATTATTGATAGAGAGTATTTCCTCTCATTTTTATCTTATATGATGCAAATTTAAATTAATCAAACTTTAATATAGATATCAGACATCGTATAAAAAAACTTATGTAATATGGCTACATAAATTCAACATCATACTATAGTGAGTTTAACTAATATCGTCTGTCGACGATGCAAAAAATTTTTATACTATTAAATTACCTTTATTTGTTATAGCAAACTAACCTATCATAAATCTTTACTTTTTATGAAGGATTACCTATTTACATATCTTTTCAGGAACAGGATTGATAGTATAATTATGGATAAAGAAGATTATAGATATCAGACACCTAATGAAAAAAAAAATTGCCTAATATGATTACATGAATTCAACATCATATTATGTTGAGTTCAACTAATATATATCATCTATCAACAGTGCACAAGCTTTTTATACTACTTCTTCTATCTCATTTTATGCAATATTTTTTCCTTTTTTAATCCCAAAAGAATATTATCTTATTCTAATTAAAAATAATTAAACTTTAAAAATTTTCTTTTACTCTTAATGAAATAATTGTCAATTACATAAATATCAAATGATTGTTTTAGATCATAAGTTTTAAAAGTCTTTTTTTTTTCCTTAAACACTACAACAAACAAAAAGGTGTTACATAAAATGAAACTAAAAGAGTATTAAAATATCTTTTGAGCCCATTTTAAATTAGATGGGTTATGACTCAACCCAAATTTTAGCTCATTTGAGTCCAATTAATTTGAGCCTATTGTACATTGAACGGGTCAAGACCCAGTCTGATATTTAATGTAACCTGTTTAAATCTCCTTAATTTTTATTCAACCCGCTCATTTGACACCGAAAAGAAACTAACTAATGGTATTCAAAATATAACCACCCAATACTAGATGAAAAATAAGCCTGAAAACTATTGTATTTTGATATGTAGTTATTTACTTTTTTTAATTAGGTAAGAAAAACAGAATATAAATGCCAAAAAAATAAAACAAAGGATTTTGTAATTGAAATATCTTAATTTTAGTACGAATAAGACATTTATTTTGACAATAAGAGAATCAGTGACATCAAAGGTTGACCTACAAGGTCCAATTAATATTTGATAGGACAATTTATTAATTTTATTTTTTTGGTAACAATTTTCAAATTTCATCTTGATTAATAAATCATTAACAAATAGTGACTAGGGCTCGCCAAATATTATTATTATTTATTATTATCCTATCCCTTTCACATGAGATACACCTCTTTTTTAAATTAAAAAAATTATATATTTATGGACATTAATCAATTAAGATTTATAACATATTCATCAGACAATTTTTTAATATTTCGCAAGTAACATTAATGATGAATATAGCTTATTATTAAACATGTAAATAAAATTAATTCCTTAGTTCCGTTTTTAATTAATTAGTGTAAGAAAATGCTATATAAATTTAAAAAAAAGGGTTAGTTTCTGTAACAATGCAGATTCAAGTGTAATTAAGTCCATTCATTTCTCATGTAATTATATTATTTTTGACAATACAAATTTTCGAATTAAACTTTTAGATTGAATGATCACACAATTCAACGGGTTGCATTGCTTATATAGCTTAATAAATGAATAGAGGAAAAAAAAACAGATCTCACGCAATGACAGTAATAACATCTATATATATATATACATATATATATATATATATATATAAATATATATATATATATATATAGTGTATTAGAATTTGGAGAAGGGAGAATATATACAAACTTAATCCTGCATCATGAAAAGATTATTTTCAAAAAATTCGCGACTCAAATAACACATAAGAAAGGAGAATGCAACAATTAACAAGACATAACAATTAAGCATACAAAATAATAGAAAAGGCGTACGTAACATAACATTCAAAGCACGATAAAAATATCCCGAATACTTATATACATAAAAAAAAAAGGCTGAGATCAAAAGAAGCATCAGCTCTTAAACAGATGGATACAACAATACAACATAAAATAAAAACTATTCAAAATTGGAAAACAAAAAATAGAAATCGATTTTGACCTATATAATGGCCAAAAACCTAATTAATAATAGAACAGCTCCATCTTAATAATAATAGAAATGTAGATTAATTATGAGCTATTTAATTAATAGCTACATAAGTAAGCTTCTAATAATGGCAGCTTGAGCACTATCACTGTCAGTTGATTCCAAAAGTTGTGATAATCTTTCACTTAATCCATCCACTTCTCTGTGTAAATTCCTTATATAGTTGCAAGTCTCTTGCAGCACTTTTGAAGCTGAAACCTGTTTAATTTAATTTAATTGAAAAAAAAACATAAAGAATGTTAGAAACTAGATAATATTTGATGATTGTAGTCTAAGTCGAGGATTTGCCAGAAACAATTTGTCTATCCCTACACAAAAGGTAAAGTCAGTGTATACTCCACTCTATTCAGACTAAAACAACAATAACAACACAAGTAGGGTCTGAGGAGGATAATATGTACACAAATCTTATCACTGCATCGTAGAGATAGAGAGATTGTTTATGAAATATCATCATCTCAAAAATATCATCCCCAAAAGCAGTAAATACTAGGAAAAAAACAACGACTAGAGTGACCAACAAATGATAATTTATAAAAACGCCACTTTATTCAGACTCTATTTGCAAAATCATTACCAAGTTTGTTACTATTATTATTATTGTTGTAACCTATGTTACTAGGAATTTTCAAAAAATGTCAACTAATGGTGTTCGATCGATGCTTTAAAAATAATAATTTTTGAAAATTCCAACATGAGTACGACAAGAATTTTAAAGGGTGAGGAACATAGATTGCAGCTTAAATAATGTTGGCCAAAGGGTGCATGTGCTATATATAGGTCACTTTCAAGAAATATACTAGTATATATTATACATGAGGTGTAGGATGCTAACTTACATAAGAGAATAACTAATTCCAATTTAATATTATTATTATTATTATTTAAAAAAAGACGAAATCAAGAATATTATATAGCTATCACGTATCAAGAGAGTAATTTTCATTTTTAAAAAAATAAAAAATTATAAAGGAGCAACATCTCATTCTCTTCGAGAGAACTTCTGAATCGCAAAAACATCAAGAATGGGCTCCACGTCGTCTCGTTATTTAGCGGTCAAAAATCCTATAGAGGTAAATCAATGGGTCAAGTAAGTCTGCTGACAAGCTTGTCGGCTATTAGTTTCTTGCCTTCATCATACATTCCTGTTTAGGAAAGCTGTTCATTGTATATTTATCAAATACAGTTGAGACTCATGTCGTCGCTTCATATATGTAAGTTATTTTATCGATAAAAAGAAAATGAAATGCGTGGAGGCAGCGAGGAAGACAACTACATTTTGAATTATAATTAATGAGGGCTTGTGGGGCTATACTAGTGGGCGTGAAAATGTCACCCTCAAACTTATCTCCAAAAGGAAAAGAAAGGCCACACAATTAATTCGGGAAGTTTCTTGGAAATGAATGCATTAACATATAAGTAAAAAGAACAAAGACAAGAAAAGACCAAACATGTAGTTGTTAAAAACTACAGATCATATATACATTGACAGTATAAATAATTTTTCATCATCGACGATGATATATACCTTGTCAGAACGCCTATTACGAATCTCAGGGATAAGTTGTTGCAACTTGGAAACGAGATCAGCGATTTGATCATCGCTTATTCTGGAACGTGATCTTCTGCTTGACATTATGTATATATTGAAATCAAAAGTAGTCAAGAAAGAACAAAAGGGACAGAAGAAAAGAAATGGGAGAGAGAGTTATTAAGTGAGATGTCAGCTAGAATCTTGGAAATGAATTGAGAGTTTTCTGTGGGAGAGGGAGTTTAAAAAGAAGAGAAGAAGAGAGAAAGAGACAAGTTAATTATGGAAAGAGAGATAAGGAGGCCATGAAGAGGAAATTAAAAAACACTAAGGAAGGAGTGTTGGAGGTGAACAAGACAAGTGCATGGGAGAAAGCAGTGGGCTATTCTTGTTTTTAAATAGAGAGAGTGAGAGAGAGAGAAATCTATATACCATTTGGGATTCAAGATTTAAAATTAAGAGATAAAAAAATATTATATATGTATGTGCATATATTTAAGATAGGAGTCCACGGGTATAGCGTGTATTATCAATCCAAGTGTGACTGATTATCCTTTGGGATTAGCTATTGAACATCATCTTGATTACGCTTTGCTCACCTTCTGCTATTAGAGGCATTGTTTTCTATTCGACTTGCATGTGTTGAGCAGGCCGTTAGTATTTGTCTTGAGACAATCATGATTAAGCTCTTTATGAGATTCATAATTGCATTACTTATAGGTTTTTTTATTCATAGATAAAGCCGACTCAAGATCGTGTTTCATTATACGGCATAACTTATATCCATATGCTTCATATTTACTTTTTGCGAAAAGTCATGTAATGACCCTTTAAAGGATGAATGATCTCTTTAATAGATTTAATCAATAATTCTCACCTAAACTGAAAATTTATTCTTTATCATGATATCAGAGCAAAATCTATCTCACTTCTCGTGGTGCACCCTTCCTCCCATATTAAAATTAGTCACACAACATATGTCAAATATTTAGAAAGTATTACATTATGTTGCACCCATCCTCTTTATGTTTCCCAAAGTAGGAGTTTACAATTAGAAAGTCAAGTAGGAGTGAACACACATAGGGTATGGCGTGGGTGGGTGGGGGATAATTTTGCCCTTGTTTTTCAGCCAACTTTGCGGGCCTCGTTTGTGTCAGTAATAGCACGCAAGCCCATGTTATCTTATTATCTCCTTGTCATTTTAATATAACTACAATAGTAATATTTTTCTATACAATTTATAATAACTTTTAATCAAGCTAAAGACAAGTCAAAATTTAAAAATTTTAGTATAAATTTGAGTTTGGTTCAATAGTAATGGATATTCTGACTCCCCTTTTGTCCCATCTCACACTCACAAGTACCCCACATCAATTTTACTAACATGACAAACTACTCAAATAGTGTCTATGTTGAAAATTGGAATCAACTTCACGATTTTTATGAACATCATAGATCTTCATCTCACTTATTTTTTTACTTTATCTACTAGCTAAGTAGATACTAGAGGCTACTAGCTTGACTTGACTTAGCATGGTATTGTTGACCAAAATGTAGACGATTAAAATAACCTTTTAGAGTAAAGTGAGTGAACATCATAAACGATCAAGATTTTAAATAGTAGGGTTTACATATAAAATGTAAATAGCCAATTATCATATTTTTCTACCTTTTTTTAATTTATAAATTTTTTGAAAAAACACTACAATCTCAGATACAAAAGTTAGAATTTTTAAGTATCAATAGATAATATTTAAAGCATGATATATTGAACATAGAGATAATTTAAGAATCCAGATTATTGAATTAATATATTTGAATTACTGAATTAATGTGTTTGAATGGAAAAAAAAGAAATTTTTGAAAATTTTGGATTTTTTTGTTTAAGTATGGATGGAACATAATTATCTAATATTTATATTAATGAAATATCAATATAAAATTAATTAAAATATGCACAAACTGATCAAAACATTATTGTTATTAAAAAAATTTGATCAAGACCCAACACATTAATAAACTATTGCATGATTAAGAGAGAAGTGAGATATGAATAATAGTTGAATTAATAGTCATATCAAAAGGACCTAGTGGTCATGGAAGTGAATTTATAAAAGATATAATTTTTGTTTGGTAGCAAGAAAGCTGGTTATATATTAATATTTACCTCTTATAAATTAGTGTTCATGAGGTGAGATTACATTGGAAGAAATGAAACTAACGTACTATATTACTATGAAATTTGTGTAAAATTTCATGTTGCACGTGATGGGGATATGCTCTACCTTTTTCCGGCGAGATTCCTGGTATATATTACGAAAAAAATAATTTCTTTTTTATTTATAATGATAATATATATAATTTAAACTCGACAAATAATATGAGAGTAATTATAAGTTATCTATGACTAATCAATTTCAACTCTTTTTTCTTTCATATGTTTCCTTTGTTTCGACTTGAACGTGAAATTTAAGAAAATAAAAAAAAATTTATAAAATATGTAGAATATAGAAAAGTATTTTATAATTTTGTGATTTTGAATATGCATTGTGAAAAAGATATTAAAAAAGAGGAAGTTTTGGGGTTTGACTAGTAGTTGTTTGATTATTGATTTTGAAGTTGTAACACTATTTATCAAGAAAACCCTATCGTTTTTTTAATTAATCGAAGAAATTTATGGGATCAACCAAATTAAATGAGTGTTGCAAACTGTAGTGTTGAGCCATAAGAAAGATGAGTGAAAATTTTCTTTTATCAACTTTTATAGAATTGAGGGACTGTGATTGTCACGATCCAATTCACAGGATCATGCAAACACCTACTCTTACATCTAGATAGGAGGATCCTTAATTTCTAACCAATTAAATAGTACGAAAAATGAATGAAACAGAAGATAAAACTAAAAAGTTCTTTGAATATAAGATTAAAAATCCAATTTAAGTTTTTGAAAAAAAATACCTCTAACACCCTCAATGATTATAGTCTAAACAAGTACAAAAACTAAGGTACAGTTAAATAATGATATAACTCCCGCTATAAGGAAGCAAAGATAGAAACTGTTGAAGATCATCAATCTTCGTCTTCATCTAAAAAAAATCACTGCTCCTGCCAATCGGACTATACCAAAAAGATATAGCAAAAATTATTTCGATATGCATTGTCTAATTGTCTCTATAATCCAAAGACAATTGGGGTAGTGAATATACATTTTTAATAATAAAATTCTACAAAATCTCAAATTTTAATTTTCCACTAAGTTGGGCTGTTTGTCTAATCATGTTGTTTATGTGGGGGGAAAATGAGGTAAGATTGTTTTACTTTATATGAAGCTTCATTTGTCCTTAATTAATTACAATTGGATTTGTCTCTTCTCTGTCGACACTTTTTTTTTTTTGTAATGAAATGAATTATCATAACACAAAATTAAAAAGGGAGATATATTCAATATTTCTAATTAAAATTAAATAGCGCAAATTAAACGAGTTATTTTTCTTCCATTTCTTCTCTAATGAGATATATATTGAATTATATGACCATCTTATTTAAATATTTAAATTATTTGAAATTAATTTTGTAAAATTTAGGTGATAAAAATTATATTATATTAGAAAAAGAAATCATTATTATTGAAGAAGAGTTGAAGAAGTGGGTTGGATTTTCGAATGTAGTTTTTGAGAGAAATTTGAAGGGGTATTTAGGCTTGCTAGAAATTGTTTAAGGCGGGGCGGGGCTAACGGTTAGGTGGTTCATTCAAATTCTTTTGATAAGAAAATTTATTATGTATATATAATAGATATCGAACTCCCTTCAACTAATTTATATATCAAATTTTTAAACTTTGAACCCTCGTATAAAAATTTTGACTCCGCCATTAATCGAAAGAAATCGTCTACAAAATTTGAAGCTACTTAATGAGGATTTGGACCGATTTTGAATTAAAATTATTACTAAAAATTGCATAAAAAAAAGTTTATCACTACAACTGGCGATATATAAGCTATATATATACACATTATTATACACTTTATACGAAATCAAACATGTTCATACACAATTATATACTTTTAAATTATTAGATAAATACATGCATATTAACTATGTGGAAGTAAATTAGAACAATATAATATGATGAATGCAATGTGTTGTGTTGAGTTATATATATGTACAAATTTTCCTTTTCCATGAATAGATAATTTATTTAATTAAAAAGGGGTTATGTGTTGTAAACTTGTAATTGTAGCATCGCCGACATTATATTAAGAGGAACAAATCCCTACACTAATAAAATAAGCTTTCCTAATTTGTCATGCATGCAATTAGGGGTGTACATGGTGCGGATTGGTGCGAATTTTTTAAAAACCAAACCAAATCATTAAATGCGGGTTTTTTAATAAATAAACCAAACCAAACCAATAAATGCGATTTTTTCGACGTCAATTTTTTTTGAGTTGGTGCGGATTGGTGCGGTTTGCAGTTTTTTCTGGTTTTTTTTGGACTGTTATATGCAACACAGAACAACAACAAATTTAGATTTGACTATGCCAGATTCACTCTTGAACATTTCTTACAAGTTACAGAAAAGCTTTGACAATGTTCATTTCTAGAAATTCGTTACAGCATAAACCCAGAAGTCTATCTATATTCAATATTTA
>JAOTQR010000086.1:2612527-2623011 GCA_025774065.1 Solanum ossicruentum
TTATTCTATTGTTAATATTTTATTTATTTAAAAATTATGTAAAATATTATTAATCATAATTATTGTTAATATAAAATAATTTTAAATATATATTACGTAAAAGTATATAAAATATCATAATCATTATGATAGTTACGACTTAAAATTTTTAAAAACAAATAAAAATTGAGCCATAAAAATAATAAGTCGTCAACTATCACGACTTATGGTATTTTATATACTTTTACGCAATATTTTTTAAAATTACTTTATAATGTCAATTATCATGATTAGTATTATTTTTATGCGATTTTTAAATATATAAAATATGAAGAATAAAATAAATACATTAATTAAAACAGAAAAATCATAATAAAACTACATATATACTCTCAAGGTGTTCAAAAAAATATGTCGACCTGTTGCATGCTTAAACTCCCTCTTATAATATAGTAGAATTTTCGAATGTGTTTAAACACTCAGCAGTTTCCTAGTCAAGTGAATTTTACATAAAATGTTGTTAAAATTTCTGCTTTTTCTAGCCACCAGAAACACAAACATGTTAGGAGCAAACATTTTCTTGTTATTTCATGTGACAAACTGCTGGTTTTGTCTGATCACAATATTTGCACATGTACAAATATATATATCCAAATAGGGATGGATTTCGGAGGAGGCTAGAGTGCTCACTTGATAAAATTTTCTCGATAAAAAATTATGTATAAATTAAAATATTTTTGTAAAATTTTAGTGTTATTTATTGGATCTTATAATTAAACACAAAAAGTGGCCGATGATTTAGATATTTCAACACTTATTATTAAAGTATCAAGTTCAAATTTCAGATATATAGCTCAATTCATGCAGGAGAAGAAACCTAACCTAACTATTATTAGTTGCATCCTTAAATATCGTTGGATGGGCCATACTCTCATGAAGAATACTCTAGATGACATTTAAATACAATGACAAAATTATGATTTTTTACAAATTTTTTAAAGTTGCAAAAATATTGATCACATTTACGTGCAATCTAAAGTAATTTTTAAGTCATCATTGAGATTAGGAGTAACAATCTATCTTAGGATAAAAAGTCTTACATCGGTAAAAAATAGGTTAGATGTTGGATATATAAAGAAACAGATCTTATCTACTAGTGATACATTTTAAAGTTGTGTGGGCATAGGCGCAAAACGGACAATGTCACTAGTGGGTTGGATCGTTAAAGATGGTATTAGAGTCACTCCTATGTCAGCTTGTCGATGTGGGTAAATATACCTTACCTACTAGTGACATGTTTTAAAGTTGCGAGCCTAGACCCAAAGCGGACAATATCACTAGCAAATTGGGTCGTTACATTGTAGTTGAACAAAACTGAGTCGAAAATCACATTGAATCTTAAATTGAGTTAATTCGAGGGGAAAAATTGACTATTGATTTGATTTGACTTGATTTGGTACTGAAAAAAAATTCAACTATACTTGAGTTGATTTGATTTTAACTTTAAAGTTCTGGTGAAACAAAAAGCATTTTTACCTATAGTTGAAAATAAATATAGGTCAGATTTCCATTTCTTTATATACCTTACATTATATATAGAAATTAATAATGGTCTTGTTTGATAATTAAACAATTCACAAGAACACATCTTAATCTTTGAGATGAGAGGAGATTGAGAATTCATGGGAAGAGTATTTTTCATTACTTCCTCAAAGTGAGAGTACAAGAGTATATATATACACATAACTAGCCCCTATGCTATTTACCATGTGTCTTCTTTCCATGAGATTAGTACCATAACTAATTCTTAACTAACTAATTAATCATAGCTAACTAAAACTAATTAACTAGCTGTTAGCTAATTAATCTGTTAGTTAACTAATCAACTTGTTAGCTAGTTAGTCTCTCTAATACTCCCCCTCAAGCTGGATATATTGAAGAGGTTCAATAGCTTGTTTAATAGGAAGTCATGTTGTGTTCTCTTTAATGTTTTGGTATGTAAGTCAGCCTGCTGATCCTTAGTATTGATATAGACAGTCTTGATAAGCCCCTTCTGGATCTTCTCTCTAATGAAATGTCAATTTATCTCAATATATTTCTTACGCTCATGGAAGACTGGATTGGCAGCAATTTGCAATGTTGACTTGCTATCAAATAGATGAAGGCTGGTTCCATCAGTTTCACTCCTAACTCCTTGAACAGACTAGTGACCCAGACAACTTCAGCTGTTAATGCAGCTATGTCTGGTCTTGTAATGGTGAGATAAAGTAGCTTGCCAACCAATCTTTGGTACCTTGGAATGTCTTCATACAAAGTTTCTAGATCAAACTTAGCACTAGCCAGCCTTTGATTACATTCCAGTGGTGTCATGTTAGGCTTGGCATTCCCTAAACCTGCTTTAGCTATTAATTCAAGTGCATATTTTCTCTGGTTCATCAATGTGCCCTTATTGGATCTCATAAACTTAATGCCCAAAAAATATTTAAGCTCACCTACGTCCTTGATCTTGAAATGATTATGTAAAGCATGTTTGATCTCTTCTATCAACTCTGCATCATTTCCTATGAGTAATAAATCATCAACATATATTAAGATTATCACCAGTCCATCATCCCTTTTTTTGTGAACAAAGAGTAATCTAGATGACTCTGTGAGTAGCCTGAGCTTAACAACGCTTCAGTCAACTTGACATTCCATTGCCTTGAGGCCTGCTTAAGTCCATATAGAGATTTCACTAGCTTGCATATAAGATTCTTATCCTTTTCAGGACTGTAGAACCCTTTAGGCAGCTTTATATATACTTCTTCAAGCAGGTCCCCTTGTAGAAATGCATTAAAGGCATCCATCTGAAAGATGTTCCAATTCTGAGTAGCAGCTACTGTTATAATGGATCTGACTGTTGTCATTTTAACAACTAGGTCAATTCCCTCAGCTTGGTTGTATCCCTTGGCCACCAGTCTGGCTTTAAACCTATCAATCTGACCATCTGCTCTATATTTAATCTTGAATATCCACTTGCAATCAACAATGTTCTTTCCTTTAAGTAGTGCAACTATTTCCCAGGTTCTATTTTCTTCCAGGGCCTATATTTCCTGCTACATAGCATGTATCCATCTCTTGTCCTGAACTACTTCTTTAAATGTCCTTGGTTCAACCTCTGTGGAGAACATGGATAAGTAGGCTTTGTATTTAGATGATATGTTGTCATAAGAAACATAGTTACTCTGAGAGTAGTTATGAGCTCTAGTAGGCTGAGTCACATAGTCTTTCATCCAAATAGGAGGATGAACATTTCTGGTAGATTTTCTGGCTGGCTGTAACTTCCTTAATTCTCCTAGTGGCATTATTATGCTGAGCAACAGACTACTTATTAGAAATAATCCTGGTCTAGGTAGATCATCATCTGCAGAAATAGGCACAGGTAGTTCTTTGTCTTCATCACATATAGGAAGGTCATCTAATAATGTAATAGACTTAGTAGGGAATAATGGTTTTTGTCTGTTGAGCACCTGTCTGAAAGGAAATACATCTTTCTTGAATAGAACAATTCCTGTTGATGATAATCTTTCCTTGAGACAAACTGTACAGTATATAGCCTTTCTGAGTTGATGAATACTGCATTACTGCACAAACTTTAGCTTTAGGAGAAAACTTATTTTGTTTGATTACCTTGGTAGCATAACACAAGCAACTTATAGTTCTCAAGTGTTTAAGATTTGCTTTATGTCTATAAAACTGCTCATATGGAGATTTTCCTTTAGAATTGGGGTAGGGAGTCTATTGATCAGATATACAGCAGACAACACACACTCCCCCCAAAATCTGATAGGAATGTTACCCTGAAATCTGACTGTTCTAGCCACCTCAAGTATATGTCTGTGTTTCCTTTCAACCACTCCATTCTATTGTGGAGTATATGGACAATTATTTTCATGAATAATACCAAGAGATTTCAACAAATTGGAACACTCACTATTAAAGAACTCAGTCCCATTGTCAGTCCTTATCCTTTTTAACATCCCTACTAAACTGAGTCCTAACTAATGTCAAAAAAGATTTCAATACTGAAAACACATCATTTTTCGATTTCATTAGATACAATCAACATATTCTTGAGAGATCATCAATTATGGTTAGAAAAAATCTGAATCCATCATGAGTAGTAATCCTGCAAGGTCTCAATACATCAAGATGAATCAAATCAAAAGTAGCTAGTGCCCTAGACATACTCAAGTGAAAAGGTAATCTAGTTTGTTTTGCAAGTGGACAGACAGAACACTTATTACAATCATTATTGTCACTGAAACTGTTATCTATGAACAGATGCTACAACACTTTCATAGAAGGATAGCCTAATCTATTGTGCCACAACAGCTTATCTATACTGGAATCCTATGTCATCAGTATTGTCTGATTCCCTTTGCTCTCCTCACATTGTAATACAGCAGGAAGATAGTATAGTCCATCAATTTCTTTACCAATCCCCTTCACTTTTCCATTGGAGAGATCCCGAAGCATAAAGAACTCAGGGAAGAAATTAACTGAGCAATTTAATTACCTTGTCAATTTAGACACTAAAAGCAGATTATGCTTGAATGCAGGAACCACCAAGACATTTTCTAAGACACTGCCATCAGATATGTTGCAACAATCAGTGTGTGATACTTGTGCAGCTTTACCATTAGGTAAATGCACTATTTTATTGACACAATTAGATGCATGACAAGGTTTATTCAGTTTGTATGTCATGTGACAAGTTGCACCTGAGTCAACTATCTAATTTCCCTTTCCTTTCTCAACCTTGATCTGTGAGCTATCATTATTTATAGACAAAGCATTGGATATGGTAATCATACCTGCCATGTTATCTAGTTCCTTATTTGAACTTGCTTCTTCTTTCTCCAACATATGCAGGATCTTGTTGTACTGTCTGGGAATGAACGTAGGTTGTGTGGACTCAGTTTTCCTTTCCTTCATTATAGGAGCAACAGGAGAAAATTCATCTCCCAATTTCATCATCTCATTTTTGGAAGTAGCCACATGATTCACTGTATCATGAATTCTCTGTATTCTATTATTCTGCATCATATTAGTTGATGTTGGTCCAAATTTCTTCTTAAACTTCCAGTAAGTTGGATAGCCAACAAGTCTGTAGCAAATATCCCTACTGTGTCCATTCATCCTACAATGATCACAGAACAGCTTCCAATTCCTTTTCTGCTTATAGATGTTGGGATTGCTTGTGTTACTACCTCTTCTTGCATCTTCTTTTCCTTTGTTATGATCATATCCCCGTCCTGCATAGTAGTTTTTCTTTCCAGCATACAGTGCCATAGAATCATTCACCTCTCCATTTACTTTGGATCCAGCAGTCACACGCTGACTTTCATCAGAAATGATCATGGCATAAACTCTACTCACATTAGGAAAAGGATTCATCATAAAAGTTTGACTACGAGCATGACTATACACCTCATTCAATCCCATTAAAAATGCAAACAATCATAAGTATTGAATGTGATCAACATATGTTTTGGGCTTGTCACAATTACAAGCATGTGGAGGCACTAAAACATCAAATTCATCCCATAAAAGTCTCATCTTAGTGAAGTATCCTGAAACTGTCATATTACCTTGGCTTAGTGTGCAAATTTATCGATGAAGCTGATCACTCCTAGATCCATCAACCTTATCGAATCTTTCACTCAGATCAGTCCAAACCATTGCTGCATCTGAAGCATAAACAATTCCACTTAGCAGCTCCTTGGACACTGTGTTCATAATCCATGCAAGCACAAATGCATTGCATTTCTCCCATTGCTCTTCTAATTCAGGTTTGTAATGAGATTTCTTACATGTTCAGAGAACAAATCCCAATTTGTTCTTAGCACGAAGTGTAATCATCATTGATCTACTCCAGAGTAAGTAATTTTCAGCTCCTATGAGTTGAACTGATGTCAATACACGCCCAGGGGTGTCCAATGGATGAAGATGCAGAGGATGATTTATGTTCTTCTCCACTGCATCGAGTGTATCCGTTGAAGCTCCAGTTGAAATGGAATTTGCATCTGCCATCTCCGACTTCTTCAAGTTCTGGTAATGCTTCGAATTATTTATGAATCAGATCTCCTCATATCAGACCTATTTTGATACCATCTTAATGTTTGAGATGAGAGGAGATTGAAAATTGATGCGAAGAGTATTTTTTATTACTTCCTCAAAGTGAGAGTACAATAGTATATATATACACATAACTAGCCCCTATGCTATTTACCATGTGTCTTCTTCCCATGGGATTAGTACCATAACTAATCCTTAACTAACTAACTAATTCTAACTAACTAAAACTAATTAACTGGCTGTTAGCTAATTAATTTGTTAGTTAACTAATCAACTTGTTAGCTAGTTAGTCTCTCTAATAACACGTATAAAAATCTAAGACTTCTGTAATAGTCATAAAACTAGTTGGACTATGAATCATTGTTTAGTCCAACTTTAACTCATTTCGTATCAGTTCAAGTAAGGATGGTAAAAGTAAGTCAAATTCGTCCAATTCGGTTCAATCTGGTAAAGTTTGGACGGGTTATTATTCATTTAACCCATCTCAACTCAATCTATTTAAAATTGAGTTGATATGCAACCCCAATTGAGTTGAGAGAGTTTTGATAAAATATTTTCAAAACACTTTTTTTATAGTTTGATATGTTTTATATAGTCATAATAAAGAAAAATATAATTAATTAAGTAATAAAATGTAAAAAGAACAAATAATATAATAAAAATTGGGTCGGGTTGAGTCTTGACCCACTCTATAACCTTATACTCAACCCATTTTGACCAACCTGTTTTGACTCAAACAAATTTGAGTTGGATTGGATCTTGACCCGTTTATTGTCTTGACCCATTATAATCCGCTCAAATTTGACCCAACCCACCTAATTGTCACTGCTAAATCCAAGTACCTACCATTTGGGGTTTTAGACACGTCAATAATTTATTAAAGTGAAGCTATTTTTGTTCTTTAATGTTAATACAATCCGCTCATTCGACATCAATAGATACCACTTCTACAGGGTGCCTTATCTTACTCAAAAACCTAAAAATACAAATAAGGTAGTCAAACCTTATCTTACTGGTACAATAGTAATGCGGAACAAATCCGTTATGAACAACCGCATATAATTGGTATCGTTTAGGTGTGGCAAAATTAAATTTAACCGTTCAACTTGTTTAAATTTGGACATGTTAATAATAATTCGTCTATTTATTAGGTCAATTCATTTCAACTCAACCTATTTAAAATTGGATTGATATGCAACCCGAATTGACTCAATAGAGATCTTGTCAAAATATTTTTAGAATATTTTTTTAATTTGATATGTTTTATATAATCAAAATAAAAAAAATATAGTTTAATTAAGTACTAAATATTGAAAAAAATAAAATAAGTAAAACTTAATAAAAGTTGAGTCCAGTTGGATCTTGACCCGCTTCATAACTCATTACTCAATCTGTTTTGATCCAACCCATTATGATCCAAACAAATTTGGGTCGGGTCGGATGTTAACCTGTTGTTATCTTGGCCCATAATGAGTGCTTATATTTGACTCAACCCACTTAATTGTCACCTTTAATGTTGTCATTTAATCCTTAGAAAAAAAGCCCTCTATGTTTACTTTTGCAAATAATTATTAACTAGTGAGGACATGTGGAGTGTGGTCTCTAGTCTTCTAAAAAGGAAAAAGTTCAATTATTTTAGTAGGTACATTGTATTTATGAATGCATAAATTTATCAAGGTTTGTTATGAAGGTCAAATTGCTAAAAAAAAAAAAAAAAAAAGATGTCTTTGTAAGGCATCCTCTTTTATGAAAATTTTCTAGATGTTTTTCTTGGTTGTTGAATTTATGTATCCTATTTTTACAACGATAGCAACTAACACATGCAATCCAAGCTACATATAATTAAGGTGTGAAAAATTATGAGGACTTGGCCTAATTAAATTTATAATATCACTCAATGTTAAAAGTATTTTTGAATTAGTTGAATCTAAGCTAATTGATTGATGAGACGAACCTATTTATGAGTCGATTGACTATCTTTACCTATAATTTGGAGATACATGCACAAAAGAAGCATGTATCGTCCTTTGATGGCTATAAATACTCGCATGAGGTGGCACACAATAAATCTCCTTATAAGCTTATAAATTTTGATTATGAATATGATTACTTAATTCGAATGAGTGGTTGTTAGATGTGTGAATAAAGTGTCATATTAGTAATTATATTTTAAAAAAATTGCATATAAAGTGCAGTGCAGAGATACTTTTAATGGTGTGAGGCCTTTTACAAAAAATTGTACGAGCTTGTACAAGTATTCTGAATTAGCATACTAAGGAACCATCTTATAAAAAAATTCTTCATTCCTAAATCTCAAAAACCGATCGAAGTCATACGTCGATGCTTAAACTTTGACATGAAATTTTACTTAAAACACCTCAATTGAAACTTGCACCGTTTAAACTCTTATAGTAGTGTCCAACTATACCATTTCGACACTTTTCACTTAACCAAATATATAAAAGAGTATTTAACAAACTCGTTGATAACATGTCAAACTAACGAATTAAATAAAGACGTGTGATATTTTGGTCTGAAATACGTAGAAACAAAGATATTAATCTATAATCAGCTATTTGTAGTTGAGAAAAAATAATTTTCAGCAAAAATATTTTAAAAAATAAAAATAAAAAAAATCTCATACTAACCACATCTCTCAATAGTAATATATTAATTAATAAAACTTCATTCAATTCTTGTTAACTGCAGGCTTTCTTGTTGTTGCAATTGTTAATGTGAAATAATTTTGATGATTTCTTGACTTCAAATACTCAAATAATTGACTTTACATAGTAATTGATCTTGTAAAGGAAACCAAATCACATGCAAAATCAAATACAAATACATTGAGTACTATCAATTTTGATGCATAACAACAACAACAACAACATTACCTCAATGCCTCAAAGGCTCCCGCTCATTGCGGGGTAAGGGGGTCGGATGTACGCAGCCTGACCCTTATGTTTAAACACATAGCGCGACTGCATCAATTTTGATGTATAAGAAGAAACAAAAACAATAATTATGAGATGAGCTAGAAGACATATAAGGTTTAAGAAATTTCTAATTATTAGTTGTAATATGTTCCTAAAAGTTGTTGCATGCAAATGTGTTGTAACAATTTTTGTTTTGTGACTTGTAAACATCTCTGTCTGAACTACACAATTCCTTTGTTCAACAAAAGTCCACAAGATTGGCCCTACAATATATTGGATGTTCTAGTATGGTCCATTATTCTATGTGATTCAATAATTCTCATGAATTTGACTTTTAGGATTAGTGTTTAACTTTTAATCATATTAAAGAATTTGTAAATATATAATACCCTTGATAGGTTGATGTCATATACCCATCATGACTTGACCTTGTTTTTCTCCTTATAATAAATTAATTATCTATTCAAATTTAAATAAGCTTGAAAAAATTGTTAAAGAAAATAAAATGAGTATGAGGCGAGTGCAGAGTGGATTGAGCTCAATATACACATTTTGAAAACCTTGCTTCGCCTACTTTGAACAAATATGTAAGTTCTTTTTCATTTTAACTGAGTTTAATATGAAAATGAAATTCATAATTTTGCTAATTAATATCTGAACAACTAATTGACTATTTTTAATTAATATTTCAACAATTAATTTTTAATTGTTAATTAACTGTCTCTAATCAACATGTCAATAACTAGCAATTTACCAGAGACATCTCGTTTATATTTTAAAAAAGAAGTTAAAATTAAAGTCAAAGTTTAGTATTAAAAGTTCAATATCTTTGATTTTTACTAATTATAACAATTTAATTTTCCTCGAATTCCTATTTGATACCTTAAATATATAACCCTCCTCGCCAGCCCAACACTAATTTAAAAATAATTACTTTATCCCGCCTTGCATTTGATCTACCCCACCCCGCATAATTTTAAACTATTCCCACCTTTTATAGCTTTAAATCTATCCCCGTATCTAAATCACCAACTACTTGCAATTATTATACATAATATTAACTATATATGTCTTGGTCTTTGTACCATATATTATTAGAGACTTTGTAATTCTGACATGATCTTTTTAAAATTAAATTAAATTAAAGTTATGAATAAAAAGTTGTGGATGAAGTTTCTAGACATGTTTGAATCCTTTCACCTCAAACGTTGTTTTCATCACATATCTCTTTAGTCTTTTAAAAGATCACATTTGCATTTAAGGTATTACAAAACCCAAACATGAAAATACAAACGTTATGTGTAGTACGAAAATGAAAGACCAAGATATAGCATATAAAGCAACTTGACATAAGAAATTAATTACTACAATCCAATATACTAGAGGGCCATTCTTGTTGACTTTTGTTGAACAAAGGTACTAGAATATTTTCTTTTTAAAAAAATGATG
>JAOTQR010000086.1:2638838-2656637 GCA_025774065.1 Solanum ossicruentum
GTGTCAGTCATCTTGACTAGTAAGAAGTGTTCAGATTTTGTCATCCGATCAACTATCGCCCAAATTAAATTTTGTTGGTTAGATTACATATATTTATGCTAAATCCTCCTGCTCACTTTGCCCATTTTTTTAAAAAAACATAATTAGTACTTTTCTCATCCTAAAATATTTAATATTTAGTGCATATTAGATTCGATTTTCTTATACAAGCAACTTCCACACGGAACTCCAAATCAACCTATATCGATACGTATTGGAATTGAGTCATTCTTTTTAAACAATAAAAAATGATATTTTTAAATTGATATTTCTTTAGAAAATATTATTATATGATTGCATATTCTTACTCAGCTTGTTGGTCGAATTATAATTGCATTATAAGTAAATTAGCGCGATATAAACGTACAAATTTGTTTAACAACTCTAATATCCTATTGTTCTATAACAATTCTTCTTAAGATGAGAAGTTCTACATCGATAAAATATAGGAGAGATACCGGATATATAAGTAAACATATCTTACCTATTAATGACACATTTTAAAGTCGTGCGGACTTAAATCTAAAGCAGATAATATCACTAGTTGGCTGGATCGTCACATGTTCATAAATGAAGAGTTTGAGAGTAAGCATCACATAATTTTCAAATTAATTCTTTTTTATTTTAAAAGTACAAGAATAAATCATTCATTTTATTATTGTAAATCCACCCACCCCATTGGCTCAAACATGAGTCATAATACCCCTTTTTGTGGTATGAATACACTTCCGTTAATGATTTCCACTACTTGTACTTCTTCTACTTGATTAATATTATGGACCCCCAAAAAAAGTTTCAATTTTTCATTAAATGAAAAAAAGAAGCAGCTATAATTACTAATTTTAGTGATTGAGATGATTAAAATCGTCATAAAAATGAGATAGAAAAAAGATAATTATTTAATTCGAACCAAATTAATTTTTTGAAATTGATGAAGTCTTAAAATTAAAATTGAAAAAGATGATTAAATTATCATTGGTATACAAGTAGAGGATTATGTTTGTATTAAGAATTATGAATTTGTCTGTCTAACGTACTTAACTAAATTAATTAAAAGTACACGAATATTCAATTATTCTAAATCCTTATAATCATGATTTAAAAATAATTAAAATAACCTGTTTCAATCTATATTAGATCGTAAAACATCAAAAAAAAAATCTTTTCTATAAAAGTTAGCTTCACTTCTGGAACACTCATCTTTGTGTGTCAAAGCAGCCTTCTTTATGAGGAAATTTTTTTAAAAAAAAAAAACAGAAGAAAAATTAGTAACCATAGAAAAAACATATCTAATTCCGTGTTTAAAATTGGATTATAAGATTAGGTTGGTTAATCCAATCATTTGACACGTGAGATAAAATACAATATTACAAGATTAAATTTGAGAGTAGATTTATATTGTGTTTAGTTGATGTGCAAATTTATACTGTGTTTGGAATTAGAATTATTTTATTCCACCAACTTTCGTATGAAAAAGAAAATTAATTCAGGAATTATAATCTCAAAACTATATCAACCCTAGAATAATTCAGTAGGCAATACCAAATGATAACGAACCTAGTGCTTTATCAAAAACAATTGAGCACGTATTTGTTTTTTTTTTAAAAAAATCAATGCAATACCATATTCTTAATGTGAAGTACAATAATAAAGTATTTTGGAGGGCGGAAACGATTCTATTTGTGCGATAACCGTAAATATCCTTCACCTTCAACTCTTAAATTGTAAATTTGAGCCAATAAGAAAGTAAAAAGAAGTGGGAGTATTGCCCAAGAATTAATAAGAAATTACAACAACAATAATAACATACCCAGTAAAATTCCACAAATAGGGTCTGGAGAGAGTAAAGTGTACGCAGACTTTACCATTACCTCGTAGAAGTAGAGAGTTTGTTTCCTGTGGACCCTCATCTCAAAATCCAAAAAGCCGATAGAAGAATTAATAAGAAATTGACAAAGTAAAATGTTTGGAAAAATAGAAAGTTATTTATAATAAAATTAAACCTACTGATATGTAATTTCATGATTTCGAAGCTAGGTGGACTAACAAATGTGGTATCGAACACAGGTAGCCTAGGTTTGGGCCTTCTACTAATGTGATTACTTATCATGATATATAATAATCTGTTATTCTTGAATCAGATTTACTTTGTTGTGCACATACCATTTCTTAATTTACTCATATATCCTATCCGATGTTTACACGATACAGTTTGATCTTACATTTTGATTTTATCGACATTCTATTTTGTCCATCAACTTATTTTGATCTTACACTTGGTGATGGACGAATTGGCGCATCATACTTGAGATGGTGTTCAATGAATATATTATTTATAAATAGCATAACCCTGATTGATAAGATTTAAGGCAAAGTTAATGCTAAGTTAGAGATTTGGAGATAGATCTAGGAGTTTAAAAGATTCAAGTTAAGTATAGCCAAGATAAATACTTGAAGTACATGTTCACTAACGTAAAATCTGAGGTTTATGTAGAAGTGATGCTGGATATGTAAGTCGTTTAAAGAAAGAAAAGTTTCAAATATCTCAGGTCTATTATTTAAAGAAATAAAGAGATTGATGATGATCACTCATCGTATAAGTGCAAGATGGATGAAATAAAGGCTTGTTTTCTAGAGTTTTATATGATGAAAAGGTGCCACTAAAGCTTAAAGACAAGTTCTACAGAGTAGTGGCTAGACTGTCAATGTTATATCAAGCGGATGTTGACCAATCTAATGTTGAGAAGATGAAAAGTGTGAAGATAAAGATGTTAAGGTGGATGTGTGGACATAATATGAAGGTCAGGATTAGGAGTAAAAATATCTTAAACAAGACAAGAGTGGCCCTGATAGAGTATAAAATTTAGGAATCGAGATTGAGATGACTTTGAGATGCCCATAGGAGCGGATGCCCTAGTATAAAGTTATGAGAAGTTAGCTATGGATGGTTTCAAGAGAGATAGAGGTAGGTTGAAAAAATATTAAAGAGAGATGATTAAACATGATATGATGCAACGTCAACTTGTCGAGAACATGACTTATATAAGAGGTTATAAAGAACACATATTAGGATAGGAGGTTAGTTAGTTGAGTGTTGTACTATTAATAGTATTACTCTTACCTTTGTCCTTTTGGTTTGCTAACTATTTACGATTTTTTTACACTCAGATTATAATATTTTGCTATGACTATCTTTACTTGCGATATTTCTCCCTATCCTAGCTACTTTGGAATGTTTTTTCTCTTCTTTTATCGAACTGGGGGTTTATAAAAAATAATCTCTTTATCTTTAAGATAGTGATAAGATCGATCATTTTATAGTTCTCAAACGAAAACTTTGTGGGATTATACTAAGTTTTTAGTTATTGTTGTTATTTATCTTATTTAATTTTTACCCTATACAATGTGATTTTCCATTTTGATTTTATTGAAATTTTACTTTGTGCATCAACTTATTCATAAAAAAACGAATGTACAAAATAATGTTTGTTTTTTTATCTATGAAGTCGTGTTAAGAAAGACTTCAAATGTACCGGAATTCATTTTCTTATTAAAATATTTAATCCACCAATCAAACAAGTTTACATGTATACTTAAGCCCCTTTAATTATTTTTTCAGAAATAATTGTTGACTTTAGGGTCGATTTAGTTGACAAGTGGCTATACAAGTCAATGAAATGAATGCTTTGATTAAAGTTAATATAGTGGTGACTATTAATTAAACGTTATTTCTTAGTGGAAAAAAATACTAATGTTTTTTAATTATGAATTAAAATAAAAAAAGATAATGACTAATTAATGAAAGCAAAAGCCGGCACCGGCGGACATTCTAACACCTGTAACCCTAATTAAGATTTTAATTCCTTTATTAATTACAGAAAAAGAAAAGGGAAAAAGTAATTAATTTGAGTAATTATCCATAAAGGTTACAAAGGTGGGACCCAAAAACTAAAATTAAAAAGGTGGACGGTTTGGTAGTAATATATTCTAGTTGACACTTGGTAATTTAACAAATTATATATTTGTATCCCCAAATTAATCATTTTTCTATTCATTTTTAATTGTTTGCTATATTGAAAACTAGATACCCTTCAATTTGGAAATTAATAGATAATTTATTATTTAATTCTTGAATTATCTCTTACTTTATTGGTGTCAAAATAATTAAATTTTTGAGATTTTTGAGAATGTTCAAAAAAGTTAAATTTTTTAAAATTCAAGATGAATATTTGAAACTTTTTACATATTTATCTTTTCATTTATTGAAATTTTATATTTTCTAAGAGATAAATTATATTACATATTTATGACTTTACAAAGGGCAATAGTAAAAAATAACAACAACAACATATAGTTTAAATTTTATCTTTAAATATTTTTCTTAATTCAATTAAAATGAAATAATTAGTCAATATTATTTTTTAATATATTTTTTAAAAAGAATATAATACTCCAATTATTATTGTCAAATAAAAATGGATGGAGGGAATCCGCATCTTAGAGGTTGGCACTTAATCACGAGAATTATTTACGTTTTTTATCAAAAAATAATGATTAATTATAAAAATTTACAATCGCAGTATTTAAACTTGTATATAAAATTTGGAAAACACCTTAAAATATATTTTCATTTTTTTAATTATTGCATATTATTTTTATCTTTTCAAAATTTGACTATTTTTTATTATTCTTATTTATATCAACCACCAACCAAAAATATCCATCAGACATTATATTTTGAGTGTATAACGGAATATAGCTTAAACTTCAATGTTTTAAATAAATTAAAAATATTTAATATCTATGCTAAACGCCTGCTTACATTTTATTTTACTACAAGTGAAAATTGAACACGTTATCTACTCTCAGTAAAAGTAAACAAATTTAAATTACTTTATAGGTCTAATTTTTTTATATCAATCGTCCAATTAATGATTTTTGTAATTGTTTATAACATATAAAGAATGTTCTCCTCAACTCTTGGTTCAATAACCTATCAAAAACTAGTCATTTCATTTTACAAAATAAATGTAAAATCTAACTTGTCTGCTTCATCTTAAACTTCCTCTATGAAAAATTTAAATAATTATTTTTTATTCTATTTTGAGTGTTAGTAATATTAATTTATTTTTGAGTAAAAAATCAGCAATCAATAACAAAAAATATTTTAATTAAAGACATTTCGATAGACTTTTTCTAAAGAAATTTGCATAAATAATGAGATGATTTCTTACCACACAAATATATATATTATAATTTATTTTCAAATAAAAATTTGAAGTCATTTAATTATTAAACTTAAAATTAATTAATATTAATAATATTTTTTTACAAAATAGTTTAATAACATTCAATTATATTATTAAAAATAAATTTATGAATAATTACTCTGTCTGAATCTTCATAACTAGTTTTTTACTATGTAAGTATCACTTTAAGTAGCCAAGAGAATTTTATTTATCATTTTTATCGTCTTTAAAATATTTTATTACCTTTTTTATTAAGTAAAATAAAAGGAAAGATAATGTGAAAAGGATAAAGAAAGATTAGGTGTTTTTTTAAAAAAGAAAATAATTAATTAATTGATTAATAGAGAGATTAGTATGTAGAGCAACCCACGTGCGCCGACACGTAGCACTGGGCCCGAGGACGATGTCTTTTGAAAGCTGATTCAAAAATCCAGGGGCTTTGGCACGTGTGAACACTGACGAAATGGCAACTTTGTCGTTCTGTCACATGCGGCGCACGAGCCAATCCCTAACACACTTTTTAAATTTATTTAACCAAAAATAAATATACTGCAAAAACTTTATTTACACACGTACGGAATAAATTAGTAATAAAACGGCCAACAAATTTTGGAAATAATAATGAGGTAATTTAAGAATTACAAAATATGAAACCTATACAATACTGTACTAATTTATTACTAATAATATTTGTCTAGCAGCACGATATTGATACCGCCCTCCCATAATTAAATTTTCACAATTTGAATTATTTTTTGCTTATTGTTATTACGAAAATGCATTTATTTTCATTTTATTGCCTTACTCATAAATCTTTGAATCTTATATAGTTAATTTCAACTGCGAAACTTTATTTAGAAGTATATACATTTTAGAGTTGCAATATAAAATAAAACTATACATTAATAATTAAATTGTTAGTAGTATAAAAGAAAAATCAAAAGATAATTCTGTTCGAACATTTAAAGTTGATAATCTTATTTAGTAATAAATTAATACTACATTATCAAATATTATTAACGCAAATAACTCAATGACATTATTATTAAAAATGCATCCATAGTTATTATGCATTGTAGCTACTTCTTTATAATATTTAGCATCACAATTTACTATTATATTCTTTTTCATACTCGAGTTCATTATAACTTATTTAAATAGAAATTTCATTAAAAAATACAATTTTTAAGAAAAAATTTGCTCATAAAATTACACCGATAATTTATATATATATATATTTTAGGTATTAGTGAGTTATTAAGAGACCAATTTGTAAACGATAACTAAGGAAATAGACGGTGACACGGCATTATTTAGCTAAGCTAATTCTTGAGAGACACTAATTGTCCCTTTCTCAACCTCAATCTTTCCAACTCCTTTAAATTGTCTTTACCTTTTATGCGTTTGTTTTTATTAGCTCTAAGTCAACTAAAAGTACAGTTTTACATCATATATATAACTAGTTTTATTTTAAGTTACATAAAAGTAGAAAATTACTGCTTCGTTGGGAAGCTAAATTTGAGTTTTGGAATTATTTAGTTATTTTTAGAGAAATTTTTATTTTTGACCTATTGTTGAGTAGGTGGTTATCATTTTGAGTAAACTGGCTTTTTTTTATGAGCACCAAACGTGAGTCGACAACTATATCTTTTCACACTTTACTATAGAATGGAATTATTTGAGTAAATTTGACTTTTTTTAATGAAAATCTATTCACACTTTACTTTAGAATAAGTTTGTTTTGAGTAAATTTGTCTTTCAAACGTGAGTTGACATATATTCACACTTTACTGTATAATGGGATTATGTTGAGATTAAACTTGAATTATCATTTTTTCACACTTTACTGTAGAATGAATTTATTTTGAGTAAATTTTTTTTATAAGGATCAAACATGAATCGTCATCTATTCACACTTTTACGAAGAGGGTCGAAAAAAACACACATACAAGTATAATAAGCATTTTATAGCTAACATAAAACGCGTGGCATTTGTCACAATTCTGTTATTCTACAATTTTAATATTAAATTATCAACTCAAATTTTGTAAACGTGAAGCAGTGGTTTAATATTTTGTGTCAATTTTTACCTTCATAACTTTTAAAAACAAAAAACTTTATATAAATCCTAAAAAGTTTCTAATAGAAAGTGTTTCTCACTTTAACCTGAACTCGTAAATAGCAAATATTATTATCTTATTATATAAGTGGGAGTTGGGGACAATAGTAAATACTATATATATATATATATAATCATTGAATTTAAAATTTAATCAATATTAATAATATTTATTGAATATTAATTTTTTACTTAATGAGAAAATTTAATAACGTCCAATTATATTATTAAAAATAATTTTATGAATAATTATTAGTCTCATGCATTGCACGGAATCTTTATAACTAGTTAAATATATAAGTGTTAATACTAAAATGAAAATAGATCCTCATTGGGAACCTAAATTTGAGTTTTGGGATTATCTGATAATTATTAGAGAAATTTTTATTTTCATATAGTTGTTGAGTAGGCGGTTATCGTTTTGAGTAAATTGGCTTTTTCTGCTGAGGATCAAACGTGATTTGGCGTCTATTTTGAGTGAATTAGCTTCTCTTTTTTTTTTTGTGAGGATCAAATGTGAGTTGACGTTTATTTTGAGTGAAGTGACTGTTTTTGATGAGGACCAAATGTGAATTGGTATTTGTATCTGTTCACTCTTTACCGTAGAATGTGGTTGTTTGAGTAAATTTGGCTTTTTTGACAAGGATAAATTGTGAGTTGACATGTATTCATGCTTTATTCTAGAATGAGATTATCTTAAGTAATTTTTTTTTCTTTTATGAGGATCAAATATGAGTAGACATCTATTCACCCTTTACTATAGAATGGGATTATCTTGAATAAATTGACTTTTTTTAGGATCAAACATGAGTTGTCATTCATTCACACTTTATAATAAAATGAATTTATTTTGAGTAAATTGACATTTTTTTATGAGGATCAAACGTCAACCATCATCTATTGGGAAAAACACACCAATACAAGTATAGGCATTTTATAGTTGACACAAACACGTATAATTTATCACAATTCTAATATTTTATAATTTTAATATTAAATTATCGTCTCAAATTTTGTAAATATGAAGTGGTGGTCTAATATTTTGTTGATATAACAAAATTTAATATTTTCATAACTTTTAAAAAATACAAACATTGACATAAATCCCCAAAAAATTACAAAAGACACATTAGTCAAAAAGAGTTCTCACCTTATAATCTTAGAAATATTCAAAATCTTTGTTAAACTAAAATAAAATAAAAAGAAGACTAACAATTGGCCGTTAGATGTGATTATCTAACACATGGGAAAGGACCACATACAATTTAGGGAATAGAAAAGATGGTTTAAACCCACCCTACCATCACTTTCTATCTTTTGCTGTTTGGTCATTGGTAGAAGATCATCTTGAAGTTGGATGATTATCACTTTCACAATTAAGAGATTGTGACTCAAATCCAAGATTTTAACTCTATATTAAAAATCATAATCCTGTGCATTGGTAGATTCAGTTCGATTTTATACATTATCGGTTCGGTTTATCGGTTTTCGATTTTTAAATATGCTAAATCAATAAGAAATCAATTAAATAATTTTTATTGATTTTCGATTTATCAGTTTTAAGTCCTACCTGATAAAAATGATAATGAGAATTTGCATTAATAAAAAGCAGTACGAAAACTATGTTTACAAATTTACAAAAGCTATTATTAGTTAATTACAAACTAAAATAGTAAAGTGGATAACTAATCACTTAAGTACTATAAAAATTAAAATATGTAAAATATTGCTATAGTGTTCTATTACTATTAAATTACTAATATTTAATATTTATGAAGGGGTAAAATAGTAAATTATTATAATTTTATTGGGTTATCAGTTTACCCAATAATCCAATAGTAAAAATCGATATCGAATCGATAATCCAATAATTTTTTTTCAAAACTATTAAAAACCTGATAACCTAATAACCCAATAACAATAAACCAATAATATTTTTATCGTTTCAGTTTATTGGTCGATTTGATTTTTGCACACCCCTACATATTATCTTAACTAATTATTGAATAATTCATGAACCTACTAAATTATTATTGTCAAACTCAGCAATTAGCATTATGAAATGTAGCCGTATCTGATTCTCTTTCAGACTTAAAACACTAAAATTACTAAATTCATCATACGAAAATTATTCTCACGGATTGAATAAGATGAAAAAGATGAACCTGATTAAATCTGAAGTGAACTAATAAAAAGAACAATCTTTTCTTCTATATTTATACGAAAAAAAATATAACTCCACCACTTTGGATAATTATCACTTTCACAATTAAGGGATTGTGACTCAAAACCAAAATTTTACCTCTATATTTAAAATAATAATCCCCTTATTATCTTAATTAATCATCAAATGATTCATGAACAAGTACTGAATTATCATTGTCGAATTCAGAAGTAGTTAGCATCTTGAAATGTAACAGGAATACGATAGTACGATACTTTTTTGAAACAACAACAATAATATATCTTGTGGAATTCTACAGGTGGAGTCTAGGGAGGATCAAGTGTACGCAGATCTTATCACTATCTCATAAAGATAGAAAAGGTATTTTTCAAAGACCCTTATCTAAAAAATATCGAGCCTAAGTCTGATACTTTTTGGAAGTTAAACTAAAATTACTAAATCCATCTTTGTTTAGTATTAATATTATATCCTAAGCATTTTTTAAATTCTTTAATGTTATTCAAAGTTTTCAACAATATCGTGCCAATAGCATAAAGGTTTAAAGAGTATAAGGGGCAAAGTAGGGTTTTAAAAAGTTTATCTTTTAATTATGGCTTAATTTTAGGGGGTGGGGGAACCGCCTAATATTACAAAAAATATGATCACATCAAAGGGGTCGATTATAATAATGTTGGATGACCTAAAATTTTATTGGAATTGGGCAACTTTTATTGTAATTGACCCTTGTTTGATCAATACAATTGACCAAACAAAATCTTGAGGTTTCTTAATTTAAAATTAAATAAATTAGTGGACATTCTAAGATTATTGTTTTTTTTTTAAAAAAAGCAAAAGAAAGAGAGAAAAAAAATAATCAAAAGTTTGATTAGTCTTCAAAATGAAAAATAGACAACAAAGTTTGAAGCCGACTCTTATCTTAATTTTTTTCAACACAAATATTTTAACGTGTAAATCTTAAATTACTCAGACCAAAAAGTTTATATTAAATTATTTAATCAACTGTTGAAATGATTATATAAGAGAATCTGTACACAGTTTTAAAGCATGTGAAGTTATTTTAGTTACTTTAATTAATTCTTATTAGGATTTATTTCTTTGAATTTACGAACGGTCAACAAAATACATTTGACTAACAATAGGTTATGAGTAATATTAAAAATATAAATTGTTGTTATTAGTAACATGAATTTAAAATATTAAATTGTGAATTCGATATGCTAAATGAACTCCACTCGAAAATCTAAATATAAATTGTAATTATTAGGAGTAATTTAAAATTAATCTCCTTTTTTATTGAGGTTTGACCATATTAACTCAAGATTAATATGATGTCCTTAATAAATGATATACTAATGATAATGGATCAAACAGGAATGACTGATTTATATATTTTTATATAAAATATTTCATTTATATATTATTCAAATGATTCTAAGGGAAACTTTATAAATTACAGGATACTTAGTATTACCTTAACATGTTATTAGTCAATCAAGGCAAATTAACCAAAAAAAAAAAAAATGATCACAGAAAATATTATGTTTATAATAATTATAGTAATATATATTTTCACTTCTCGATAACAGTAATGACTTGTGAAATATGAGATATTATATATTACTCAAATAATTTTATGGCAATTTACCAAAATTATGGGATACTCAATATTACTTTAACGTATAGTAACAGATAAAATTTATTATATAGGACATTTTATTTGATTAGATATGTTACCATATATTTTCACTGCTAGAATAAATAATGATTTATGAAATCAATACTTTATAAAGATCTTTATCATATCAAGTTTATCTTTTAGTGATTCAAAAAATAACGATAAACTTTCTTTTTTCTATAATTGAACTAAATTTAGATATTCTTGTTTAATGTTTAATGTGTAACATAAGTGGGATATGAATTTTATTAGCCATATATGAAAATTAAGAAGGGATAACATAACAATATGAAAAATATTAATTACGCCATATAAAAAATAAACATAAAATCGAAATGTAAATATTTTTTAGGATTTATCATTTTTTTGTTGCAAAAATATTGATTTTACTATCGCTATGTACTTTCGTGTATAACTTTTTCCTTTTCTTTTTTAAAAAAAAATTGGGCTTAGAAAATCATAGTAAATGAAAAAAATTTCTCCTCTTTAACTTTACATTGAAGGTTTAAGCTTTGAATTAGAAAATGTTTCTAATAAGAGTGTCTTTTTCTGTTTTCATAAAAATAAATAAAATAAAGTGAATCTTACATGATGATCAATTGAATTAATATATCAAAAAAATTGAAATAACAAATATTGAACTTGAAAAATATATTTGTACATATATTTTGCTGAATTTACACGCTCTGCTGCATAAAATTAACATTCAATATAAATTTTCTCTATATTTTACTATTAACGTACGTAATTAATTTTATCTATTGAATTGTCAATGAACGCTTGATCTAGTATGTAGCTAAACTATTTATTTATATATTACTAATCTACTCAATTACAAAAAAAAAAAAAGAAGAAAAGTTCATGTCATTATTTAGTAATTTAGATTCCTTTTAAATTATTTACATATATCATGTAAAAGTTATTTATTTATATATTTATCTTACGATCAACTTAATTAGTTTTATCTACTGAATTATTTATGAGCATAAACGCTGAAATTAGCATCTATTTATCATATTTTGCTTATATATAATTTATCTACTCAGTGAAAGAAATTAGTTTATGTCATTAGTTATTAATTTTTAGTTTTTAAAAAGTTATTTACATATATTATGCAATATCTTATTTATTAATATACATTTATCCCTTCATCTTATGATTAATGTATTTAACTTTATCTACTAAATTATCTACGTACGTAACGCTCGAACTAGCATCTATTAAAACATATTTTGTTTATGTATAATTTCTATACAAATAAAAAAAACGGTTCATGTCATTATTTAGTAATTTAATTTCTTTTAAATTATTTTACATATGTTATGTAGAAAATATGTATTTATCTTTCTACTGAATTAGCGTAAATGCTTGAACTAATATCTGCTTAAATATATTTTATCTAAAGAAATTTGCACAATTGACACCTTTATATATAACTTACCTACTCAATAAAAAAGAATAAAAATTATTTCATATCATTATTCAGCAATTTTGATTCTTTTGAATTATTTTATATATATATATATATATATATATATATATATATATATATCACATAAGAACTATATACTTATCTCCCTATTTTACTATTAACATAATCAATTTTAGCTATAACGCTTAAATGTTTATATATAACACATGTCAAAAAATAATTATTTCATGTCATTATTCAATAACTCTAATTTTTCTTTAATTATTTTACATATATCACATAAAGAATATATATTTAACATAATTTTTATTAACTAAAATTATCTATGAACGTAAATGCTCAAACTAGTATCAATTTTATTTTTTGCTTAATTTTTTTTTTTGAATTTTATTTTAAATGATTTTATTAAGAAGTAGAAGTGAAGAAGAAAACCTCTAACTAAGCTGTAAAGTGGGACCCACAACCCTCCTTATCCTCCCTTTCTTCCACCTTTCTCTTTGTCTTTCTCTCTCTTTTTTCTATTTTTTTTCTTACTTTTAAATACAAAAATCCATATATACATACACATATATCCAGCTGTCTATGTATAAAAATTATGTATTTATTATTTTCTTTTTTTATAATTCAAGAAAATCTATTTAAGTAGATGAATTAAAAAAAAAAAGAAAAAAAAAGAGAAATATGAAGAAGAAGAGAGATAAAGGTGTTGAAAGATTATGCCCAAAACCTTACTTTGATTTTCAGAGAGAATCCAAAGGCCCTTCTTTGAAAAACCCCCTCCCCCATAGCCTTCTTCTTCTTCTCCCAAATTTTTTTCCCTTTTATTTTTTTGAGAAAAACAAAAACAAAACAAGTAACTGCCCCTTATACTAGTACAAACAGAAAAACAGAAACAACAAAAGAAAGATAAAAAGACTATATAGATAGATAGGAAAAACCAAGAAAACCGAAGTGGTGGAGTTAATTTTTTCCCCCTTATAAATACAGAAGAAGAAAAAGATTGTTCTTTTATCAGTTCAGTTCAGTTCAATTTCAATCAGGGCTCCTCTTTTTTCATCTTATCCAATCTGTAAGTTTTTGTTTTATTTATTTTTAATTGTTTGAAGTGTGTTTTCTGTTTGGTGGCAATGCAAGATTGAAGTTTTGGTGTTTGATTGATTGGTGTTTGGTGAATTTGAGCTAAAGGGTGTTGTTTGATCTGAATTTTGGAGATCTGGGGGTTGTACAGTTCGAATCTTTAATGATTCTTGCATGTTTATTTGATTGAAAGTTTTGATTTTTAGGGTGTTTTTCTTATGATTTCTTGATTTTGGGGGTTTTTGTCATTTGATTGTTTTGACAGGATCTGCTGGATTGAATGTTACTTGATCTGAATCAATGAGTGGTTATAGATGTTTGTGGTTTTTTTTGGTTTATTTAAAAAAATCCCTACATTTGTGTTATCAGAATTGTTTTTATCAAAATCCCTACATTTGTGTTATTAGAAATGTTTTTATCAAAATCCCTACATTTGTTACTGGAATCTGGTCTAATTAATGATCAATACTGATGTTGAATGAGATACAGCTAGAGAAAGTTTCTGTTTCTGTAGTTTTTGGTGATTGGGAATTTCTATTTCTCTGTGTTCTTTATTTAACTTGGATTTATGAGTTTTGATGATTCTTTAACTTTGGGGGATTTTTTTTTGTTCCATACTGATTTTGTTCTATGTTTGTCAGTTTTGTTAGGAAGAGCAGAGGGTTTAGGAACCAGATCAAAGCAAGTCCGCGGAACTGGTGTTTATCTTCGGGTTCAATCTGGAAGACATGTTGGAAGACCGGTCCTGTTTAGTTCAAAGGGATTGTCGGAGAGAAAGTAACTGGACGGCTTGCATGAGTTACCACATTGATAGGGTTGATGTCCAGAGTGGCAAAAGGCCATATGAAAATGACGAGGACGATGAAAATGTGCAACGCAAGGTGCAAAAGCAGTCCGATGGTTCTGGCCGAGTGGGAGTGGTTTTATCCATTGGTAGTTCTTCAGCATCTGCTGATGAGCAAGCTGACAATCAGGATCATGCTGGGGATAATTCGTCGTCAGCTTCCCCTGATGAGCAAGCTGGCAATCAGCGTCATGCTGGGGATAATTCTGATTTGAGATCGCTTATTCATGGTATTGGCCGTGATAATTCTATCAGCTCTCTCATTAGATGCTCTAGGTCAGATTATGGCGCCATAGCATCTTTGAACAGCGAATTTCGCTCATTAGTTAGGAGCGGTGAACTTTATAGGTTGAGGCGGAAAACTGGTGTTATTGAGGATTGGGTGTATTTCTCATGCCAGCTGCTTGAATGGGAAGTGTTTGACCCTACTAGGCGCCGTTGGATGCATCTACCGACCATGAATCCAAATGAATGCTTCGTGTTCTCCGACAAGGAATCTTTGGCGGTTGGCACGGAGCTTCTTGTTTTCGGAAAGGAGGTGCTGGCACATGTTATTTACAAGTATAGCTTACTGACTAATACATGGTCATCCGGAATGCAGATGAATGCTCCCAGATGTCTATTTGGTTCTGCCAGCCGTGGAGAGATTGCAATTCTGGCTGGCGGTTGTGATTCACGTGGTAAAATCCTCAGCTCGGCTGAAATTTACAATTCAGAGGAAGGCACGTGGACGACTTTGCCTAGCATGAATCAACCACGTAAGATGTGTTCTGCCGTCTTCATGGATGGTAAGTTTTATGTTATAGGAGGCATCGGAGGCCCTGAATCAAAGCTGTTGACATGTGCGGAGGAGTATGATCTGGCAACAGGAACCTGGACTGAAATCCCGAACATGTCCCCTGTGCGACCTAACCCAGCTAGGAATGACATCCCTGCTACTTCTGAAGCACCTCCGTTGGTGGCAGTTGTAAATAACCAATTGTATGCTGCCGATTATGCTGCCATGGAGGTCAGGAAGTACAACAAGGAAAATAAAGAATGGGTTACCATGGGAGGGTTGCCTGAACGAGCGGCGTCCATGAATGGGTGGGGTCTGGCTTTTCGGGCATGTGGTGATAGTTTGATTGTAGTTGGAGGGCCCAGGGTCATGGGTGAAGGGTATATTGAGGTGAATTCGTGGGTACCGGGTGAAGGGCCTCCACAATGGAACTTGCTTGGAAGAAAGCGATCAGGTAGCTTCGTGTATAACTGCGCGGTTATGGGATGCTGAAGACGTGGAGTTTGGTAGCTCCATGTGTAGTACTGTAGCGGGTGTTGGGCGCCGATCAATACATAATTGTTTTCTGGGGCAACAGGTTTCTTGCTAATGGGTAATTTATCCGAACTTTTTCTTCTATCAAAATCTTTTCCATTTTAACCTCTTTTCAGAAAGGGGAAGCACAAACTGGGCTCAAGATTCAGCAACATAGTCTCCTATGTAAAGTCTTTTGGGTACAATGTTCTTTTCCTTTTCAACTTCCATCAAATGTTCCTTTCAACAGAACGTTCTTCTCCCATTTTAAGTGACATGATATTCCAAAGGTGGCCATCAAATAGCTTAAGGTTAGGTGAAATAACGAGCTATATAGTTAATAGTTTATATTAGTGTCTGCTAAAGCTTCTCTAGGTGAGTCATAGAAGTTGGTCTTTTTGGGTTTTGCAGTCTTTATTTTCTTGACTTGGTCGAGAAGAGAAATAAAGTTCTGCAAGGTTGTCCGTTGGTGTCTTGTCTTGTGTATCCGTACCTTTAATTCTTGCAGTTGATGGTCTATCTATAAAGTTAGCTTACTTTCAAGATAGTTGGTAGCTTTGGAAATGATGTGTACTTTGTTCCAACTTCTGTTTACCTACATGTTATTTCCACAATTCTTTCCTTTATTATGATCAATTATTCTGCTCATTCATCTGTTTTTATTTGTGAAAACCGAAAGAATGGTGTATGCATCAGTTGCATGGATGATGTTTAAACGTTATGTCATTTACATTTGCGGTGAGCAAGCAAATCAGAAGCTTGTGGATTGTAATCCTGGTTTTATGAGTTGTACAGTTGATGAAATCGATACATGGTATTCATGATGTTTCTCTGCTACTTCCAGATTCATTCTTATGATATACACTTTTATGTTTCCGAGTTATGAATCCCTTGTCCCTCTCGTTTTTTTCTTTCTGTTGTTACCTGAATTTGCACAAGAATCCCCCCTTAGGGATGCAGATTACCAGTTCTTGCACAATTGCTTCCTTTGCTAGTAATAGCCACTGCTGTTCTGATGCAATGTTGCTAGTAGTGTTTGTGTTGATGGCAAATGAGATCCCGCAGAGTCTAGGATGGATGGTGTCTACGCGGACCTTATCTTTACATTGTAAAGGTAGAGAGGTTTCTGATATATAACTCCTAGTCTATGTCAAATTAAGTTTTAGTACCGTTGGAGATGTGTTTCTATCTTGAGACTTGTTTTAGGTCCTCTTTATGATGAATATGTGTTAATCTGGGAAATTGTGGCATACTAGGTTGTCTTTCAATTTTTGGTTTAGTTATCCAGAATATGTAGTAAAGTACTAAATGCACATGGGAAATTTGGAAAGTAGAAAGAAAGATACTAATAGTGTACTAGTCACATTTCGAAATGTCTGGTTAACAATGAAGGAGTACTTGCTATTCCACTATTATTTTTATTTACTCTCCGATAGACCGTTAACTATGCCAAAATAGGGATATTACACCTCCGTTAACCTTATGATGGATGTTTTGGGCAGAAAAAGTTTGAACAATCAAGAATTATTTTATGAGAAACCCCAAAAGGTAAATTTGCAAGTATTTTTTTATTTCATGATTGATACTCGCATTAAAATCTTGATTAATTTAATTTCGTAATATGGTCTAATAAAGCATTCTTCAACGGATAATAGAAATTCGTATATTATCGTCGTGCGATAGACTTCTTTTAATTTGGAATATTTAGTGAAAATTAGTTTTATAGCATGTCGAAATGTTATCATTTGTCCTTCACATGTTCTGGTTATAAAAAATAAAGTGATGGTGGAAAATGAAATGTATCGATTCCAATGCAGCAAAAAATAAAAAAATAAAAAAAATAAAACTAAAAAATAAAATAAAAAATAAAATATGGGTATGTTTATAT
>JAOTQR010000086.1:2656737-2670226 GCA_025774065.1 Solanum ossicruentum
ATTTGATTAGCTAAATAATGTCGTGTCACCGTCTATTTCCTTAGTTATTGTGTATAAATTGATCTCTTAATAACTCATTAATACTTAAATTATATTATGTCACCTTAGTCAGTATTATAACAAATAATAACAGATAATATAATCGGTGTAATTTCATGAGCAAAATTTTAATCATTGAATGTGAATAGATCGATGCTCAATGATGTGTCTGTTGATGATCGCTATCTCTTTTTTTTCTCAGTGATTTAGATATACCTGTCTCAGCATCATTAAAAAGTATGTAAAATAGAAAAATGAAACAGATATAAGGTAGAATACAAGCATCTCAAAATACTCGGTCAAAATGTCATAAGTCTAATAAAAAGAGTTGATTGAATTGATTGATATGAGCATATTGCCTTAAAGTAGTATTGAGCATTAATATTGGCATGAGTAAATTACAACTCTAACCCATAAACTACGTCGCCAGCATAGGATAGAGGTCATGCCTTTCATGTCCCAAAGTTGAACGTGTATTGATTGTAGATCTAAGATTGATTTGATCGTTCCTTACCTTGACAAGTATTAGATAACCATGGCAAGACAGTTATAATGTTATATCATCACCAACTCATATGTGATGGTTATCGATTAGAGAAATTCTCAGATTGTGCATAAGTAAATTTGGCTGCATTGCATGCTATTATTTCCTTTAGGAGGATTAATTTATTATAAGAATCTTGCATCCTTGATTTAGTTGATTGGATAGTTTATTGAGTTGAATTATTGATTGTTCGAGCTTATTGAGTTTGATTGTATTGTATCATACTTTTTTCTATAGACATCTTACATACAAGTGTATTCTATGTGTAGACGTTCATTTGGGTCTGTATAATTTATGATGTAGAAACAAGTGATAGAGGCATTCAACAATGTACCTTTGTTGACCTACTCCTGATTGCAGACCTGGTGAGCCTTGCTTATTATTTGGAGGAGCTTTCTTTATTTTATCTTAATTAGTAGTATTTCTTTCGAGACAGATCGAGACTTGTCTTGGCACCGTCTAGACTTGAGTTTGGATGCTTCATAGATGTATATTGGTGATAGTTAATTGTTGTTTACTTTCCAACCTTATTTATTAGAAACTATTATTGATATGGAGATTCAATTAGTTGGTTAAATCATAGTCATTACTTGAGTATTTACTTCTGTTGATGAATGTGATGTGATGATGAAGTTAGGTGGTTCTCTTGGGGAATCAACAATGGTTCATCAAATGTTGGCCACACCAAGGGTACCTTCCCGGTGCGTGGCAAGTGGTATGTGTAATACACTCTATTTTATTAGTAAAAAGTTTGTCATATGAATAAAATATTTCACCTTGACAAAAATTAAATAAACTATTAATATTAGTTAAAATTTAAAAATTAAAGTATTAATGCTCTCCAAAAAAATCACTCTTTAAAACTAATTATTTTTTAAAAAATAAATTTTAAAATATTTTTAACACAAAGCATGGGTTACCATTGGACAATTGGCTGAACGAGCAGCGTCCATGTATGGGTGGATTCTAGCTTTTCAGGCATTTGGTGATAGTTTGATTGTAGTTGGAGGGCCCAGGGTTATGGACGAGGGTATATTGAGATGAATTCATGGGTACCGGATGAAGGGCCTCCACGATGGAACTTGCTTGGCAGAAAGCGATCAAGTAGCTTTGTGTACAAATTGCGCAGTCATGGGATGTTAAAGACATGGAGTTTGGCAGCTCGATGTGTTAGTTTCCATCTTTATGATGAATTTTTGTGCCGTACTAGGTTGGCTTTAAGTCCTCTTTATGATGAATTGTGGCATACTAGGTTGGCTTTCAATTTTTGGTTTAGTCATCCAGAATATGTTGTAAATTACCTACCATTTCGTTATTAACTTTTTACTCTCTGTTTACACCTCTCCTAACTTCGTGATGGATGTTTTGGGGGTATAAAGAACTTTTTTTCCATGAGAAAAATAATAATATGTTCTATGTATTAATAATATTTTCTGGTTATAAAATAATATTAAACAAACATGTATTTGATACGAAGGAGAATACTTTTCATGAAAAATATTTTCTTAGAAAGAAATATTATATTGCATCGATATATGATAAGTACTATATATTTTTACTTCTCGATAACAATAACGAATTATGAAATATGAAATACTATATATTACTCAAATAATTGTAAAGGCAACTTTATAAATTATCGGATACTCTATATTAATTTAACGTACAACAACAAATAATATTTATTACCTAAGATATTCTATTTGATTAAGTATGTTATTATATTATTTTCACTTCTCCAAAAAGAATAATGACTTAATGAATCAATACTAGTACAAACAGAAAAACAGAAGGAACAAAAGAAAAAGATAAAGACTATATAGACCGCTAGGAAAAACAAAGAAAACCGAAGTGGTGGAATTAAAGAACAAAGAAAGATAAAGACTATATAGATAGATAGGAAACGTTAAAAAATTCAAAGAGGTTGAGTTATTTTTTCCCTATAAATGCAGAAGAAAAAATTATTTTTTTATCAGTTCAGTTTAATTTCAATTAGGCTCTTTTTTTTCATATTATCCAATCTTAAGTTTTTATTAATTTGTTCCTTTTTTTAAATTCTTTCTTAATTGTTTCAAGTGTTTTTTCTGTTTGGTACGTAGCTATGCAAGATTGAAGTTTTGATGTTTGATTGATGTTTGGTGAATTTGAGCAAAAGGGTATTGTTTGATTTGAATTTGACCAAAAGGGTGTTGTTTGACTTGAATTAATTATTTTAAATTATTTTTATATACAAAGATTATATTTATATATCTCTCAATATTATGATGAACGTAATTAATTCTATCAGCTGAATAATTTATGAGCATAAACGCTCGAACTAGCATGTAGTTAAGCATATTTTGTTTACACATAACCTCTTCGCTTAACTAAAAAATAGTTAATTACTTTATGTCATTAATTATTAATTTAGATTCCATTTAAGTAATTTCAAATAATGTCACGTTAAGAGTATATATTTTTTTTTCTATCTTACGTTCAATGCAATTAGCTTTATCTATTTTATAATCTATGAGCATAAACGCACAAACTATCATGTAGTTAAACATATTTTGTTTATATATAACCAAAAATACACTTAAACAAAAATAATTAAGTTTTTTTACAAATTTTTTTTAATTCTATTTACTTTAACGTGCAATTATTCAAGAAAATTAAAAACAAACAAAATTTATTACATAAATATTTTTTTCTTGACCTATTTTCCTTTGAGATAAGTGTTAAAAACGCATCTAAACTATCCCCTTTTTCGGAGCTTCATACTAAACTATTAAAAATGTGAGCTTCATAGAATATTTTACCTTGACAAAAATTAAATAAATTATTGATATTAGTTAAAAGTTAAAGATTAAAACATTAATACTCTCCAAAAAAAAACATTTTTTAAAAATAATTATTTTTAAAAAATAAAATTTAAAATATTTTTATCACCTAGTCTGTAACACCCCCACACGCTATTTATAAGATTCGAATATTTTTCATCATAAGTATATAAGCTTGAACATAGTGATGTCTTACATGTACCTATATTTTAAGTCTCATTCCTATATGCATGTGTGAAGCGTGTTAGAAGTGGATTAGGTCCATAAGATACCTCTAGTACTTAGTCAAGTTTAAAACTTTCCTATCGATTAAATTTTTCACATTAGATTATAATAGAGTCAATTTTAAATGACCATAACTTTCAGCACACAAGGAATTTGGTGGCGTATGACCTATCGAATTAAAGATCTTTGAATTAGCTTTCCAATGCCACCAATTTTGCCTCATTTGGAGTTTGGAGCAAAAGGCTATGTCGTTACAGGCTGTCAGTGCAAAGTTATTTCTACGATCCTGACTTATGGGTTGTGGATTGAACTACGACCCAAACTGTCAACTAGTGGAATAACTCTTGCAAGTCCATTTTTAGGTCTCAAACTCTACGGACCCAATTAGAGGTCGTAAAAGCTTCTATGGGTCGTAGTTTGGGCCTGTAGAATGAGTTTCATGACCCCAAAATCCATGTTAGTTTCCACAAATGGATTCTACGGTTTGTATAAGCTTCTATGGACCCCCGTAGATGACTTGGACCGTATTTTTGGAGAGAAGGATATTTTTGTCCTTTCTCATCCTTTAAACCTAAACTTATCAGTTTTAACCTACTTAAATCCCTAAACATGATTCTTCAACATCATTACGCACAAACATTCTCGTCCAAATGTAGAATGCAGTTTCAAAAGAAGATCTTCAAAGTTCTTAAGAATCTAATTCTTCTAGGTATGTAAGGCCCACGAAAATCTTCCTACATTATTTTACCATCATGTAACTACTAGTTTCTCCAAGTATCAAGTTATTAGTTGATAACAAGTTTCTGCATTATGAGTAATTGTTTTTTTTTATGCTATTTTTGAAGAAAAGCAAGAGATTTACTAAATTTTTCTACTAAATTGGAATTTGAAGTTGATAAACTACTTTTAATTGTTAAACCAGTTAAAACCTAAAGTTACTACAAAAATCTATGAATTTTGAAATCTTGTTTTGAACTCAAGAAAAGTACTTGTATAAGTATTTTATGAATAGTAGCATGAAGCCTATGATCTTAGATAGTTTTGAGAAAAGGTAAGAGAACGCTAATTAAGTTGCACTAAGTCTCAAGGAGAAGAAAAGTAACACCTAGAACAAATTATATTCTTTTAAGTATAAGCATATGATTTATACTTTTGGGAGTAGTATTAAGCATCGATATAGGTACGAGTATAATAACTTGAACTCATAAACTACGTATCCAATATAGGATAGGATTATACCATTAGTACAGCTCCTCATTGCCACTGAGATCGTCAAGTTTTGGGATGGATCCATTCCCCTAGTTTCGTCCCCTACCCTGGCAAAGTATGGGATAGCTCTAATAACGTGAGCAAGACGTTATATCATCAC
This sequence comes from Solanum ossicruentum, assembly GCA_025774065.1. NCBI lineage: Eukaryota > Viridiplantae > Streptophyta > Magnoliopsida > Solanales > Solanaceae > Solanum > Solanum ossicruentum. The sequence continues at coordinate 2,661,734 of JAOTQR010000086.1, forward strand.
GAGGCTCATAGTGATGGTTTATCGGTTAGAAAAACTCCCCAAGCTAAAATATATATTATTTTCAGATACAAATTGAGTTACATTTATGTATGCATTAAATCATCTGTTTTACTTATATTACATTGATGATTTCACTAAGTTACTTTCTGAGTTAAGTTGTTCAGTTAAGCATATTATCCTGAGTTGTGTTTTGTTATTTTATATACCGTACATTCCACGTACTAACATCCTTTGGCGCTGCATCATTTTATGATGCAGATTCAGGCACCCATGATAGCAGACATTTAGTAAGACAGCTTTCTAGTGGCAGTTGGCGAGACCTCCTCTGTAAGGACTCAAATTTTCAAGCTTATTTATGTTTTTTAAGACCGTCATGGGCCCCCTACGTCAAGCCAAGTTCAAAGGATTTTTCGTTGGCTAAGTTCGACACTAGTACCAGTAGAAGGGTCGATTTTAAACAAGGATAACTCTTAGCACATTTAGAACTGCATGGCCCACAGTATGTCAAATGAAAACCCTTTGAGTTAGCTTCACAATACACTTGGTTTTGCCTCATTCCAATATCAGATGAAGGAGTTATGGCCATTTTTGTGAGAGCCTCCCGTGCAGTGAAGCCCCACGGGCACCTCTACCGGAAGTGGTGTCTTGTACGGACCGTGTGAGATGTATTGAGTTGAAAAAAGCCATTTTTGACCTAAGGCATGGGGCACGACCAGTGGCACGGGCTGTGTGGCTTGCCACTGGCCGTGTGGACGCGTATGGCAAAGGAAGTGGTGGAATAGGATAAGAAAAATATTTATTTTATACTTTATAATTTTTTAATAAATAATAATACTGTAATATTTAACTTTAACTAATATTAAAATTTATTTATTTTTTGTCAAGGTGGAATGTTTGTTAATGTGGAGCGTGATGTGATTCTCAAACTAATAAGTAATAGTTTCGGCTTGTTTTTTACATTTATCTTTTTAAAAAAGAAACGTCTCTTCTTTTTTTTCAATTCTTTAATTTCAATATTTCACATGACATGTAAAAGATCATAAAATTGAAAAATATTTTGATACACTCTACCCTCTTTAGTATAAGACTACAGGATTTCAAAGTCGGTGTCAAATGGAAATCTGAAAAATGAATTGAAATGAAAGGAGTATTATAGGATTAATACTAAGGGTATGTTTATATGAAGAAAAACATTTTTTTAAAAAAATATTTTTTCAATTTTCTTATATTTATTTTGCTCAAATGTTTTTAAAATATTTTGTCAATTGACTTGTTTTTCTTCAATTTAAGAAAAATAACTTCCCGCATAAAGTCTGACTTCCGACTTTGAGTCGGATCCTGACTTTCGACATTGACCCAGGACCTGCTCCAAACCTAGATCTGGGACCTGACTATCGACCTCGACTCAAAATCGACTCTCGACTCAAACCCGAGACCCATCCCTAATTAGGAATTGAGTCTGACTCCTAACCTTAACCTCGAGATGGGTTTGATAAGAAAACGAAAAATATATTATTTCAAGAATTTTTATATGTAATATAACAAAATACTATACAGACAGGATATGGTAAGGAGTGTGGGTTCGGGGTGAGATGGTCAAGGGGTGGGGTAAGAGACAATAAACTTGAAATGTCACGTTTCATGTTAGAAGAATAAATAATGGTGGATCAAAGGGGTTCACAAATATGATCTGCTCTGTCTATTTTTGTAATGCTTAGTTTAGAAATTGTCAAATACTATCTTGTGAATGAATGAGTGAAATTTCTGGCTAATTAAAACGAAGTTTTGCTAATCTAAATGTTGCAACAATAATGTTTGAGTGCAATAGCAATGTTGTGATTATGATTTTTCTTTTATTCCTGAGTCACGAGCATCTATCGAAAACAACCTTTTTACCTCTATCTATGTGACAGTACATATTGGGTATGTTGTTGTTAACTTGTTCCTTGATCGTATTTGATGTCGTACACGAGTAATATAATTGGGAAAAGCTTATTGTTCTTAATGGACTGTTTCCAGAATGAATTACTCCTGAAAAATCATCTTCAAATGTAACAATAACATACCTAGTGTAGGGCCTGAGAAGTATGCAGACCTTAACCTTAACTGAAATATAACGAATTAGCAAAAATCTGAGGCTTCATTTGAGTGAAGGGACCAAATACTTCGACTTTGTTGAGCACTCAAGATTTACAACATCATTGTTTGTATCTTGATTATACATTAATGTTTCTTGACTAAATATCTATACATAATTGTCTGGACTCATCTTATCAGAATGAATCACCTTGTCGTTAAACACATGTAACAATAGATCACAAACTTTGCGGGAAGATGGCCTTTCAGCAGGTGCTGTTTTGGTGCATTCCAGTGCTATTTCCAGCACCTGAATTGCAGCACTTTCTTCATTAGGCAACAATGGTTTCAACGCGGGATCAATGAGCCGTTCCTGAACAGTTCCAGACATTTCGATACATGACTCAACCCACCTCACCATGTCCATGTCTTCTCCGAAACTCCCATCAGTTGGCATTCTTCCACTCACAAGCTCCATGAGTACAATTCCCATGCTATAAACATCACTCTTCTCTGTTGCCTTCGAAGAATAAGCATACTCTGTAAACAAATAGGAAAACTTTGTAAAAACAGTTTTGGCAGACACAAGAAATGCTACTTGAAAATTTAGAAAAAAGATCGTATGAGTTTATATACCTGGAGCGATATAACCATACGAACCAGCAAACCACAAATTTGATTCAGTGTTGTAGGAATCATAATTTTCGTGAATGGCTTTGGCAAGTCCAAAATCTCCCAAATGCGCCTCCATGTTAGAGTCTAGCAGAATATTACTGGTTTTGATATCCCTGTGAATGATCTTGGGTACACAATCATGATGAAGGTACTCAACTCCTTGAGCTAATCCCACTGCTATCCTCAGCCTTGCTTCCCAATCGAGGCACATCTTCCTCTTGTTATCATTAGCCGACTTCTTGTGAAGCCAATCCCACACACTTCCATTCTCCATGTACTCATAAATCAATACGTTTGAACCTTCTCCGCTGTTATTACAGTACCCCAATAGCCTCACCAAGTGTCTGTGCCTTATCCTCCAAAGTGTCTTGATTTCTCTTGCAAAGCTCTTGTCCATCAAGAGATCGTCCTTGCTTACTATTCTCTTGATTGCCACTGTCTCTCCGTTAAACAGCTCAGCTTTATAGACAGTTCCTGACCCACCTGATCCGATTATGAAGTCACTGCTTAGATTGTTTGTTGCTTCCATGATGTCATCCCACCTGATATCGCGCTTGGCAGCCACACTTGCGAAAAGTGGTCTCTTTTGTCCCTGGGAAGAGCTGGATGAGTAAGCACTATTTAGCTCGCTTCCTCTTCTGAAGGCTTCTCGCCTTTGCTTGAAAAAAAGGGCAGCTCCAAGCAACATAAGTATTATTGCCACGGTAGTTGATATCACAGAAATGATTACCACCGTTGAGTTACTTAGTCCTGTATTCTGATTGTTGGAAACTTCACAATTTTGCAAAGGACTTCCACAAAGATGTGGATTCCCGGTGAATGCATCAGCTGGCCAACGTGCGTATTGTTTGTCCAATTTGCCTTGGAGGTTGTTGTAGGAGAGGTTAAGCTTTCCCAAGCTGCTCATTTCACCAACTTGGAGAGGAACTTCTCCGGTGAGCTGGTTGTGAGACAGATCAAGCGCTTCAAGCTTAGTGAGTGTCCCAACTGAAGAAGGAATTTGACCAGTGATATTGTTGAAACTCAAATCCAGTATGCTTTGAAGATTCTGAAGTTGTCCAAGCTCACTTGGTATTTCACCAGTGAAGGTGTTTCCCGAGAGACGGAGTATGTAGAGCTTGGTTAAGTTGCCAATGGTAGATGGAATGGGACCAGAGAATTGGTTTCTATCAAAATTTAGGACATTTAGGGACTTGAGTTTGCCGATTTCAAGGGGTAGAGTTCCATTGAGTGAATTGTCTTCTAGAGACAGCACTAAAAGCTTTGAGCAGTTAAACAATTCTCGAGGAAGAGGTCCCGAGAACTTATTTGAGGACAGCTTGAGCTCACCCAAGAGTGGAAAATTTCCGAGCCAAGATGGAACTGATCCATAAAGCTGGTTGTTATTGAGATCAAGATGTGTGAGCTTTCTGCATAGTGAAAGCTGTGGAGGTATTGGACCAGTCAATTCATTTCCAGAGAGATCTAGCAGGGATAGTTCATGGATTAATCCCAACGTCCAAGGGATTTTTCCGGTGAAACGATTGTTTCCTAGCCTTAACCTTTCAAGAAACGGTGAGTATCCTAAATGGGGTGGAATCTCATGATCAAATGCATTATTTGTAACATCAAAAGAAAGAAAAGACGTCGAACTACACAAGGAAGCTATACTACCATTCAGTTTGTTATGAGAAAGATTTATTCTTGTCAAGTTTGAAACATTGATCAGTTCATCAGGAAGGTTACCTTCAAGTGAGTTGTTGTAAAGCATAAGCTGTTCCAAAGCTCGAAGATAACCAAACGTAGCAGGAACGCTACCAGATAGACGATTATCCGCCAAATCAAGGGTCTTCAGCTGATGACAGTTCCCCAAACTGGCAGGAATCTCACCAGAGAGATCATTCTGTCTAAGATCAATGAAATTCAGCTCCTTCAGCCCTCCCATTGTAATGGGAATGCGTCCTGTGAACGCATTTCCATAAAAATCAATCATCTGCAAGCTAGAACAATTACCTATCTCCATTGGGATTTCTCCAGACAATTGATTCTCATACAAAAACAGAATCTCAAGATTTCCGAGCAGTCCAATCTCCTTCGGAATATTGCCATGTAGACTATTGTGAGACAATGACAATGTTTGGAGATTGGTTAGATTTCCTATCAAGGGAGAAATCGTGCCTACCAATGTGTTGTTGTTAAGAAGGAGATCCGTCAACTCAACCATCTCGTACAGCTCAACTGGTATCGTACCATTAAGCGTGTTATTAGACAAATCAAGCTGCTTCAGTGAAACACATTCTCTCAACTCCACAGGAATCTCACCAGAAAGTTGGTTTAACGATAGCATCATGTGTTCCAAACTGCTGTTTCTATTGGAACTACATATCGTTTTCGGAATGCTTCCCGAAAGATTATTGCTTGTCAAAACCAAAAACTGTAGCTGACTCATGTTCCCAAGTTCTCCAGGAATTTCACCACTCAGCCTGTTACCAGACAAGTCTAAATTCCGCACATTGCTCAACTTCGCCAACGTCTTTGGAATCGGACCTTCCAGCTGATTACCAAGCAAATTGATATACTGCAGCTGCTTCATTTCACCAAGTTGATCAGGAATCGAACCTGAAAGACTATTATTCGCTAAATTGATCACTTGAAGATTTCTAAGTTTAGCTAATTCCTCCGGTATTGATCCATTGAGTTTGTTGACCGCGACACTGAATGCAACAAGACTAGAGCAATTACCAATCTCAGGAGGAATACGATCTTCGAGTTGATTCTCCTGAAGATTCAAATTCTGAATCCGCCCCAGTTTTCCAAGTTCAGATGGAATCATACCACTCAAGCTACATGAAGCCAAACCAAGAGTAACCAAATTTTCAAGATTTCCAAAAGTAGTTGGAATTGGTCCTGTCAGGCCAACATTATCACCAATTCTAAGAACTTGGAGATTTTTTAGTAAGCCAAGTTCATCAGGAATGGGGCCAGTGAGTTGGTTGGAATAAAGCAAAAGAGATTCTAAGGAAGAAAGATTAGACAGAGTAGGTGGAATGGGACCTGATAATTGATTAGAAGAAAGATCAAGTTGGAGCAGGTCATGTAAGAAACCAATAGAAGGTGAAATTGAACCAGTAAGTGAAGAATCAGAAAGGTTCAAGATTACAACTTTTAGAGTATTTTCATCACATAACACACCTCTCCATTTGCAGAAATTTGGATTTTGATCAGACCATTCTGTCAAAACACCCTCAGGGTCATCAAGAAATGATTTCTTTATCTCCAAAAGAACATCAAACTCTGTTCCATTCTTGCAAAACACACATCCAAGAAACAGAGGTACAACAAACAAAACCAAGAAAACTCCATTACCCATCTTCATGATTTTGAAGGAAAGTAGAAAAGGTTTGACTTTTGGCTCTGTTGGTGCATGCAGCAGCAGCAGCAGAAGATAAAAGAAATTTGGTTCTTGGACTTTACATTAGGCTTTTTTGGTATTTCCCAAGAGACTTAAATGAAGGAAATGTAGACATGAGTGTGGGGAGTAATTAATAAGAAGAGATAAGCTACAACTACTACTCTTTTTCTGTATGAGAATTGACCATAACTATTCCATTAATGGTCACCGATAGGCTGCTCCATTCACAAAAGAGATCGACAGAGCATATAATTGTACTTTGTTTGATGTGGAGAGATATATAATAATTAATGGCTGAAAGACAAAAAATTATTGAATGATAAGACAAAGGTCAAGCACGGGTCCAAAATAACAGAAATAATAATATGGAGTATTACTCAACACAGTCTGTTTGGTATGCCAAAAATATTTTTTAATTTTTTATATTTTATAACAATTTTGCTTAAAAATGAGAAAATGATTTCCTAGAAAAAACAAGTTGATTCTCTTTTGTCTGATCTCTCAAACCCCTGCTTGCCATTCTATTCCATCCCTTGATCCCCGTATTCTTTCTTTTCTCGACGGTGAAGTAAGACCAAACTCATGAGTTTATTATCCTAGGTCGGAACAAGCTAATAGGACTCCCAAATAGTAAAATTATTCCTTGTCTAGAAATAGTAATATATAAATACTCTAGGGATAATGTTCATTCCATCCTTTTCTAATTGTCATAGTTTTTTCTTAAAGTCAAGTGATATGAATTTGATTAATAATTTAAAATGTATTTTTTTTAAAAAAAAGAGGGGGTAGAAAAAGGGAAAATAAGAAAGAAATTATTATAATATAAGAAATCGAATCCTTCGGAATGTATTTTCTTTCTTAATCAAATTGACTTTAAAAAAACACAACTTGATAATTAAATATTTATTTACTTACAAAATAATTGAAAATAAATAAGAAAACTCGCCATTTTTTCAAGTAAATAATTTTTAGGAAATTATTATTTTCGTGAAAAATATTTTTCTTCGTATCAAGTACAGCCTTGGTCTGTTTCATTTTTCCACAATCCTTAAAGAAACTTTGCACTCATGCCATTTCATATTACTTGATTCTTATACTAGAAAGTGTTATATTTTTGCTTGTCATAATTTTCTTTTTCAGGGTCAATCATATGACTTTTGACATACATTTTTTTAAAAAAAAAATTATCATATAGGTGTAAAAAGAATTACAATTTATAACTTTTTCCGATTTTTGAATATTTTAATTTTTATTTTAAAATATTAAATTAATATGATTTAATTTAATTTTGAAAGTTAGTCAAATTTAATCAAATTAACTTTTGAAAAACACAACTAAAAAAGAATTGATGAAGTATAACTTTTTGTAGTACTATCCTTATTATTAAATAATTACATAAAGTAATAACAACCAAATTTAAATTTTCAAAGCATAATCAAGAAGATTAATCAAGTACCCCTCTATTCCATATTAAGTAAATTTTAGAGGCATGAAACTTTTTCTTGTTTAAAATTCCATATTGAGTAAATTTAGCATGAAACTTTTTCTTGTTTAAAGTAATTGAATTATTCAAAGTTTAAGATAAATGTTTGAATTTTTTACTTTTTTTTACATTTGTCCTTTTCTTTAATGAAACTTTATATTTTCTACAATAGAAAGTGCATTACTTGGAAATAAAAAAGGGAAATAATTAAAAAAATAGAGTATGATTTAAATTATATTATTGAATGTTTTTTCTTAGTAAATGTGCATTACTTCACAAACTTACTTAATATGGAACAGAGAAAATAACATAAACCCCTGAAAAATATTTTCTTAAAAGCATCTCCAACTCGTAACACCAAATTTTATACCCAAATAATATTAACATCATTTTAAATTGGGTTCAATCCACTCCACTAAATTTTACACTAAAAGGAATATTCTTTTCACATTATTTTCTTTCTTTACTAATATATTACTATTTATTATTTCATTTATATTTTTAAAAAGTTATAAAATACAAATAATAATGAAAAGGTGATTTGGTGTTGATGAATAGGGTTACACCAAATTTATTGCAGCAGCATTCACACGTTAAATTGATGTAACAAATAATATTAGTTGGAGTTCAAAAGTATTAGATTATACACCAAATAAAATTTGATTAAAAATGAATGAAGGATAATTCAGTTAACATGAATCAAATAATATAAAATGGAAAAAATATTAATATTATAAAAAAATAATATTATCTCAGTGTCTCAAAGGCTTCCGTCCATTGCGGGGTAAGAAGGGGTCGGATATACGCAGCCTGACCCCTATGTTTAAAAACATAGCGCGACTGTTTCCGGATAATCCATGATGAGCGT
>JAOTQR010000086.1:2701965-2720169 GCA_025774065.1 Solanum ossicruentum
TCTGTGAAAGCCCAAACCTAAAATTTTCAAAGATAATTTGGGTTGAATTTTTGGGTCCAAACTGGATGATACTATTGGCCCAAATGGAGAAGTAGGGGATACTGAAATTTTACGAAACTCTACAAGACGTGTTTGATTACATATTTATAGCAAAATTTTCTTAAAGGCTACTATACCCTAAACTCTAAACTGATACTTATATAAAGTCTATTATGTGCTCTTTAAGACGTATGTCATAATTCTCATAAACTCTTTGGATATTCATCAACATGTTAGGCTCTTCTTGATAATCAAATACTTCAAGAAGATTTGCATAAATTTTTTCTATGGAGATCAAGTTCAAATTATCTTAATTCGAGTACTAAGTCACTAATGGCCTCGAATCATTTAGATATCTAAAGAGAAAAGAATAGAGGGAAGAACAAATTTGTATTAATAATATTTATTAACAAAATTATGTTTCTTCATATTTTACTTGTGATTACAATCTATTTTCTATCACATTAAAATTTGTTGCAAACAAACTAACGTGCCCAGTAGGATAAAATCTAGCCTTCATCTCTTTTCTTACAAATCAGATCTGCAAATTTAAAGCCACAAAACCGCAAGTACATCATGTCTCGTCTTTAAATTTCATTAATCTACACTTCAACAAGCCTTGAAGTAGGAGGTATTTGTAGACACTAAAATTTTATAGAACTCTACAAAGATGTGTTGATTACAATTAGGATTTATTGAAGGCTACTCTATCCTAAACCCTAACTTATACTTATATAAAGGTTATTATAATCTCTTAATGAGGCATTTCAAAAATCCCATAAAATCTTGGGATTTATCTAAATATGTCAGACTCTTCTTGATAATCAAATGCTTCAAGAAGATTTGCATAAATCCTTTAATGGAGATCAAGTTCAAATTATCGTAGTTCAAGAAATACATCACTAATGACCCTCGAATCATGGAGAAATTTAAAGAGAGAAGAATCAATGGAAGAATAGATTTATACCCATAATATTTGTCATTAAAATTGTGTTTATTCATATTTTTACTTGTGATTGCAATTTATTTTTATCACATTAAATTTTTTTTTCAAATAGTGATATAATATGGATATTTATAACTAGCACTCTATAAGGCTTACACGACTATAGATGCAATAACATTAACTCATTATGAGTAAACATTTTTTATCATAATAAATATAAGGAGTATTGAGTGGAAGAATATGTGACTACTGGGTTGTTGAAGGATAAGGAGAAATAATCTTGGGACAAAAAATTAGTGGGCCTTAAATGATTGTTTGATTGAAAAAGGCGAGATAGCTTATCCTGAGACTAATAAATAGTACTGGACAAGTTATCCCTTCTAATGGGTGGCATACTAATCCCGGGATAACTTATTCTGGGATAAAAAGAGTCAATGACAATAATATCCTTTTACATCCTTTTTATACTTCACTTTGTATATTTATATTATTTTTAATACAATATATAATAATATTCAAAATTTCACTCCTTATTTTTATAATACTAATTCATATTTTTCTATTAAAAAATTACACACTAATATTATATTTTTTTATATTTTAATTTTTCATAAATCCCTTTTTACTTTTACAAACTTAAAAATGCAAGTTCTATTTGTAAATTAAATTTCTTTAAAAAAATTATTTTAAATACATACGATATTATTATAGAAATGCTCGCCTAAAAATATTTAAGCTAAATAAAATGCGAGATTTATTATAAAAACATATATTGAATCACTAAAGTTAGTAAAGTAAATACATTAAAAACTAATAAAGTGAAGGGTATTTTTGTAAACAAGCATAATATTCTTAAAATTTATCTAACAAATCAAACACTCAATAAAATATAACCTCAACATAACTTATCCCATCATTACTAATCCCAACATAATTTATCCCATCATAATTTATCCTATCCTAACTTATATTAAAACCAAATAACCTCTAATGATTGAAAACTAATTTTAAGTTTAAATAGAAACTGAGTTAAATTGGATAAGAAGTTAAAATATAGGTGGTTATTTTGAAGCATTGTTGCCCTAATAACCAAGAGTAACTATTTCAAAATATTTTGCAAGATTTTTTACAGATCAATCTGAATTACATATTTAGACCAAATTATCTTTTAGATTTGTTTGTATTGATCAGATTAAAATGAATTGCGTTAATAAATGAATAAGTCATTAACTCATTCAAACTTAAATAAATTAAGTACAACATATTTTTATGAATTAATTTATTGTTATCCTGAGAATTTGAAATATATAGTACTTTATTATTCCTATGCACGGAACTTGTGATGAAATGGTTAAAATCTCTACAGCCTAAATATGAGAAAAAGACCCTATTAAAAATGCCGCCCCAAAAAATAAATTCTACAGTATGCAATTTTCAAATATAAATATGTTAAGAAGACAGCAGTAAGAGAATACTACACATTTAGAGCCTATCACTTCTTACTGCTCGTCAATGCAACCCCATAATGCATCGTATTGTATCATATCATACGTTATTATTTTATTAAATATAATATTTGATAGTTTGTATCATTGATAAATCTAAAAGAAAAGTAGGGTACAAAATAAAATTATCATATTATATTATATATATACATACAAAGAGAATATTAGGCCCGCCTACATGGTCTCTCACGTAATTTTTATTTATGTTTTCTTAAAATAATTCAACCAAAATAGTCCATCAGAAGTTAAAAAAAAACTCTAAAGGCATCGTTTCTAACTAAATGGTACTTTAACCAATCACAACTATTCAAATAAGTTACAGCCATTCAGAAAAGACACGATCCTTCAAAAAAGTCACGATCTTTCGAAAAAGTCATAACTCTTCGAATTCGAAAAATTTGTAACTCTTTGAAAAAGTCACAACCTTTTGAAAAAGTCAGAATCCTGTAATATGAAAAATTATCTACTTTTAATATAATATATTAAATAAATATAATATAAAATGTAAAAAATATACTAAGTTGATCTTTAAGTTGGGGGTTGTAATTTTTTTAGAAAAATCGCAACTATTTGGAAAAGTTATGACACTTCGAAAAAGTTACAACTCTTTGAAAAAGTCACAACCATTTGAAAAAGTCACAACTCTTTTGAAAAAATCACAACCATTCGAAAAAGTTACAACTCTTAAAAAAAATCACAATTCTTCGAAAGTCATAACCCTTCGAAAAAGTCACAGCCCTTTGGAAAAGTTACAATCAATCGAAAAAGTCACAATTTTTCGAAAAAGTCAAAACCCTTCAAAATAGTCATAATCATTCAAAAAAGTCACAACTCTTCGAAAAAATCACAACCTTTAGAAAAAATCACAATTATTTATTTGATGTGATAAATTATCCGCTTTTAGTGTACTAAATTGATTTTTAAGTTGGGGGTATTATAGTAATTTAACATCAAGTTAGGGAGTTCAAACACTATTGAAAAATCAGTTATATCGAGAAATAATATTCTAATCCAAAAATATAATTGCAAGATAACTAAAATTTTAGCAATATTACATTAATAAAAGTTCTTGATATAAATTTATAATGTTAAATTTTCTATACAAAAAGAACTTAATATTTTTAAAGTATTTTATTAATTTTAACATCAAGATATATAAACTCAATTAGATTACTTGTGACCAAACAAATCACGAGCTAATTATCTAGTAATAATATAATATAATATAATATAATATAATATAATATAATTGATATTTAATATTTTAAAAACAAGCGACAAGTAAAAATAAATAGAGTGAGTATTACCATATGGTCCACTTTGCGCTTTATCCAATCTATAAATTAACTACTCTTCTATGGATATCTTACGGTTATTCACTCCAATACAACCACAAGATCATTTTTCCTTTATCCTCTCGTTTTTCCTTTTTCAAAAGTCATAATTCTTAATGTGAAAAATTATTTATTTTTAACATAATATAATTAAATAAATATAATATACGATATAAAAAATATACCAAATTAATTTATAAGTTCGGGATATTATACTAATTTAACATTCAAGTTAGGGAGTTCATACTTTTATAATAGTATTGAACCTTCGAAAAAAACACAATTCTTTAAAAAAGTTAGAAGCATTCGAAAAAGTCACAACTCTTCATAAAAGTCATAATCATTCGAAAAAATCATAACTTTTCAAAAAAATCATAACTTCATGAAAAAGTCTCAACCTTTCGAAAAAGTTAGAAGTTTTCGATGTTAAAAATTATATACTTTCTATAAAATAAAATGTAATTAAATAAATATAATACAAAATATAAAAAATATACTAAATTGATTTTTAAGTTGGGAGTATTATAGTAATTTAACATTCAAGTTAGGGAGTTCAAGCACTATTGAAAAATCAGTTATATTGCGAAATAATGTTATAATCCAAAAATATAATTGAAGATAACTAGGACTTCAACAATATTACATTAAAAAAAAATTCTTGCGATAAATATATAATGCTAAAAATTTTCTATATAGAAAGAACTCAATAGCTTTAGAATATTTTATTAATTTTAACATTAGATATATAAACTTAATTAGATAACTTATGACCGAGTGAAGCGCAAGCTGATTGCCTAGTTAATGTTTAATATTTTAAAGGCAACCGACAAGTAAAAATAGATGGAGTGAGTATTATTGCCTGGTCCCCTTTGTGCTTTGATCCCATCTATAAATTAACCACTTCCATATGTATATCATGCAATTATTCACTCAATTACCACCACAAAATCATATTTCCTTTATCCTCTCATTTTCTAGAGAAGGTACCATGGGAGTAGCTCAAGTTAACCATCTCATTGTCATCCTATTATTCATCTCCATATCTTGTGTTGTTGCTTCTGTAAGTCACACTTCTCTCTCTATATTCATGCAAAAAAATTGCACTAGTAGCAATCAGTAGCATGTGCAGGATTTTTACTAAGTGGTGTCACTTGTTAAAATGAGGAAGAAAAAATAACACAATTTATGTATATTAGTATATCTTTTCTAAAAAAATATATAATAATTATTTTCAATGAGTTTGAAAAAGTATTCAATATAATCTCATTAACAATACAAAATGGTAAATATTTGTTCATACAAAGACAATCGAAAAAATATAGGGATACAACAAATGTAGCTTATGTTTTACTTACATAAAAAATAATCTCAAATAAGTGAAACTATACATGACTATACAATATAACTTGCCAAAATATACAATTTATATTACTTATACATAAACTATACACTAAATATATATATTATGACTGACTATACAACGAAAGACTATTTTTTTATAATTATTTTTTATTAAAGTGTCCCTTAGTGTAATTCTCCCAAATATATATAAAAAAATGAGGCTATGGAGTGTTGAACATGCAACCTAGCCTATGGAATTCGAGCATAAAATCAACCAACCTATCCATGCTATTTGTTCATAAAGTGTCATATATCTGATATTTTTGCTTATTTAGTAATTTTTTAAACGAAACAATGGCACGTGACACCTCTTCCACCTACCTAGTACAGGAAGATGAAGATTATTGTGCGTACACAGCTTACATTCGCACTGGCACAGTCAAAAGAGCTGGAACCCATTCAAAGATAAGCTTGGCTCTTTACGATGCCGAGGGCAATGGGCTTGAGATCGATAATTTAGAGACCTGGGGTGGCATTATGGGCAAAGGTTACAACTACTTTGAAAAGGGACACTTGGATATCTTCAGTGGCCGTGGTCAGTGTTTGAATGGGCCAATTTGCAAAATGAACTTGACTTCTGATGGTTCAGGACCATACGCTGGATGGTACTGTGACTATGTCCAAGTCATCGTTACCGGAGATCAGAAACCATGCTACCAGCAGATGTTCAACGTGGAGCAGTGGCTCGCCACTGATGTTTCCCCGTATAAACTGACGACCACCAGGAACAACTGTAACAAGTCCAAGTCCAGTGAGCAAAAGCCCCTGAATCGTATCATGTAATTTAATTCAAATCTGTTCTGTATGCTCCGTCAAGAATAAGGTCTGTGGTGTACTGTCATGGACATTTTCGTACCACTCAATAAAGAATCTGTCTTCTTTATCATCCTAATTTAGCATTCAATTTCATAGTCTATTTAGAGAAAAACGATTGAGGCGCAGGAATAACTTACTAGGCTCACTTCTATCTCATAACAATAACCGGTAATCTGGTTCAAAACAAATTGTAAAAACTCTAAAGATCAGTGCAATCCAAGCACATTTCACATTTCTTTCTGATATTGAGAGAGAATAAAAACTTCAAAAATGAACAGTTCCAAAGCCAAACAGCTTTCTTAGGGTTCTTATGCAGAAGCTCATTCTTCATCATCCTCATCATCATCACCGCCAGCAGCCTTCTTGGCAGCAGACTTTTGGTTCTTTCTCTTCACTCGCCCTGGACGCCCACCACCAAAAGGACTGGTTAGAGAGAAGTCAATGTGCTTCTGAGAGTCCACTCTCACCATAAACGAAGGAACATTCACCACTTGCCTTCCGACCCTGCAATGCAGTTAATGCCAGTTTGGTTTACATCAGATGTATTGCGCTCACACATACACAAATAACAAGGAGTTCATACAGCCAATTACTCTATTAAATGTAAATGTACCGATTCAATTTTTTGGATACCCTGAAGGGGCTTTGAACAATGTATCCATTAGGAGGAAGAGAAAGATAACCCCTGTGTATTATTATTACAGAACGAGAATCTGCTACGCACTCCTAAGAACACAATTATATACAAGCTTCCCAAGATCTTATATCCAACACCAGCCTTACCTACCAATGCAAGTAAATCATGTCTACAATCTCCCTGCAAATTAAGTTTTACAACTACTAATGAAAACATTTGGCTTCTGAATACCACCTCTGTTAACATATAAAATGAACGAAACCACTTCCCAACATTCCCCTCATTGAGGGCCACATTTCAAGTCACATACTAATGTATGAACTAATATGATTTGTTTTAAGGGATTCAGTTACAAATCGAGTCATCTACTTTCACAAAACACCTAAGAGAAGGGATGAAAAACAGCTTATCTATTTGCAATGTGTGAGGTCAGTTTTTACCTGATATGCCTTTGCCTGATGAGCACTCTTGCATGGTGGATTGACTTAGCCATGCCAGTCTTGAAAACAAGGGTTTGCAGACGACGTTCAAGGAAGTTCTCAACAGTGAGTGCCAAGACATAATCGAGCTTGTTCTGACTTTCATCCAACAATCCATACCTGTTCATCCTCCTCAAGAGAGCCTCACCTTCAAAAATACGACGTGGATCTTTCTCGTCAAGAGTCAGAAGCATTCTTGCAGCATTTCTGATACGGCTCAGTGCATACTGAACTCTCCACAGCTCCCTCTTGCACCTCAGTCCATACTCTCCAACAAGCTTCAACTCTGCATCCAACCTCTCCTTCTCATACGGACGTCGGGGTTTCTTAAAGGTCTTCCCATCTGATAACACACCAGAATAGCAAAGAAACAAAGGCTTAAAACTATTTTTTTTTTCCTTCCGTGAAATGGTTAATCTGATCCGATTCCCCAAAACAAAAAACAAAAAATTAGCCCAAAAATTTTACCTGTCCAACATTGCCACCAAAATAGGCTTAAGATTTTAAGAAATAACTATCAAAAAAGTGATAACAATGCAGTTGCAGTATAATCTGGCTTCCTGTTATAATTGACAGTAATACAAGTTATACAAAAACTAAAAGTTCAAAATTTCTGAAAGACAAAATTTGAACTTTAATCGTGGAAACTGGCTTAAGCTGAAAACAACACAATATAAAACCTAAAGGTCCAAACTGAAACAGAACAATTAGCTAGACCACTGTATCCATTAGCTCGGAATAGCTAATTAAGGAACAATACTAACAATCATCAAATTTTTACAAGGAAGAAGTACATACGCATACTCAGACGGCATACTAATAATCTACATTAACACAAAACACAAACATCAATAGATCATGCTAAGCATCAATGACGCTATTTAATTCAGTCGAGTCGGTTCCATTAGGATCCGATTCATTCTAATGCGCAATAGTTTATGTTTTCAAGCTTCTAACACTACGAGTAATCCATATTTTCACTAACATAATAAAAAACTAATAGAAATCCAGATAACCACCTAAGTAATCATAATAAATCTACAATGATATCAAGGAGACTTACAGTTTCGGTAAAAGGAGACGTGCACCATGGTTACCGGTTGACGGCGCCGTGCTCAGATCGGCGACCAGCTGAAATGAACGGAGAAACTGCTAGGGTTACAGAGACGCTAGGGTTTTATGAGACTATGAGGCTATATTGTCTGTCAGAGCCCGACCTAAAATTTTCAAAGCTAATTTGGGTTGAAATTTTTGGGCCCAAACTGTGTAGTGATGATACTATTGGCCCAAATGGGGAATTATGTAATTTCCTACTTCTTTTAATTTAATTAATCATAATAATAATCAGAATAACTTTAAATTAACCAGCATAAATGTTTTATTGCTACAGAAATTTTCATAAATTACTCTATCCGTCCATCTTTACTTGACCCCTATACTATTTTAGGATATCTACCAATACTTGTTCAGTTTGTGAAATCAAGAAAAAATTTTACACTCAATTCCTAATTTACCCTTCATTAATTATATTCATTTTCTTATTGCATTTTTCATGACATTATAATAATTATATTCAAGGGTGATTTAGTAAAATTACCTCTATCATTTACTAATTCTTAATCTTTGTGTCAAGTCAATAGGGGACAAGTAAAATTGGACAGAAGAAGTAATTATGTGCTTCTAAAAAATTCAATTAGTTACAAATAAAACTTAGTGTTGAATTAATATATATAATAATAGGTAGTTAAGATGTTCAAGCAAACAACAGGTCAATATAGCTGCTTGAGCAGCTTGAGGATACATCCATAGTTTTTTTATAAATTTTTTATTGAAATTTGCTTATATTATTTAAGCTGCTCAAGCAGGCAGTAGGTTGACATGCCTACTTCAGCAGCTTGAAGGTACACCCGTAATTATTTATGAATTCTTTTGTTATAATTTTCTTGCTTATTTTTAGTATTAAAAGATGTTACTAATCATGATAATTAAAGTTGCTCAAGTAAATAGCAAATCAACACACCTATTTGAGCAACTTAAGGATATATCCATAATTTTATATGATTTTTCCGTTGTAATTACTCAAACAGGGGCAGCAGATCGACATGTCTGCTTGAGCAGCTTGAGAATATACTCGTGATTTTTTTTTATAGTTCTTCCGTTGCAATTTGTTTAGCTTATTTTTAATGTTAAAAAATGATAATTAAAGCTATTCAAGTCGACACTCCAGGATATATCCATAATTCGGCCTCCTTATAGCTTAAGCCCAGACTAGTCACCCAGCATCAGATGTTTCACATTATTCAGAAGTACAATTTGAATAACTTCAAGTGTGAAAATTTCAAAAGATGATATGACAAGATACATGTTTAACCTTATTCAACAAATACAATTTGGATAACTCAACAAGTGCAGGCATCTCGAGATATTGATTCCCCGAACAGTATAAAGATGGTATTCGCTCTTAATAGTCATTAAAATACAACATGATATCTAAGATCCTGCCTCTTCCAGTATCAACTCCTTTTCTGAGCTTCCTCCACGCTGCCTCGCATCAAAGTTATGACTTGTGCTGGATCTGGAGCTCCAAATACTGAACTTCCTGCAACTATGCAGTTTGCTCCAGCTGATGCTGCTGCCTCAATGGTTGAAGGTCCTAAACCACCATCAACCTGTATCATAATAACTAATACGAGCTTAATTCGACTTAATCCAGCATGCTCTTTGAAAAAGTAAGTGTTAAATCCAGCGGCTTGACAACATGATAACTCAAGAAACAGAAAATGCATGAGGGAATGGTCCGTGGAAATATGAAGAAGTCGGAATTATCTAAAACAAAAAGTAAACCATCAAGAAACAAAAGTTCACCTCTATATCAAGTGATGGATACTTTTTTCTGAGTGTGCACACCTAAAATTGAAAGAGAGTGGATCTTTAAGTTATAATGCAGAAAATGATGAGTGATAGCGAATATCGAGAATGCCACATTGTATTCTCACTTTATCCATCATCTCTGGCATAAACTTTTGTCCCCCAAAACCAGGCTCCACAGTCATAACAAGGACCAATTCGACAGAATTTTCGCCATCAAGCTGTAAAATATATGGTAAACTGGTGTATCATGACAGATATTTTGAAGATATCATTTAGTTTGTTTCTTTTTCACCAACAGCAATGGCAACAAGTGATTTCTTTTTCAAAACTCCGTATATACTTAGTTCACAACAAGGAGAAGTCAAACTATTAATAAAATCCTGGGTATTTAGCAAATAAAACTAATAAAATGTGATAATGAAGAACTACCAGTGGGTACACTTCTTCAATTGGTGTACCAGGCTTCAAAGAAACTCCAGCTTTCATGCCCTTTGACTTTATACGGTGAACAAGCTCTTGCCAATTATCTGCAAAGAGTAATATCTTTGTAAGAAAAATGAAAGTTAATGATAACAAAGTCCGCAGAAATCAAAGATCCATTATGTGTGAGTATAAAATGTTTGACTGGAAACTGTTCCGCAGTTTTCAGGTTTTGGTTACATTAAACTAGTAAAACAATGTGCTAAATCAAAATATTTCACAAGAAAAAGAGTAAAACAACTCAATATATTTAGGGCACAAAACAATTTTATGCAACAATGTTCCACCACCACTGATACAATACACTGTCACACAGTTAGTCCACCCATTGCTTATACCCTAGTCCATCATTTCCCTGTATCACTCGATCTATCGATATCAAATTCTAGTGAATGGCTACTAACATTAACTTATCAAATGCCAAAAGGTGATTCTCCCTCACATACTTCATGGATCTAGAGCACAAAGTAAACCCACCTCTAGATGCCTCAATATGGAAAGTAAAGCCTGAGGCACCAGCTTTGCCTAGAGGTTCCACATAATCAAGGGGATTAGTGACCATTAGGTGACAGTCCAGATATGCCCTGCAGAAATTTAGAACAAAAATTCATCGTATGATAAATTAATTATGAACAAGGAAAATAAAATTGAAATAGGGCAATCATGAAGCCATACTTTGTATGCTTTCTCAGACTCTCAATAATTGGTGCACCAAGGGTGAGGTTTGGGACAAAGTGGCTGCAAAAGAGACAAGTGCGGAAAAAAGAGAGTATTACAGTACCTTCTGTTTTAGAAATATGAAAAAATCCAATGAACATAATTTTCATTTAATTATCCACCCAGCATTTTAACATGTATAACCAGAGCTTGACCTGATTATCTGACCTACCCGTCCTGCAATGCATCAATACAACATTTCAGTAACTGCTGATGGAGGGTTCAATTCATTTAAATTCATGTAGATAAATTTCACTTTGCGATAAAATGTTCCTAACCAAGAATAACTATATATTCATGGCTCATATTCGATAATAATGACTATTTTTGTAAGGGTACAAACGCCACCCGAATAATCTTTCTCTGTATCTTCTCCGTTTACAAGTTTATCTTACTAACCCTAAGGTGGTCTCCCTTGATAAGGAAATAATTTATAATTACTCAAATAAATTACTCTCCGTACATAGAGCCGTTTTAAATATCGATGGTAATTTTCTCAGTCTGATAACGTTGTGGCCACCACAGCTGGGATCCGACCAGAAGGTTGGACTACTCTAAACACACACCAATCAATACAAACCCTTCAACAGATCACCAATCTGCCAAACCCTCTTATGCCATGAAAGTCTCCCATCTACCAGCCCCAACCCTGTTCCAATAGCCAACCAGATCAGTTCGAGGATGACGACGCACAACGGAATGCACGCAGTATCTTCAAAGCTAAGGAATACTATGGGATCATCGCAGACAAATGCAAGTACACTCTTGTGGGAATATTTTTCAAAGACGGACCCCAATTTGATGTAATTCGAGCAAAATTTGCAGAAAAATTCCCTTTGAAGACTAAGGTCAAAATTAAGGTTTACGATTTATACCATGTTTTCATCGATATTGAGATTCCATCAATCTCATATGGAGCGAAAGATTCACTATTTTTTTGCTTTGGAGTATGATGGAATAAAGCAAAATGGCTCTTTAAACTATCTGCCCTTCTTTTTTGTGAAGTAGCAATTAGTCAATGCATCTGTCGACGTTCCTCATGGGTCATATGAAAACAGCCGCTCTATGTCTTTAAACATAGGGGTTAGGCTACGTACATCCGACCCCCCCTCACCCCGCAATGTGCGGGAGCCTTTTAAGGCACTGGGGTAATGTTGATGTTGATGATGTTTCATCGATATTGGATGCAAAACAGACTATCAATCAGCCTTTTATAAAATGAAAATGGTTGACATTGAAGGTCAGCCTACGAAGTTACTGAAATGGTCTCCCAGTTTCAAAGCAGAAGAAGAGACACCCCTAACTCCGGTATGGGTTCTCTTCCTGAACTACCCTTTCATCTTCATGATTGGTTCTATTTGAAAAAATCCTAGCTGGAGCAGGCACTCCTCTTGCTCTCAATGTGGCTACTAAGGATAACAAGAACTAGTCTGGCTAAGGTGAGAATTGAAATCGATTTGACAAACCCGAGGTTAGACTGAGTTTGGGTGGGAGTAGAGGATGAAGATAATCCTCTGAAAGGATTTTTTACACAACAATAAGAACATGAATGAGTACCTAGTTTTTCCAATACATGTAGAATGCAAGGACACTCTATTCAGGACCACAGGATAGAAGCAATGACAAGATGAAGGGAAATGAACAAAGACAAGAACTGACAGAATGCACCAATAATGGCGAATTACAAGAGATAATTAAACCAGAGAATGCAGAACAACAAGAATCTGAGGAACAAATCAAGGTCAAGGCCAAGGTAAAAGCTAAGAAAAAGAAGAAGAAGAAGAAGAAGATGCCAAAGAAGAGAACTAAGGTGACTTTTTCAACCCCTTGGTCTAGCAAGATGGAAATCAACAAATCCTTATCAACATTGCCTAACGTTTCATTCAAGCAACGGAGAAATCTCTAAGCAATGTGAACCAACATGAGAACAAAGAAGTAGAAAATGAGAAGGACAATCCACAAATTTCAACCACAGATCAAGCATCCTCAAAAGCTCATGAAAACTGTGAAAGGCAAGAGAAGGATAGTCCTATTATTCATACTATCATGGACAACCCCTTGGTCCAGCAAGATGGAAATCAACAAATCCTTATCAACATTGCCAAACGGTTCATTCAAGCAACAGAGAAATCTCTAAGCAATGTGAAGCAACATGAGAACAAAGTAGAAAATGAAGACAATCCACAAAATTTGAATCCAGAAAACTCAACCAAGGATGAAGGATTCTCAAAAGCTTGTCAAAACCGTGAAAGGCAAGAGAAAGGACAATCCCATTATTCATACTATCACGGAGTCATCCTCCAGCTTGATCGCAGAGGCTAAGAAACAACCAGGCATCAACCTGTGTATAGATTTCAATGATAACCAGGATAAAAGTGTTAACTCTTTGCAGTCTGTATCTACCACTCAGACCAAGGAAACAGACAGATCTCTAGAAACATATGACCTTACATACAAATCTGTCAACTCCAATGAACTAGATGATCCTGGAGAAAGTCATAAAAAGGATATTATGAACAAAGGGGGAATCTCTCCCCCCAAAAAAGAGGAAGAAGCAGGAATCGTAAAACTGATTAGAAGAACAAAGAAAGGAACACTCTTTCTTCCAAGGAAGGAACCACAAAAAGATCTAACTCCCTATTTTTCCATGATTAGCTCCATCTTCTGGAATATTAGAGGAGTGAGATCAAAGAAAGACATTGACAGGCTAAAACTTCTTATTAAACTCAACAAAGTTGACTTTGTTGCTATCTTTGAACTTTTTATCAGTAAAGATAAATTTTTTCCTGACACACACATATTATGATATACTTCAAGATTATAAATCTAAGAAGTCTTACGACCATCAATAACAACACATCCAATGTAATTCTACTACAAGTGGGGCTTGGGGATGATGGTATATACACAACGTTATCCCAAAAGATAGATAGTTTGTTTTTGGTAAACCCTCAGCCCAATTAAAGATAATAAAATCATGTATAAAAAGAAAACTACTAGTGAAACAGATATCTAAGCACATAATAGGGGTCAAAAAGGTGGAAGAGATTGATGAAACTCTTGCCGTTAAAAGATGGTGGGAATTTAGAACGCCACCATCATTATGGGTTGATTTCCTCAAGAGTAAATACTGTTCCATACTTCATGCTATAGCTAGAAAAAAGGGGGCCAAATCAATCTCATTCATAGAGACACATGATGAGTATCAAGCAAAAAGTGGAGAAGTGCATACTGTGGAAAATATGAAAGGGTGACATAAGTTTTTGGTGGGATAATTGGAGTGGTAAAGGTGCCTTGGCCAACTTGGTGTCCAACTCTTGGTGGGAAAATTTCTTCCAATCTGACGTACCCTTGGTATGGGATAGAGTTACCCAGTACATGTACTGGTGGGAGGTGAATGGTATCTCGGAGAATCAGTCCAGTTGTGCCAAAGCTGGTCCGCACACAAGCATTGTCAACAAAAAAACTACCAATCAATCAACTATGCATCACTCTCGAATTACTAAGCAAAGCTCCATGAATCCTCTGTATTGCTCATTTGCTCCACTCTATTCACGCAATGTTAATAACAATTGATTAAACTTTTTTTAAAGAAATTGTTCCTCAAATTTCAAAAGAAAGCAGCTACATCTTCCCGATATAAATTACCATATTTCGTTGTCACTTCAATCAAACAACTAATCATGAAGATTTTTTTTTAAAAAAAAAAAAAACAGGTAAATGCTAGAAAGAGTAATGAGTAAAAATTACCATGATGTCCATGTGGAGCCAATCGGCACCGCAATTGAGCATGCGTTCTGCTTCAGAAGCCAAATTAGCGAAGTCCGATGACAGCATCGACGGTGCTATAATTGCCTTCACCATCTTCCTCCCTGCTAATAAAAAATCAAATGAATTTATGAATTTGTTGAGGAGTCTAAAGCTACGGTTTATTTTCGAGAAAAACTGGAAGAGAGAATCTCATAGAAGCTTCCAGACACCTACCGGCCGTTAAATCTCCGTTCAGTCAAAAAGCCGGCGCCGGCGAAAGTAATTGTTGTTTCTCTCTTTACGTGTCGACTTGTTTCTCTGTCAAATTTTCACCAAACACATATATTAGTATGCTACCTACCATTTTTCACTTTGACATATTATATATTAGTGTAAATAAAAGTTTGAATCAAATCGAAAAAAATATTAATTAATTTATTGATATCGAATTAGTAGGTTAGAGTATTTTTAATTAATTTTATACAATTTTTTAAACGACTCTATTATTATTATTTTTAACCCTTTAATGAGGATCGAAAACCTTTTGTTGTTTTAATTATCAAAATCGTTTGTTTCTTCTTCCTTAGCACATAAAATCCCATGAAGCATCTCCCGTCGCCGTTGGGCCACTTGGTACTCCTCCGGGGCTCG
Source organism: Solanum ossicruentum (assembly GCA_025774065.1). Lineage (NCBI taxonomy): Eukaryota > Viridiplantae > Streptophyta > Magnoliopsida > Solanales > Solanaceae > Solanum > Solanum ossicruentum. The sequence continues at coordinate 2,717,592 of JAOTQR010000086.1, forward strand.
TTGCGACCCACTCGTATGATTTTACAGGAATGTTGTGCCGAACCCCCTTGCAGCGGTAGAATCCGTCGGCTAACACCCACCGAAAATTTTCGAAATCGTCTATTTCCTATTTCTTGACCCATAAGATCCTACCAGGCATCCACCACTACCGCCGGGCCACCTAGGCTTTTTACCGGACTCGTTGCGTACTCACTCATATGATTTTTTAGGAATGTTGTACCAGACCCCCTGCATCGCCAGAATCTGTGGGTTAACACCTATAAAAAACTATTGAAATCATCTATTTCCTGTTCCTTCGCCCATAAGATCCTACCAGGCGTCCTCCACCACCTTCGGGCCATCTGACCCTCTTATCGAGCTTGTTGTGGACCCACTCATATGATTTTTTGAGAATATTGCGCCGGCCCCCCTGCAACGCTAGAATCCATGAGCTAATACCCACATAAAACTGTTGAAATCCCTTATTTCCTATTCCTTGGATAAAATCCTACCAAGCGTCCTCCGCTGCCATCGAGACACCTATGCCTCTCGTCGGGCTCGTTGTGGACCTACTCGTATGATTTTTTGGGGAATGTTGCACCGAACCCCCTATAGTGCAATAATCCTAGGCTAACACTCACGAAAACTACCGAAATCGCATGTTTCTTGTTCCTTGGATTATAAAATCCTACCAGGTGTCCCCCGTCGCCGCCGGGCCACCTAAGCCTATTGCCGAGCTCGTTGCAGACCCACTCGTATAATTTTTCAAGAATATTGCACCGATCCGCCCTGCAGTGCTAGAATCCATGGGCTAACACCCACATAAAACTGCCGAAATCGCATGTTTTCCGTTCCTTCACACATAAAATCCTATCAGGCCTCTCCCACCGCCGCCGGGCCACTTGAGCCTCTTGCCGGACTCGTTACAGACCCACTCGTATGATTTTTTGGGAATGTTGCGCCGGACCCCCACAGCGCCAGAACGTATGGGCTAACACCCATAGAAAACTACCGAAATCGCCTGTTTCTTGTTCCTTGGCACATAAAATCCTACTAGGCATACCCTGCCGCCACCGAGCCACTTAGGCCTCTTGCCGGACTCATTACAGACCTACTCGTATGATTTTTCTGGAGTGTTGCATCGGACCCCTTTGCAGCGCCAGAACCCGTAGGCTAACACCCACAGAAAACTATCGAAATCGCTTGTTTCTTTTTCCTTAGCTCATAAGATCCTACTAAGCATCCCCCGCCATAGCCGGGCCACCTGGACCTCTTGCCAGGCTCATTTCGAACCCACTCGTATGATTTTTTAGGAATGTTGCCAGAATCCGTGGGCTAACACCCATAGAAAACTGCCGAAATGTCATATTTCCTGTTCCTTGGCCCATAGAATCTACCAGGCATCCCCCGTCGCCATCGAGCCATCAGGACCTCTTGCCGGACTCGTTGCGGATCCACTCATATGATTTTTCGAGAATGTTGCGCCGGACCCTCCTATAATGCTAGAATCCGTGGGCTAACACCCACAGAAAACTGTTGAAATCGCCTGTTTTCCTGTTTTCTGTTCCTTGGCACATAAAATCCTATCAGACGTCCGCCCGCCGCCGTTGGGACACCTGGGCCTCTTGTCGAACTTGTTTTGGATCCACTCGTATGATTTTTTAGGAATGTTGCGTTGGACCCCCTCAGCGCCAGAATTCGTGAGCTAATACCCATAGAAAACTGCCGAAATCATCTGTTTCCTGTTCCTTAACCCATAAAATCCTACCAAACGTCCACAGCTGCCGCAAGGCCACCTTGGCCTCTTGCCGGGCTCATTGCGGACCCATTTATATGATTTTTCAAGAATGTTGCGCCGAACCCCCTACAGCGCCAGAATTCGTGGGCTAACACTCACAAAAGACTGTCGAAATTGCTCTTTTCCATTTCCTTGGCCCATAAAATCCTACCAGGCGTCCCCCGCAGTTGTCGGGCTACCTAGGCTTCTTGTCAGGCTCGTTGTGGACCAACTCATATGATTTTTTGGAAATGTTATACCGGACCCCCTGCAACCCCATAATTCATGGACTAACACCGACAGAAAATCCCCTAAATCGCCTTTTTCCTATTCCTTACACCATAAAATCCTACCAGGCATCCCCAATTGCCGTCGGGCCACCTGGGCCTCTTGCCGGGCTCGCTGCAGACCCACTCGTATGATTTTTTAGAAATGATGCACCGGACCCCCTGCAACGCTAGAATCCGTGTGCTAACACCCATGAAAAATTATCGAAATCGCTTGCTTCTAATTCTTTGGCCCATAAAATCCTACCAGCATCCCCCGACATCCCCGGGCCACCTGTGCCTCTTGCCAGGCTCGTTGCGGACCCACTCGTATGATTTTTCAAAAATGTTGCATCGAACCCCCTGCAGCGTCAGAATCCGTGGGCTAACACCCACAGAAAATTGTAGAAATCGCATGTTTCCTATTCCTTGGCCCATAAAATCCTACCAGACATCCTCCAACTCGCTGGGTAACCTAGGCCTCTTGCCGGGCACATTGCCGACCCACTATATGATTTTTCAGGAATGTTGCGCTAGCCCCCCTGCAGTGTTATAA
>JAOTQR010000086.1:2733824-2750858 GCA_025774065.1 Solanum ossicruentum
TATATATATTTATATTTATATTTATCGGTCCGGGTGGATGGATGGGTGGTTTCTCACACCGGACCGCCCATCCACCCATTATTTATCGGTTCTAAAAAATTGGAACCGTGAACCGGACCGATTCCCTCGAAAACCGTCGATTTTTGGACGGCCCGGTCCAGTTTTGGGCGGTCTGGGTGGTCCCCAAACCCGTTGCACACCCCTAAAAATTGGCATCTATTTTGGCTACAACAGGACCACTACTTTTCTTTTTTCTTTTTTCTTTTTTTTTGGGGCCCCAATTGCCAATTAGTTAGGGGTATATAAGCCAGTCCCATAAATCAAATATCTAAATTCCACTGGTCAAACAATTTTTTTTTCTCTAAATGCATAAATAAAATATCTCCCTCACATTTATTATGCGTACGGATACGATTAGCAAAATAAAAATATTATAAATGTATTCATACATTTATTATATATTCGGATAATTAATATATATTATTATTATGTATGTGAATACTATGTATTTCATTACAAAAATATTGTATACCTTTTATTAATAAACAAACTATTAGCCAGGATATTTCGAAAGTTGAACTTGAGATATTGCATAATGCGTATTTCTATTATTATACACGTAAATACAAGGTATTCTGTTATGTTTTAAATTAAAATACTGGTACATTTTGTGATTAAGTAAAATTTCACTAGTTTTTCTCCAAAAATTTGAATACAAGTAACTCTTTTTATGAAAATTTATTTTATATGTATCTACACGCACATAAATAATGGCGGTGAAGTTGGAGGAGGGATGAGGAGGGAAGTTGCAGAGTTGTTGACAAATACGTTCAAAATTTAGAATTTATGCATTTTGAATTTGCTATCAATTAAATTCATAATTGTCATAATTACTAAATTCATGATTAAATATTTATACACGATTAATGAGTTTTCTAATTCATATATCTATATATATGAGTTGTAGCTTATGTTATACACTTTCATAATAAAAGGGGTGCAAAACGAGATGGGAGATAATCAACATAAATAAAATTCATTTTGTCTACTTAGCTTTTATTAAAGATACTATTTTTTTAAGTTTAAAGGATTTTTTTTCAAAATTACTTTCGAAATATTAAAAAGAAAAAAAACCAAACACATCTTGATGTTGAGAATTTTATAACTTTTTTCAAAATGTTAAAAATTCCTTATATGAACTGAACGAGGGGAAACTGAAAGCAAGTAATTCCACTATTCAACTTCACTAGACTTTCCTGCAAACAAAGTAATGAATTAAAGAAGCAATTCCGCTTTGGAATGCAAGTATTCAACTTCTACGCTTTTCATCATTGCTTTAAACCAACCTGTCCGGTGATTCATCTTCTTCCCCTGTTGTCAAATCCAAGAAAGAATGAAATGGTGTAAGCAGAAGGGAAGGCGCAAGGGTTAGGCCAGCCAGTAGCTAAGCTAAAGTTATCATACTATTTGAAATCATTAGTAACACTTATGGAGTTAATATTGTATAGCTAATGTATAGTACATGCCTAATGACTAAAAATATATATTTAATTAATACACATTTAAGTTTTAAACATATAAGATTAGTGCCTACAGAAACTAAATTTCTACACTTTCTATATTATTGCATGTTCATAAATACAGACGTTAAGTCAATTAGTAATTATTTTATTACTAATCATTTCAAATAAAAATGAAAGTGGAGGCTGATTTTTATACTCATTTCTTTCAATTTATTTGTCATGATTTTCCTTTTAGTCGTAACAAAAACAAGGTCCCTTTTGATAATTTTAAAAATTTTAATTTTTTAAATGTCAGGTTTAACTACTTAAAGAATATATATTTATTAGTTAATATTTTATATTTTTGAAAGACAATATATATCTTAAGTATCTAATTTAATATTATTTTTAAGTATACTTATTCGTCTAATATAAATTTTCAATTTTAGATAATTAATTTTTGTTTTTAAAATTTAATACAGCCTTTTAATTACACTTGTGCAAACAAACAACATATTTGTAATTACACTGTAATTATATTGTGATAAATAAACAGGTAACTGTAGTTACTAGACTGGTAATTATTATCCTAATAACTACACCTATTCCAAATATTAAGTAACTTTTCAAACAGACTCTTAATCTATCAAATAGGTCAAAAAGTACAATTACACTCAACAATACTAAATGTTAATTACGCTATGACTTTTCAAAAGGCCCAAAGTAAAGTTATAGTAAGTAATATTTTATGACTAGGTGTAGTTTCATTCAAGTGTCTAAACATACTCTATCCGTCCCATTTTGTGTGATATTTTGTGACTTCACATGACATTTTAAAAAAGAAAGAAGCCTTTTGAAATTAATAATCTAAAATCATTCTTAAATATTTGTATACCTGAGAATCACTTCATTAAAAGTAAAATAAATAAATTAATTTTAATTAAAGTAAAATAACATTCTTATTGGAACAAACTATAAAAAAAAATTATCACGTAAAATGAAGAGAAGAAGTAGCTTATAAATGACAAGTGTCTATAATGCTCACATGAACTTGTCTAGGATACATGCAAAGGTTGGTAAAGTGTATACCTCTTCTCCTAGTTGCAATTGTTACTTCCATCTCATCCAATCTTATAGTGTGACAAACTTTGGTGTTGCTTATTTGTCCATTCATTAATTTTGCTTTCTATGTTTGCATCAAATATGTTGAAATGGATTTTCACTTTGCTTCAAATAAGGTGGTCAAATAAGATTTTTCGATTCATTTTTTATAACTTGTTGACGTCTGTTGATGTGTGAGATTCTTTCAAAAATTATATTTTATAACAATAACAAAAACATATTAAGTGAAATCTCACAACTAAAGTCTGAGTCAGGTAAAATGTACGATGATCTTACCACTACCTTACACAGACAGACGACTGTTTATGAAAGAATCTTAACTAAATAGAAAAATATATTTTGTTTAAGAATAATTTTGAAATATTACAATTTTTTTTTATATATTTTGTGTTTGATTAAATTATATTATATAAATTAAAATTGAGGAAATAAATAAGTAAATTTCATATTCTTGAAATTGAAGATTTCCCTAATATGAAATTTGGATTTAAGGAACAAGAAGGAATGAGTAGGTGATATTTTTATATGACATGTTTGTTTCCTTTTTCTTTTTTTTCAAAGGACATACCAATAAAAGAATGAAGAAAAATGTGAATAAAAAATCATACTCTCCATGTCTTGTCAACTAACTATGATTGGTCCGAAGTGCACACGTTTCAAGAAAATAGTGGCAAATCGTGGCACTTTTTTCAACCCTTCATTTTCAAACTTCCTACTTATTTCCACCTCCTTGTTTGGATGTGACAAAATCATAAGTTGGGCCCAATTTGTACTTTTGGGCCTTTGTCGGTGTGATTTAGTTGGTGATAAGGATAATAATCCCAGTATATGTCATGAGATTAATCTAGTATAATTTACATATATTCCATAATGTTAAGAGTCAGTTAAATTATCTTTTTATTCTTTTTCAAATTACAAAAATTCGTTAAAATTTATGAAATTTGAAATACATCATCAGACTTCCGAATAAATCACCAAACATCCAAATACATAATAAAGGAATGTATCTGAGAGGATAGGACATCCAGATACATAGAAGAGGGGTGCATCCGATAGAAGAGGGATGTATCTGAGTGGGAGATAGAGATGTATTAACAAGAGGAGAGGGATGCATTCGAAAGGAGATTTTTGAAAATTTTTATAATGATAAAAAATTTTAAAGATTATGATAAAATAAGATGTATGTTTATGTAACTTTTTTCAGTAATTTATCTTGTGTTTGGTAATCAATACTATTTAGTCTTAAGATTGTTTAAGACTGTTTCATTCTATCATTTTAGAATAAATAATAAAATAAGTAATCACATAGAAAACAAAACAAAATTATCACATGAGATATCTTTATTTTTACGCCATCACACCACCCAACCAAACCCTAAAAACTTCTTATTGAGAAACCAACATAAATAGTCGTTCATCAAAATAATAATCAAGAAATGTATATTTTTCATATATCGATAATGATATACATAAATATATAATCTGATACAAATTAATAGTGTATTTTTCTAATGATACACAAATTAATTTTGATGTTGATTGTTGTGTATATACAAAGTATGATGTATTATAACTTTTGCTGTTTGGAATCTATATTGAAGTCCAGTTAAATTTGGATATCGAGCTGCAGGATCCATTTGGAGCAACACTTTCAACATAATGATGTATATACATAAAGAATGTGCAACTCTACGACTGTTGTATCAAATTCATAAAGAAACTTGTACCTACAAATTGTTTGATTTTGCTCACTAATTTTGCTACATGAAAACTATCTATAGTTAAAATGAAATCATCAAAAAAAATACAGACATCCGCGACAAAAATATAAACTAAATATCAGATTCTTCTAATCTCTCCATAACCTTTTCGTCTGTCTCACCTGATTCCTGGATGCTGCTGCTCCTTGTTCTAGTTTGAATGCAGAAATGTAGTTGCTCAAAAATGAATAAAGTTTCCAATGTCATCGCGAAGAGCAGTGAACATCGTACCAATTCATTGGACAGCCTTCTTTCGCGTCTTTTTTGCAGAACAAAATGCCTAGTTGTTAGTTGAGCTACTATTAGACATGATCTGGTGTGATGTTGTACTTCTCACAGATTTTTTGTCCATTTTCGTTCCACCACTTTTCTGCCTCGTCCTCTGAGAAGCATTTACGGCTGTAAGGAAAGCACAAGAAACTTCAGTAAACACATGATGATGTGATGATATAAACCACTAACTATGATTCAAGTCAAAGCAAAGTAAGAAATAAAGCACATATTATAGTGATTTATGTTTCATGTAGTCTTTGTTTGATCTCTGATGACATTTTTTAGTAACGGTAGGTATGGAGAGTATTATTCCATCTATTTGGATATCGAATGTACAGTTCTACCAGAAACTTTAACTTATAGCAACAATGTGAAAGTCATAGGATGAACATTCATCCCATTCATAGTTTATGGAACTTGTTTTTTTTTTTGGGAATCGTAGTCATGCTTGGATTCATAGTTTATGAACAAGGCAAACGAAACTTTTCAATGGAATGCAGTTTTTGGATAAAGAAACAGTTGAATCCAAGCACGACTGCGATTCAAAGGCTTTCATTAAGCCATCTAGCATGACCGCTTTGGGGCAACAAGCATATATATTAGTTCTAAATTGATAACAGGAAAGATATTTAACCTCTTTTGTCATTCTGGTGGAAACTAAAGTGAGACAGAAGAAATATCGAAATGTCTGAGCAACAAATTAAGTGATAACTGAACAACTTTTGCAAATATTTTCAGCTCAAATCACCCCACTAAATGCTCATTTCCAGCAATTTGAAGCTATTGATCAGAGCATTACATGGATTCTACCATGTAAAAGATGAAATGGGTTAAAGGACAAGTACCTGAAACGAACTCGTTTCAATTCATTGCCTCCATCAGGTAAGGAAATAAGATATAGGTACACGCCTGGTTCAACTTGTAACATGCGCTCTGGCTTCTGCCCTCTAGACTTCTTGGCTGAGACGACAGTGTTAGAACTACCACTGCACTCAGTTAGGGTTGTGGTGGTTACACATTTACCATTAGAAGGACGGGGACGGTTAAATGATGTTTGTTCAACATTAAAATCTAAATTGCTGGTGGATGTCTGCTCTTCTGGGAGCCTTTCAGTTACCTCCTTCAGCTGTAGAAAATTAGATTATCCATGCCATTAGAATACAGGTCACAGTAATAAACTAATAAAGCACATCAGGAAAATCCTACACGCTCTTCCATTCTCGAAGGAATAAGCAGATAAACAGGTATCAGTAGATAGCATTAGAAGAGAGGATGAGGGATGGAAGCAAGGACATGTAACATAGTTGAGACGGGCAAGGAGACGATCAAAATTCCGAGTAGTACGAATATCCTGCATCACCAGAATTTTCAATTTTTCACTTAACTTGAAAATTCTAAGTACTAGCTTTGTTGACAACTGAGGCAAGTTTTACTTGCAAAATCAAATTGTAATTGAGTGATAAGACTAGAAGACTTTTTTTTTTCCATTTGTTAAGTATGAAGGAAGATGTTTTCTATGGAAATACTTTGTAGGAAAATGAGCGGTTTCTTACTTATTTTCTTGTTCGGTATGTGAGAAAAAGTATTATCTGCAAAGCATTTATATATAATCTAGACAAATACTATGGGAGGTAGGTGTGGGAGTAGGGGGTGTGCTTGGTGGGGCAGGAGAACATAATCAATGTAGAATGTCAATTTAGATTGTTCTCCGTATTTCTGCTATAGGGAAGTCATTTTTCTCATTTTAAGCAACTTGTTTTCCTAGAGAGAATATTTTCCAAGACATTGGACTAACCGAAAATGGGACAAGTTTTCCTCCATTCCAAGCACACCATAATTTCTTCAACTTTGGAGTCCTCCACCTCTTAGTCTTCTCAACTATCATTAAAATTTTACCCTCTGAGAGTTGTAAACAGATGATTTTTTGCAACTAAACCATCTTACAGCAATTTGTACTACTTGTTACTCATGAGCTAATTAAGATTACAAAGAAAGCGATTAATTTTATGTGGCGAGTTTATGCTATGACTAGAAAATATGAGATATAACTAAATAAACAAGAACACAGAAGACATACCTACATACTCTGACCGCTTTCTGAGAAGCACAAATAGCTAAAGGATGTATAATGAGAACCTTATCGGTCATGCATATGTAAGTATGTACCATGTAAATTCATGTCACATCAATACAGAAATAAGCAGAATATACTATTGAATGAATAACATGCACATTACGATATCAAAACTAATAGGTTGAGTTCACATGTTGGAACGAGCTCCAGAAACTGCTAACAGAGAGAATCAGTGCAACTGATGAGTAAATAGATACAAATATTTGCCGTGCGCAAAGCAAAGTTTGATTTGGGCATATGGGATTATGAAGCTATGGAATGCTAAAATAGTTACTTTATGTGCAATAAATATGCAAATATTGGAGATTAAACGTCTGAATATAAAGATAATCTAACCTGGGCAGTCAGAGACTTGATTACGTGTTTCGCAGCTCTTCTTTTCTCTGCTTCAACAGCTGCTTTTGCAGTTGCGTCTTTCAGCTGCTTTGTCTTTCTCTCAAGTTCAGCTTCTAGAATTTGAGATTTGCTAGTAAGCTCTTCCAGCTACAAATATTTTGAGTCACGCTTAGCAGTGTGAAACTTTTTGTTATCACTCTACTTAATTGCTCGAAGGTTTGCGTCAAGAATATTTAAACTATTGTGTATATTAGTTGCGATCAACTATGTAAACACTATTAAAATCCAATAGCATGAGGGAATTGAGCTGAAAAAATTCCCACCTAGTCCCAAGTCCAATATTAATCTCTTTAAGTTGACATTATCGACCTTAGGCTTATTAAATAATGATGCAAAGCTAGTGATCATCCACCTATGTAATTGGATATTGCTTGTCAAACTAAAAGTAGGCTGGCATGCATACAAAATTCAAAAATGTTTTTCGAAGGTAAGACAGTTTCATTCTTAAGCGATCAGTATGCTGGACAAAGATTGTAAAATGTTTTTTTCTCCTTGTTTCTTCTTCTTGTCAATATGCCTGCATGATGGTTCATAACGTGTAGATTTGTAGGCCGTCATGCTAAAGGTAACTAAAAAGAGAAAGTATCCCATTTTCACACACAAAATCAACATATATTTTCTTAAAGCCTAGTTATCTCAATAACACAACTTGGATTATCGGAAAGAGATAGAGTTGATGGTTATATAGGGAGGAAAGAGATTTCGGGAGGCAGAACAAGATATACCTTTCCTAAGAAGAGCTGAACTCAAGACTATAGAATTGTAGGAACATATAACATGGTGGAAATATATAGGCAAATAGACAATGAATAATTCCATAACACTTTCAATTTCTCGAGAATGGTATATGGAATGGAAGAGGCAAGGGTATACTAGTCAAAATTGGTCGAAAGGGTAGACAGACATGAAACTCAGTGAACTGAGATTGGATAAGTGCGAGTTAAAATAAGGTCTGAAATACCTGAGTAACTTAACACAGATTCTAGATAGAAGTAACCACAAATATTAATCGTTTAAGCTTATGATAAAAAACATCAATGATTTAAGGAACCTAATCTTGTGGCACCCAAAATCTATATAATGTGTATGACAACAACATGAGAACACACAAGTAGGGACTCGGGAAGGTGGTGTATGCAGACCTTTCCCCTTCCTTGTGAAGGTAGAGAGTCGGTTTCCACATGCATACACATGTCTTGATAACAATGCATGCAAACACACATATTGGTAACATGGAAAGATCAGTTTTAACTGTGAAGGTTATATGATCTATTGAACTGGTCGACAGTCTCGTATGGGATTTTATAATTTGAATCTTCTCTAGGAGCACATAATTAGAAGTTTCGGCATGAATTTAGCACCACAGCGATGCTGTAAAATGTTTTAGAAAGAAATAAAAGTTAGCTACTGGCTCACCTGTGCCTTTAATTGTTTGACCTCCTGGCTTAAGCTGTCATTAATTGGCTTCAGATTATCTACAACTACTTCAGTCATACGAACAGGAGGATATAGAGCTGGTATTGCAGGCCACAATGGACTGGCCTTTTCTGACAAAGGAGATGTGGACTGAGAGACCACTCTATAACTTGGAAGAGAAGCTGAGAAGAGACTTTTTGAAACTCGAAATGTACTGATCGGTGATTTGGATAAGGAAAAGCTTTCCCTTGGAGCATTTTCATTTTGACAAGAAGATGCACGGTTCTCATATTGATCAACCCTGGAAATTCTGCCCTGAGCACGGTTGAACGAGTCAGAAGATGAGAGTCTGGAAGTCTGACCTACTAATACATGAAGCCCGCTCTCTTTATCTGTCTGCTCATTTGCCTTGTAAAGTGCATTTCCAGCTTTGACTTTTGGACCTCGGGAAAAAGGTTCTGATTCTATTGTTTTCTGTAACTTGTCAAAACAATCATCACAGACACGATATGGCTTGTTTGTGCTTGGGGCTAATGATGCTTTAAGTGACTTTTTGCTGCTGCATGCTTTGCAAAAGACAAACCCACAATTGTAACAATTGTGACGTTTTCTTCTGAAAGTGAAAGGCATACGACATCCAAAGCATACAGAATTATCTGCAGTTAATGCCCAATTGTGAACACAAATAGCAGCACTAAAATTTGAGCCACACACTATTCTCTTTACTTGTTTATCCCTCAAAATATCTATTAGAGTAGGTGTACATTTATTCTCAAAGTCTCCATGACCAAGTTGTCCGTTTTCACCCTTTCCCCATGTATAAACTTCTGCTTTGGAAGTCAAAACTGCAACATGATGTGAACCACAAGAAATTTCCTCCACAATACTGTCAGCTATATTATCTTCTACACAAATTGGAGACTTTCCATTAGCTAGAGGGCAACCAAGCTGGCCATAAACATTACTACCCATTGTATATACTCTGCCTGCAGTTGTCAAAGCAACAGTCATGGCAAAGCCACAGGCTACCTGACTGAAACTTTTGTCAGCCAATGCAGCTATGCACTCAGGAGCTAGTCTGGGTTTATTGTCACTGTGTCCTAGTCGCCCTTTATCGCCATCCCCCCAGGTGAATAGTGTTCCAGATGGAGCACCAGATGGTCCAGAATCCAATCCCCTCATTAGTTCAACTATAGCAGCAGTGTGCCAAACACCACAAGCAACCTTGAGTGTCTTCAATCCTTTGAGAGTTTCTACCTCCCTAGGAGTAATACATACAGAACGATCTCCGTGACCCAATGCACCAAAAGTTCCATCTCCAAATGTAAACAAGCGGCCAGCAGATGTTATGAGAGCTGTATGCCAAGGCCCACAGGAGACATGAGACACTCTTAAGCTTTCCATGAGGCCACATACTTGCTTTGGAATCCAGTGACTAACTTCGCTTCTGTGTCCAAGCAGACCCGAACTTTTAGCACCATCACCCCAAGTGTATAGATCACCAGAGGATGTAACAGCACATGAATGATATTCCCCACATGCAATCACCTCAATATTCATTCCTTTGAAACTTTTGATAAGCTTAGGATGTGAAATATCTGTTTCCCTCCCGTGACCCAGCCTGCCCCCTGCCTCTTCTCCCCAGCTGAACACCTCTCCTTGTTTCGTGACTAACATAGCATGCCTATTGCCACAGGCAATACTCTGAACGTCAAGTACGACACTTGACTCTAGTGATTTGGGAATATAAGAATCAATCCTTGTGCTAGATGATTTGCCAATTCTGTGCTTTCCACCACCCAATAGCCCATTGCCAGTGCCTTCTCCCCAAATGAAGACATCTCCAAGGTTATCAAAGTCTTCAAGGCAAGAACCCTGGCTGGATGAACTTAGAGCACTGGATAAACTGACTCGAAATGTATCAGCTGTAGAATTTCTAGCATTTGAGTTGTCAACTGCTCCAACAGACAACGAGCTAAGATTAAAGGAACTTGTTTCAGCAAATGTAGGATTCTTGCCAGCAGCAGTGTATTGAATAATGTCCGCATAGGCTTTTCCAAGCCTGCTCTGAGGTAGACCCTCGGTTCTCTGATTGTCTCCTTGATCCTGAGGCAAAAAGATGGTCACACAACATTCAAATCAGTTGGTGGGTGAAAGAATGAACACACACAACCGAAGGTACAACAAAATGCCAACATACAATAGAAGAAGTTGATGTGGTGACTCGTTGACCAAGTGGACTATCAGAAAACACGGTTTCACTTCTAGCATCATTTCTTGCTTTGCGAGAGCGTCCCCGCGTAATTATTGCTTTCAACCCAGTAATCCAAACCTCAGCTTCATCCTTGTCTTTACAGATCTACACAGAATTATCACAGTTCTAGATTTTTGTTAGGACTGTTGTAAATATTAAAATGTCATTTTTCACGACTGGAATGAACACTTATTTTCATTGAGAAGACAAATCAGAAACCTACCAAGTCCAAAGATCGGTCATTACAGATAAGAGAAAATGACTGATACTCCTTTTCAGGTCGAGGATACCGCTGGAATATTGCCTGAGGAGGAGAAAATTACCACTGTTTTGGTCAGCCACTTGAAACTAAAGGTCTAGCACAAGAGAAAGGAAAATATATAATCACATAGAAAAGGATCGAGATTTGAAAAAATGTAAGAATAGCAAAGCCCTAGTGAACTATAAAATGTAAAGTCTTTTAACAATTCAATCATAGATCACAATCAAAAACTTGACGCAGAAACTATTATTGATCAATGATCAGAAAATTTAGTCCATATTCTCTAACAGAGTAAGAATAGCAAAGCCCTAGTGAACTATAAAATGTAAAGTCTTTTAACAATTCAATCATAGATCACAATCAAAAACTTGATGCAGAAACTATTATTGATCAATGATCAGAAAATTTAGTCCATCTTCTCTAACAGTGTAAAACCTGCAACTCTCCATTCAAATGGTGACTTGAGAAAGAAAGTTTCCTTTATAAGGGAAGAAAGTTGTGGGAATACTCGAAACTCACAGTTCTCTGTCCAGGAATAATCCTTGATACATGACTCAGTTCAAGCTGTTTTTCTTCTTTGTCATGGTACCATATCACCGCAGATTCATCCTGACACATCAAGAAATCCCTTAGTGAAACGGTATAAGCACAACTTGTAATCAGATTTTCCAAGTAATCAAAGGAAACATTAGTACTCAATGAAAGAGATATTCAACATTAAGTTTAGTTCTTGAATATTTCCTGGCCCTAGTATCTCAATAAATTCTGTTATCTTGTCACATACTGATTGTTTGTTCTCCAGATGGCATTGATGATCACGTAAAAATTTTAAAGAAATCCCCCAAATTGCAGAGTGGCTAGTGGAAGAAACAACAAGTGAATCATGTGAGAAGATGTAAGAACACTAAGTCCAACTTAAGTTTCAATAATCAGGGAACTTCATTGTCTCATAGAGCAAACACTAAATCAAGAAGCCTCCATGTTGTTTCCTAAAAGGAAGGTCAAGCCCGGTTCACTAAAGCTCCCGCTACGCGCAGGGTCCAGGGAAGGGCGCGACCACAAGGGTCTACCATGCGCAACCTTACCTTGCATTTCTGCCAGAGGCCGTTTCCAAGGCTTGAACCTGTGGCCTCCTGGTCACATAGCAACAATTTTTGCATGTTGTTTCCTAATTGAAGAAAAATTAATAGATTTGCATCTCTTTCTGAAAACCGAAACAACAATTATTCTACCAAAATCATATATTACTTTCTAAGTTATTTATCACTGTGAAAAAACAAATTCAATATACTTAGTATAATCCCACAACTGAGGTCTGAGGAACCTTAGCCTTAACTTGGGAAGTAGAGAGGTTGTTTCCAATAGACAGTAACGGAGCATTGAAATTCACTTTTCCACTTTGTTCTTCTGTTGGTGAGTTCTTTTTAATGTTTGTTTTCTGTGCAATTTTCCCCCCTTCCCTATGAATAATCTCAAATCTTTAGCTTCTTCTGTGAGGGTTATAGGACAGAATTTCAACACCATGTGCAAGACCAAATGCAGTTCTTGCTGTTTAGTCCACATCCTCTGAGAAACTCTAGCCAGGAACATCTAAGTGAATTATTCCTTTTGCGACTTTACATCTCAATACTTCAGTGACAAAATAGCCTACAACATATTTTCTATCTAGACGTGATCTCTAGTTTCAAAGTTCTCAATTCTATGCCAATTAAGGCATAGAAATAAACTTTAATATCAAGATTTTGAGAGATCAAGGATTCCAAAGCATTTTTTGTGTGTCTGTTACCATATTGCAGATATTAAGAACAAAAAGCCGTAGATACTGTACTCCAACTTTGATTTTGTGAATCCCATGACTGCACATGGAAATACTATCTTGAAAAATGAGATACCTAATTAAAGAAACTCACATTAGAAAGACGAAAAGGACAAAACTTGGGTTTTCCTCTGCGCCCATACTTCAGCAGATTAGCTCCTTTCTTAAGTGCTGCAATGGCCTTCAAATGAAACAAAGCCAAGAAAGAAGATAACAAGCAGAAAGCGTAAGCTCAATATTTTCATGCAGGGCAATAATGCATTCATTAAATCAAGAACCTCATAATATACTCTATAGAAATGTTGCTCAGACCATCTAAAAATGCTGCCATACCCATGTCTAGGAGGCCCTAATGACTATAGATCGAACATATCCAATTTTTACAGTATGATGGTTGGCTGTTCACGGCCTAGCTATACCTACCGTCTTTTTTTGGGGATCAATATCAGCAATGGAGTTCATCCAACAATGAACTTAATCCGAATTATAGAATTATAGAAAGCTAGGATTTTCACGGAGGAGCTTCAAAACATGAAGAAGTACACCACACGAAGAAGCCATACGGAGGGTTTCAACATCTACTATATAAATAAAAAATAATTTAACTATGGGTAAACAAAGTAATTTTCTGCCGAAGAACATTCAGATGAACCCCTTGGCATTATGTGCCTCCAAAAACGTAGCATGGCTTTTGGAGGATTCTACATACACTGACAGTATTTTTGAAGAGTCCGAGTAACATAGAGTATGCTGCCATACCCATGTCAATAGTGGGAAAGCTAGGATTTCCACTGAGGAGCCTCAAAACATGAAGTAGTACACATAAGAAGAAGCCAAACGAGGGGTTTCAACATCTATTATATATAGATAAAAAATAATTTTAACCATGTATAAGTAATGCAATTTTCTAATAAAGAACATTCAGATGAACCCCTTGGCCTTACATGCCTCCAAAAACACAGGTTTTGGAGGATGCGACACACACATGACAGTATTTTTGAAGAGTTCGAGCAACATAAAGCATGTCTATAGTGATTTGTCCAATAAGAAAAATGGAAGGAAAATAAGTACCTGATCAATGTCCCTATCAGCAAGGCTAGACCTTTGGAAATCAGCCATTCAAGTGGTAATACTATTAGGTGAAAACCCCCAGCTGTTGAACCAAAACCCATCTGAAAAACAACGAGGAAAAGTACTCCCCCTACTAGTATACCCCATAAACAAAGATAAAAACCAATCCCCTCAGCTCCAAATACAACACCAAATTCCTTCATCTATCCCATTGTATGTACAACTCTTTAAAATCCTCAATAAAACAATCCCTTTTTCACACATAAAAACAATCAACATTCAACTCTCCAGCAGCTAAAATCAGTTCCTAAAACAAGATTAAAAAAATCCCTAATAAGTCACCATTTTTTCACAATACCCAAAAAGATCAAGAAAACTTGCATATATCCCAGAAATGCAATTAAACAAAAAGGGTCACATTTTATCACAAAAAGGTCAAACTTTTACCTCTTTTTTTCTTGAAAATTTGAGGTGATTGTTGATATTATTATGTGATGAGCCAAAAAAATTTTTGGGAGCTCAAGAAATGGACACAAACATGCAAAACAATGAATGTATTTTGAACATTAAGAAAGAAAAATGAATTCTTGAAATTGAAACCTTTATTGTTTCAATCTTGGAAAAAAAAGGGTTTTTTCACAAACCCATATTAGTAAAAATTATAACAAAATTAAGGAATCAGAATTCCTACGTGCTTCCCTTAATGTTCTATTAGGTGTTGTCTGTACCAATGATCTCTGTTTTTTAATTATTAAGTAATTATTATTGTTCCTATTATCTGGTAATTGTTATCCATGTCAGCAACCCGACAAAGTTGTACATAACCTGGGACTCCACGATGGATGACGGTTTTGTCTTTTTGACTAATAAGGCCAAAAGTATTACTCCCCCGATTCTATTTTAATTGTTATAATTTTCAGCTAAGCAAATTTTATAATAGAAACATATAAAATCTAATTATGTTTCATATATTTTGTAATTATAGTTATAATAGTATTTATATAATTCATAAAATAATTATATACATTTATATAATTCATTATATAATGTACAGTCTTCGTATAACGTTTGTATATTTTACTATGTAATTTGTACACGACGTTTGTATAATTTACTATACAATTTATAGTATTTGTACATTTAGGTATATAATTTGATTTACACATAATTTTTGTATAATCACGCACAACGTTTGTATAAATCGCGCGAACTATACAAAATGTAAATTGTAATTACAGCTAGATATTTGCCGTGGACCGTAATTAATTCAAACTATAGTTATGTTAGCTAATTAAATAATATATGTTTTTTTATCCACGTAATTTTTTAGGATCAAACTATATAAACTTTAATTAACGTTTTAAGATGTATTTTTCTTAATCATATTAATATTAAAAAATTTACAATCAATAATAATTTTCTTATGATTTTTTGAATATCTAAATATTTATTTTAAAATATCAATTAGTTTAATCGAATTTAGCTTTTAAATTAATCAAATTGACTTTCGAAAAATATAGGATGGAGGGAATACTATTATATATTTTTCTGGTGCATTTGTCTGTGGGTGTAATATTTAATATTTTATTTTAATAATAAAATGCATATATATTAACAGTTTGTCTTACATTATTTAAAAAGTTTTATAATTTTTAATTTAAAATTTTAACTGATATTTAAAATTTTAAGATTATAGTATTTATAATTAATTTAAAATTATAAAATTTAAATATATTTTTTTAAAAGAATTGTGTATTAGAGTATGTATTTATGTTTGAGATGCTCAATTAGTCAAAAAGAAGAATTCTAATAGATTAATTTAAATTTCAATATCTTCCCTTTAATCACACATCTTTGACTCTTCGTCAAAAAGAAAAAGAAACTAAAAGTCCTTTTTGTCTTTTTCTAGGGAAAAAAAATTCTATTATTTCCTTAGAATCTTTATTTTTCAAATGTACTGTTTGAAATAAGGAATATGGGATTCTTATATTTTTCCATTCATAAATTCACATTTTGAGTATTAATACAAACTTTAGCTTACATATTTGATTTTTCAAAATGCTTACTTAGATTTAAGAATTTATCGAAAATAATCTTTATAT
Source organism: Solanum ossicruentum (assembly GCA_025774065.1). NCBI lineage: Eukaryota > Viridiplantae > Streptophyta > Magnoliopsida > Solanales > Solanaceae > Solanum > Solanum ossicruentum. Next base: position 2,749,933 of record JAOTQR010000086.1, read on the forward strand.
TGATAAGGTTGAATGTGCATGCATCACCTTCCTCATGCCTACGCTTGAAATTATTGTTCATGTATTCATAAATAGAGATAGTGACAGAACGAGAACTTCAGTTAAAGGGGTTCAAAATCTAAAAAAGTAAACACATAAATTGCTAAAAGAGATTAGACATTATATAGAGATAATAAATAATTCTAACCATATATAAACAATAAATATTTCGCTGAAAGAAATTCAGATGAATCCCTGAATTAAGGGTAAAGTGGCTCTGCTCTAAATATAATAAATATATTTTTAATAAGCTTACCATGAAATTTGTTCCTTTTATTATATATATATATATATATATGTGCTTTGTATTGTTAAAAAACTCCAAATTCTCTTTTTATAAAAAAAACTCATCATTTTCCCTAAAAAATAATGTCATTGTTTCTTTTCTATAAAAAAAAAAAAGAAAAAAAAGCATAAGGACAAAAAACTTAAGTCTCATCTCATGTTTCAAGTACTCAAGAGTAACATAGCAAATTAAATATTCTTACAGAGTGGAAATTAAACTCAAGGATTATCCAAACATAGTTCATTAAAGTAACACACATAACTAATTAAGAAGTAATTTAAAGATAAGTTAATATCGATAATCATCATCAAAGGTCATGTAGTTGTTCCTCCTGCTTCTTGCATCTCTATCAGCCTGCTAAATCAAATTAAACACTCACCATTAGACTCAAGAACAACAACATACCCAGTGATATCCCACAAGTGGGGTCTGGGAGGGTAGATTGTACGCAGACCTTATTACTACCTCATAGAAGTAGAGAGGCTGTTTTCTAAAACTCTCAACTCAAAACCCATAAGCAAATACTCACCATTAGACTCAAAGTAAAATAAAAAAAGCATGTTATACAACAATTACTCACACTAAAATTCCTTTTATAGGG
>JAOTQR010000086.1:2758696-2769298 GCA_025774065.1 Solanum ossicruentum
TTTGTGCTGAGGGTTTTAGGAAACAGCCTCTCTACTTCTACGAGGTAGCGGTAAGGTCTGCGTACGATCTACCCTCCTCAGACCCCACTTGTGGGATATCACTGGGTTTGTTGTTGTTGTTGTAAAGATGGATGTCGAGTATAACACAGACAATTCGAAAACTAATGTGAAATGTGGAGTTGAATATGAAGTGTATTAGTAGGTGGGGAGAAAACAGTTAATGCAGAATGAAACTTGTGGAACTTATTTTTCCTGCATCAACCCAGTAAGTCATTTTTTTAAATTTTTTTTGGGAAACTTCTTTTTACTGCTACAAAAAATATTTTATCAATAAAATATGAGAAAATTAGGAAATACTTTTCCACCGTACCTTCCCTAATAGCCAAATATCTTCAGTAAGCTAGGGACCAAAACCATCCGAAAACATACACCCTGTTTGGGATTATAACAAAAAAGTATACAGACTTTGGTTAAAATATATACTATTAGAAAATTTGGAAACAATCTCTGTACCCTCTGGGAATGTCTAAGTAGACTCTACATTCCCAGATTCCATTTGTGTAATAACACTGGACATATTATCGTAGTTGTTATTGGTAGAAAACATAATCAACTGGTATAAACAGGAAATTAATATATTTATTCGTTGGAAGCTCACATCCATTTTGCCGTTTGCATACCTCAAACTCCTAAGAGTCAGCATGTATAACAACACTCTGTATGCTACAAACAACTTGGAGAATCTATACTCGGTTTAATTGACGTTTTCACCTATAGAGTCATAGAGAGGAGCCAAAATCACCTATGTTAACAATGTCGTAGGTGTCTGTGGCTCTTGTAAAGCCCTTTTTATATGATAACGGTAGTTTAGGGCCTACTTGCACTAGCTTGACTATTCCACCAGGTACTTTCTAACTTTCACTAGCACAATTAGCAGGTAAATCGACCCATTAAGGCTTGGGCAGGTGAGAAAAGAATCGCCTCGCGTTTGTCTCTACTGGAATTTGAACTCTGGATGTTTTGACACTTCTGTGGTTGGTCAGAAACTTCTGCATTCTAACTATTTATCACGTCCTTTACCACATTCTTTAGGAAAGAGGGATGTCCTATTTCTGGAATGATGATCTACAGTAAAGGCTAAATGACACGTTTTAAGATAAGTAAAGCAATAGCACAATGTGCAATACAACAACTATCTTGAACAATCAAGTGACTAAGATATAATCTTTAGACAAGGTGTCAAAACGAATACACTATAGGCACGTATACAATGAAATACGCCAAACTTCAGTTTTTATTGGATAAAAATCATACCTGATAACAAAATCGAGATGGTGTTTGAGGACTAGGGCATCATATTTCTACTTGTGGATGAAGACCTTGAAATCATAATTCTGAATCTCTTCAACTTGTGTTTCCCTGATGGCCATGGCTGACTTGACAAGCGATTCTTTGCATGACTTTACCTCAATGGACATTAGAGATGTGATGTCTCCGAAGTGAGAAGGGATTGCCTCAAGATATCGACATCTTCTCAACACCAAGTGTTCAAGGCAAGGAAAGGCATCATCAGAGACGTTCCATTTTTTAAAACAGGGACAATCTACTACTTTCAAAACTTTGAGTTGATGGAACATGTTACTTGTCACTTCCCATTCCGCCTTTGAGAAAAATACTGCTACCAGCTTGAGTACCTGAAGGTTTGGAAGCATTGCAATACCTTTTTGCAACCAAAACATGGTCCCTGTGGTCAATGTCAATTTTTTGAGATTTGGTGGAAAGTTGGGTCGAGAACTTCCACAAGGATTCATTTGAATACTGAGGTCTCAAGCCGTCTTAGGGAACTCATTACAAGAGATGGATAATCCAAACCAACAAATGAGCATCTCAGTTTTCGAAGGTTAGCTGTTCTCAAAATCAATTCTGCATCCCTCACACAACAAAAAGTTGGAGAGGAAAGAGTTATCAAATTGCCAAATTTTGAGTTCTCAAGTAATTCTTCTGCAGCATTTGAAGTGGAAAAATGAGCTTCGCTATATATCTGCAGATGTCTCAATTTAACCATCTTCAAAAGTGTAAGCGGCAATATCAATTTTCCTCCCATTGGTTTGACTATCAAGGTTTCGAAGATAAAAATATGGACGATGTGATTGACTTCTGAGAAGTTTGTGCAGCAAAATACCGTAAGTAAACTAGCTCAGTTGGGATAGAATCAATTACAATGAGCTCCAAATTCAACACTTTTAGAAATCTGAAGTAAACGTGGGAGAATTGGGCAATTGAAAAGGAACCTTCGTTTCTAACTTCCCTGAAACATACAGTGCCAACAAGTGAGCTCCAATCTACAAGATCAACCGCTTGAGAATTATTGGACATGTGACGTTGAATAAGCTGCTTGTGAGAGTAAATAGAGGAAGATGTACTGACATTTTGGTCTCAGTAAATATAGAGATTCGTGAAACTATTAAATTTCAAATACAGATTACTTGATGAATTGATCAAATAATTTAACATTAAATAGTGTATTACCCTCTCATCCACAGTAGATTCTCCTTGGCTCTTTCCTTACAGAAATAAAGCAACAGGTCATGAATACGGCATGTTTTGACCTTACCGCCGGAACTCCATTTAGCAACCATAACTAAATTTCTTCTGATAAGATTCTCTAAGTAGCCTTCTGCTATATCCTCCAGACTCTTGTCATCACGGCTTTTTATAAATCCAAACGAAATCCATAACCATGTCAAGATTGAAGTATTGATTTCTTTGTCCTCCGAAAATACTCCAAAATAAAGGAAGGAGGGTTTAGATGATAAGGTAAATTCCGATAACTTTGCTCTATGATGGCCTTCGAGTTGCTGAGAACGTTAGTACATAAATTCATAGCCACTTGTTTCCAGCATTGTTCACTCTTCTCCATCTTTGTTAGCATACCAGCAACCAAAACAATTGAAAGAGGCAGCCCCCTACACTTGTTTGCTATTTCTTTCCCAACATTTGAAAGGAGCAAGGAGCAGCTTTCTTCACCAAATACTTTCTGTTTTAGTAACATCCAACTTTCATCATCGTTAAGAATACGAAGATGAAAGGGATCACTAACAGATTTAGCATTTTCAGCAGCATCACCATGTCGCGTTGTTAGGATGATTCTACTCCCATTATTTTCATCATGGAAACAACATCTTAAATCATCCCAAACACTAGCTTCCCATACGTCATCAACAAGGATAAGATATCTTTTCCGCAATAAAATTTTGCGAAGCTGATCTGCTAATACATCCGTAGATAATTTAGTAAGCGTAGGAGCTCACCAATGGCATCACGTAGAATGGAAAGTAAGACATTCCTACGCTAATATGCTTGGGATACACAACATTGTGCACGGATATCAAATCGAGAGACAACTAACTCATCCAAATAAAGTTCGTTGGTCACTGTCGTCTTGCCTAATCCTGGCATTCCAACAACTGAGATAACATCTAGTTTGGTTCCTCTTACTAGTTGTTCTCTTAGTTGTTCCATAACATCTTCAAAACCGACAACTTCTTCATCAGTCATCCTTGGAGTGTCGGTCAATTCTGATGATATATGAGCAGGGGCGGTATTCAAGGTATCATGTAATACAAAGTCAAACTTAAAAACTTTCTTTTTCAGAATCTTTGTGACCTCTTTCCTGATAAGTATAATCTCCTTTATGATGTCGAAGAGCCAACGAACAAGACACCAGTCAGGAACCCCTTTTCTGATAGAAGCATCAACTATAAATTCCACCTCATAAGCTTTGCCATTTAATAGTGCAGCACAATGTTGAAGACTTTCATGCTTATTGTACCGCTCTTTCGCCACATCCTTGAGAAAAGGTTGCAAGCTCTTGAGTTCCTTCTGAATAACGGCCTTGGAACTCCTTCAAGTTGTCCAGAAGGAAATCAACACAACCTAGTCCATGGAGTCCGGGCAAATTAGATTGAAATGCCTTCCGAATCACGAGGAAGATCACTTCCTTGATATGCTGAATGCTTTTGGGCAAATCAAGAAAGAGTCTTTGGTTCATTTCCTCCTGCTCCTCGCTATCATATAATGAGTAATGAGAAGTCCCACATCAACAATAACAGTATGAATATCTTTGAGATGAAATTCAAGATCCAGTACTGGCAAATGGATCAGACTTGCTCTCAGTAATTTGAGCATCTCTTGAAGAGTTGCCATTTGATGATTCAAAAACTCTATTCCACTAAGAATACTAATCCTCCGTATCACCTCCAAGTTGTGTAACTTCAATCTCAGCTGCATATGCATTTTGGATATTGGGAGACAACTCTGATTGCATTTTCCATTTCAAAGCTTGTAAGACATCAAAATAGATTTTACGGATCCACGAATTAACAGGCTTAATCCTCATCCGCACGAGATAAGAAAGCAAGAACTTCATCGCACCAGGAACCAAACACTGATTTCTCTTAATATCATGGCCTGGCATGTACAACCAGGCAACCATTGCTGCAGACTCAGCCACTAATAAAACATGACTAAAGAAAGTACATACACTCTGAGGTTCTGCACACCACCTGTTTGATAAAAAGCCTACTAGATTCCTCAACAACTTCAGCTCTTTTAAAACCTCCTGTATTTCGCTAGAACAGAGATGATCAACCTCTGATAATTCACTAAGATTCTGTACAACATCATTGATGAATTTCATAACAAATTTGGAATTATCAATCCCATTCTTTTCGAGTTGCATTGAAACTCCAGAGAAGGAGGAGTAATTAGCTCTGATTTTCAACTTAGTCACCCAAACTTTGTTCCGCAGCAGAGAAGTAAGGCGATTGAGATTTTGATGTATCAAATGCGGAACCTTGAAACAGAGCATGAACTTTCTGGGTGACATATAGCATTTTGGGTTCATTAGTCAAGCTCTGGATGGTGAGAAAAATATCCATGAATTTGAACTCCGTTTTAAGATAATTAATTCGATCCTGTACAGTCTCCGGCATGTAACTACCCCATTCATCTTCAATTCGGTGCAAGAAATCGAGGGGGTGATGCTTTTCTGAAGACAAATATTCGCCGGAAAACATGTCTGTTGAATTTGCGAGAAGGGGAAGAAGGAGAGCAGCTAACAGCCTGTTTGACTGGCATTACACCTTGTTTGGATGGCTGTGATTTTTCGTGGTATGGTTAGCGAATCCAATAGCCGTTATTGTGTGATGTACAAACATTCCCGCCTTGGATCTTTTAGCCAGTGACATATTTAAAATCATTTCATAATTAAAAAATAAAGAAAGTAGAAGGGTAGGACAGTGTCCTTTCTCTTTCCCAATTACTCCTCTAAAACCCCTAGCCCAAGCCCTAATTTCTCAATTTCAAACAGACATAAAATTGTGAAAATTTCTGGTTGAAGTTCTCTCTTAAAATATATGTAAGGTATTCATTTAGAATAGAGTTATTATTTCTGCTCTTTTTTTTATCGTTGTGGGCCTCGAAAATTGCATTTGATGCATCCATATTACGTCCCAATCACGCATTTGCCAGGTTGGATTTATGTGTTTTTTTTTTGTTTAAGAAATGGATAGTTAAAAATGTCTTTTTGTGCATTATGAAAGCCGAAGGTTATACTTAAAATTTGAAGCGGAGTTGAAGGACCAATGTATGTATTACGCCTTAATTAATACTCTCTTCGTTCAGATTTAATTGTTAAATTTTGACTTGATACATTTAATTAGAAAATAATTATAAATATAGTAAATTTATCATTTTACCCTTTTAATTGATAGTGTTTCAAATATATTTATTTATTGTAATTTTTTCAAAGACATTAACTTAATGACAATAAATTGAAGATATAATAGAAAAAATATTCTGTCTTGATTTGTCAAAAATAATAGATAAAAATAGAAATCAAATTAAGAAACTTTTTACAACTAAATTTGAACGACGGAATAATAGTGGTTTATTTTTGACTTTTCCTAGCACACCAATAAAACCAACCAATAAGCATTGAAAATTCCAAAACAATCATTAGATAATATAGCCACCTCCTTGGAATTTAATTAGGTTCTAGATTTTAGTGGAGTCAAAAGTATAATTCAATGAGCTGTGGAAATTAAGGGATGCCATATATAAACATGCTTCTAAGAAACTTACAAAAAGACTCTTTTGATACATTGAATCAAATGACTATATGGTGAAGTGTGTTAGGATAAAATTAAACTATGTGGACTGATATGTCTATCATATCGCGAATGAGTAAAAGGTTGTGTTCTATAGCTAACATCATCAATAGTAGCAAATGATTTGTAAGAAATGTGTCAAATCAAATATGAAAAACTAAATATAAACTGAAAAAGTAGTTATCAAAAATAGAACTAATTAAAGAATTTAATTAAAAGTATTTAACTATTACACCACCCCTTTTTAACACCTATTAAGGGGTAGCATCCTATATAAAGTAAGCTAATAACCCATTTTAAAAAAAAAAGAAAAGAGGGGAAAAGCTGCATTATCCTATTCTATCTCGCTATGATCTGATCACGTGATAATTGCAATACTTTCTCACTTTGCCAAGGAAAAATGGTACCCATTTAGAGTGCGTGAATTCATTGTAGAAGCAATCATCAGAAATTGTTGAAAGCTTGTTGGCAGCATCATGTGGATAATGAAATTTTGCGCTTGAAAATGGAAGTGATCAAATCTATTACACACCTCTTCACCTTGATGCAAGAAGAGGTTGGAGCCAGGGCTGGGGCTATGTGCGGTGGCGAAACCACATCATCAATTGGGGATGGAGCCGCACGAGTTGGTGAAGCCACATTATGAGATGGAGCTTCATGAGTTGGTGAATCCACTTTGCTAATTGCATGACTGCAGTAGTTCCACACTTTGCCAAGGAAAAATGGTAAGAGAGCGAACTCTTCATAAAAACAATTATTTGAAATTGTTTAAAGTCCTTAACAACATTGCGTGGATAGTGAAATTCTCCACTTGAAAACAGAAGTGATTAAATCTAATGCACAACCGTCCACTTTGATGCATGAAGTGGTTGGAACCGGAGCCGTAGCAGTCGGTGCCTATACCTAACAACAAAAACACACATAATAAAGTGCCACTTATCGACATCTTTCAGAAGAAATTAAAATAACTTGAGATGAGAAGGGATTAATATGAATTTATTTATCATGAACGATATGAATAATGAGGGTGCAATATGAGTCCATATAAATAGGCAAAGAATTTACCAATACTTCCCAATTCCTTTGTACTTAGAATATCTACTTCTATGCAAATTAGGATTTCTATTTTGTGTCTGTCACCTGCACTTTAATAAATTTATAATTCAATCAAACTATAACTCTTCCTAAATGTCTTTGGTTGGGACTGCTTTAATTTTGGACAAAGTAGGAATTAAGTCCCGTTGTTGAAAGTTGATTTATGAAATTACCCTTCAAAAGCTTAGTGACTTCTTTGCCCTTGACTAGAAAAAATAAAACCTCTTATAATATAAGTTCAATCATGCGTACAACAGAAGAAAAGAACAAGGATGGCATATCGTGTTTTTAATAAAAATCAAGAGCCCATTGTTAATGCCTGATCCCAGATTATCTAATCAGTAAGTATATGGAATCTTTTGACAGTTTTGAGTGTTCGGTTTCGATATTGGATTGATCATTTTTATTAAGGCTTGATTTACCGTTACACTTGAAAGAAACTAGTCTCTCCCTAACACGAACGAAAATCAGGTTCTTGTAGCAGCACCCAGCTAGTATAAGAACAATACAAAGACTTATTATAGAAAAACTCATTGCTCAAGGGAGAAACGAGTGAAAAGCGTGAAAAAGCTCTAATGGCAAGGGAAAAATAAAAACCACAAGGACAAGAGTGGAAGGATGCCTTAATTAGTAGTGTTATTTAAGGCAAAAAATGCATAAAAGTTTTAGTGGGGTGTGAAATGCATATCACATCTGCATAAGGTTCGAGAAAGAATTGCATCCTAGTGGGGTGTGATATGCGTAGACGAAAGTTCGGTTGTGTTTAGTGGGTCCCTCCAAAATGGATGGTCCACATGCAGTAATTCAAACAACAACCCACATGTAACAATTTGAACAACAAATTTTCAATTCAAATTTGGCTGGACAACCCAATTTGAATTGGTTTGCCAAATTTGACAAACGAGATGTTGGCCACCAACTTTTTGAAAAAGGAGTGTCAACATCTCTATAAAAGAAGCACTTTAGCTCCTTCATTTCAACATTCAAACAAGAGAGAAAACACAGAGAGAGTCACAGAGGAAGAGAAAAATATATGGAGTATTTTTCTTCTGTGATGTATGCCATAGACTATAAAATAAAATAGTCTGTGAAGAAAAAAATTAGAGTGTGTGCTTAGGAAATATTTTTCCTAAAAGAAATAGTGAGTTCACTATTTTTGGTATTTTTCTCTGAGAGCCTACTATTTATAACAGTAAAAGAAATTATGCACTTGTTTCTACTATTTGTAATAGTAGAAGAAATGTAGTAGAAGTGTTGATTTGTAGACGTAGTCCAAAAGTTTTGGGTGAACCACATTAAATTTTCTAGTGTCCATTTTGCTTTTTTTATTCCTCTTAGATTTTATTGCTCACTCCACTGCGTGGGCCCCAACGAGCAAATGACCAACTTATAAGGTTCAACCCATCCTATTAGTATGAGGCCTTTTGGGAGATGCCCAAAAACAAATCCGTCCAAAGCAAACAATATCATACTAATGCGGGGTTGGTGTGTTGGTACGCGCGGTCCCCAACAGGTTGAACACACTATTTCAACCCGAATCATATGGATATTAGCTATAATTACAAGATAAAAGTTCATTTTTGATACATTCAGACAAATCCACATATGATTTCAGAACTTCGTTTCCATAGGGGCTTCAGGTCGCTTATCGATCAAATCATCAAAATCAAATCAATTTAATTATTTTTCAAATGATTAAAACAAAACATAATATACATTTAGCTATTTCATTATTATAGGTTTCAACTCAGTAGCATCGAGGTGTGTTTTAATGTAAATACATCGATCGTGAAAATTGGAGATATTCAGTCAGACTCTTCCTCATCATTGACCAATTCTACTAATCTAATGTTTTTGCTTTTGGGAGGGTCATACTGCCCTTTTTATTAACAAAGTAGTGTCCGGAGATGGTAGAGCATACGCAGACCTCACCATTACACAGTGACCGATCATTTTTTGTGTGGCATAAAATAGAACACAAGGGATCTTTGTATGGCCATTTTCTTGTCTATTCAAAATGTAACTGGTCGAAGGAGGTTATCATCATAATTCATATTGAAACTGATCAAATAACAAGCAAAACCAACTGATCAAATAACAAGCAAAACCAGTTCTTCTCTACCTTTTATCCAAGTGAAAATCGATCATTTCACTGGCATCTCGTTTCCACACCCTGTTTAACTACCACTGGGATGTAGTTGTAGGTAGATTAGTCTTCAGGGGTCGTTGGCTTCACCTATTATTTCTTTTTACGACATGATATTAAGTTGTTAATTATATTCTTGATGTCACTTGGTCGTCCCTTTTATGCACTCACAATCCTGGGACATGAAGCATTCCATGTCCGTACAAGGTTTGGGAGAGGATTACACTCTAGTGGGGTCTGACATAGACACAAGTTCGGTTAAACATACTGTTTCAACTCGAATCATACGGGTATTAGTTATAAAGCCATGTAATGATCTGTTTGCTTTCTCAATCATGTTCTGTTGTAGATCTTCAGTTATCTGCTATAAACTAGGATCCTGATAACAATTGCGTTTAGAACTTCGTTTGGTATAAACCTTTTTTCTCATATATAGATATTATTGGGAAAAAATGGGGACTAACACAAAGTAAATATGGCACAATAATATGAAAAATGGGAAAATAATGATACCAAGAATTTTATGTGGAAACCCTTCTAAATAAGGGAAAAACCACGGGCCAAGAGGAGCAACTGATATTACTATAATAAGAAATTTTACACCATATTGGTAAGAGTATAATACTCCCAAAGACTTCTACACACACAAAAGAAATACTCTCTTTTGATTTTTCACCTTACTAAAATATCGCTCACACTCTATTTTTTTATTCACAAACTATTTTTATTAAATAGTCTATGATATACCTCACAGATAAAATACTCAATGTATTTTTTTCTCTCTGTGACTTTCTTTCCTTTTTCTCTCAATTTTGGTGGGTCTCAAATGAGAGCCGAAACCCTCTATTTATAAGGTGAAGAAAAGTTACCACCTCTTCTCTTGACCAATCAGAGAAGAGGCAAAATACCTTTTCTTTACAAAATGTTGCATCCAGCTCAATTGCAAATTTGCAAGCAAATTTGCTTCCTTTTTAAAATGCCTTTTTGACCTGAAAACCCATACCTTCACTTTGTTGAATGGCTATGGGACCCTATCAGATATTTGAATGAGAATCCGATATTGTTGAGTATTGTTATGCCGAAAAATGGCTTTTATTGAAAAAGAAAATCAAAATTTTTTGTTTAAACTCAATTAATTTGAGAAAAAATCAATTCTCGAAATTCGAAAGAAAATAGAGTCGCCACCTAATT
>JAOTQR010000086.1:2769398-2784200 GCA_025774065.1 Solanum ossicruentum
TTATTATTATTATTATTTTATAAAATATCTTTGTCATAGAAGTCAGCCAGAGGCATATATAAAGGTATACCTTTTCCTTCAAATTTTGACACAAACAAATTAAAGTAGTTTTTATATGATAAACACTACTTAAATTAAGGCGTGATTTCCATCTCAAAGTAGACAACATAACAACCTGTTGCAGACTAGGAAGAGTACTCGCTACCAATAAAATAGCAAATATATTTATCCAAGAGTAGCGATAAAGTTTACAAATAAATCTAGAAGTATTTGTTGCTGTGAAAACTTTTCAGGAAATTAGAGCTGTCTTGATCTTTATCTTATGTCCAAGGTCCTGCAAAAGACCTCGATTACCTATGACGTATTGCCAACAAGATGGTGCCTCTGTTTTGAGTGGTTCAACCAATTCTTCAACTCTTCCATGCCCTTGAACAGTAGCATGTCGTGACCTCAGGATTAGTCATGGTGGAATTAGAATGTTAAAATCTTATTAAAAATATCTCATTGAATGTTAAACAATAGTAGTATCTTAATGACATTTCAAAAGATAATAATTTTGCAATGACTCGATAAATCCTATTCAAATTCTTGGTTCCATCTTCCCTTATATTTGTTGCAATAGTTGCATTTTTCCGACTTTCAATAATTATGAAAACATGTAATGTTGGTTCGTTTCTTCATATGTTGTTTTGTGTGAGGTGTGCGGTATGAGGCACAATAATTTATGGATATATAAAATGCAGGACAATAACCTGCATTATTTTTGTTGGAGGTATAATGTAATTTTTGAATTATTTATTTCATCATTTTTATTATACTGATGAGATGATGTTAATTAGTTAATCAAAATTGTTGGCTCTTTATGCTATTAATTTGTAATTTGCATTACACCCCTAATGTATAAATACATGGATTACAATAGAATTTTTTTGTTATATGAAATGATACATTTTACATGTAGCTGTATTTTAAGGTTTTAGCCTAAAGTTTGAAGTAATTTGTCTAATGCAGATACATGAAACAAGCTGATCTTGATATCCTGTCAACTTACATTTGATATTATATATTACACGATTTAATTAATTATTCTATTAAAAATTTAAAGTAGAAAGGACTTAGAAGTTTCAATTAAACAAAAGGTATTTTTTTTAATTTCAAAATTTGTATAGTCACATATTTATTTTAATATTATCTTTTTATTTTAAAAAATTACTTAGCTTGAAAACACGTGCGACATACGTATTTTAAAACTAGTATATGTGTGTCTATATATATATATATATATATATATATATATTTTTCGGACTTCTAAACTACTGGTTTGCAATCAAATTAGGACAACTGTTATCCACTATATATTATTTAAGAGGGAAAATAAAAATAAAAAACCATGTTTAATGCCTGATCCCGTGTTTTCTACTCAAATTTATCTAATCAGTACGTACGAACAATATTTCTTAGCAAATTAATTTTGTTATTTTTGTTTCGACATTGGATTGATCCTTCTTATAAATACTTGATTTATTTTTATATACCCTTTTAGAGGCAATACATTTACCTTTCATATTGCTGTAAAAGCATTTATTGACAATTGATTAAATGTCATACAATATAAGATCGTTAAAACCTCTAGTGACATTCATTTAGAACGTCGGTAAAGACCTATAATATTGTTGCTAAAAATAATTATATTTAGTTGCAGTTATTTAGAGGCAAACGTTGGGAATAAATCTACAACAGAAAATAATATTCGTGGTAGCTATAGTAGAATAATATTGTCTCACCATGATACATTATTGTTGCTCATAAATTCATTACAAGTTTCACACAAATAACTAAGAGTTGAAATTTAATCGAATTCAAACACATGACTTATTGTTGAAGATCCTTGAACAAACCTCCCCCATCTTTAGTGATTTATGGGGACCATCGCCATCTTATCACTAGACAAAAAACTATATTTCTGTCTTTTGGTTTATCAATACATCAAGTATACTTGGTTATATACAATTGAGAATAAAAGTGAAGTCGCCTCTTTGTTCCAAAATTTTTATACTTTAGTAGAGAATGTTTTCAAAAAAAAAAAAGATTAAATCTCTTTATTCTGATGGAGGAGGTGAATATAAAAATCTTCAGTCCTATCTTCTACAAAATGGGATTGAGCATTTAGTTTCACCACCCTACACACCACAATGCATTGGGATAGCTGAACATCGTCATCGTCATATTGTTGAAATGGCCGGAACCATTCCCTATGAATTAAGCATCCCTACCACCAGACCTATGGTCATTTGCCTGCCATTATGCCGTTTATCTCATTAATCAACTACCCACACCAATCTTAGATAACCCATATGTAATGACCCGGGTATTGTAGGACATCATTGGAACTTGAGGATTTCGTTTTTGGACAAAATTTGGACCAAGTGTCTTCTCAAGAGAGACTACACGGCTCATGTTACTTGATACGGGCTGTATGGGCCTCCGTGTAGTTGATTTCATAAATTTTTTCTAAGTATGGGATCTTCTAGCTCAAGCTAGGTTCACCTTCAAGCCTTCAATTCAAGTTCATTTATCGGTCTCCTACATCAACTCAAGTTCAAAGAAATTTCATTAGCTAAGTTTTTCATAAGTATTGATTGAAAGGTTAAATTTAAATTGGCATATATCTTAGTACAAAATGAACTGTGTCACCCACCACCTATCAAATTAAATCTCTTTGAGTTAACTTTCCAGTGCACTTGGTCTCACCTCATTTCAAGTTCGGAGCAAGAAGTTATGACATTTTTTGTAAAATCTGTCTGGGCTAGATGGGAGGCTTCACGGCCCATGAAGTGCTTCACGACCCATGCAGCTAGGCGTGAGATGCTGCAGGTAAAATTTAAAGGGGTGTTTTATTGAGGTATTTTTGATATTTTTACCCATCCCCAAGGCTTTTTAATACCTTTCAATCCCCCATTATATTCCTAAACCTCTCCTACACTAATTCCAAAACCCTCATTCAAGACTAATTCACTCGAGCCACTCTAGAATCTATTCCAAAGAACTCTTGAAGATTTTCAACTTGGGAGCAAGAGGACTCAATTCTTCTTCAAATTCTTTTGAGTTTCTTCATCTTGGTGGAGGTATGTCGGTTTTGACCCATGGTTACTTCCAATCAAGGAGACCCAAATTACTTTCAATGAAATCTACATGAATTTTACTTACTTTAATTTGGGGTTTTAAATATTATGATTCCTTAAATTTCAATAATGAATGGTTATGTTTATCTATTGATTTTAAGATGATTTAAGCTTTGAAATATTGAATTTCATCATTTTTATGAATCTATGATTATGCATGTCCCATTTGAAAACTTGTTTGAGCATGAGCAGTTTATACATGATTTTAAATATGGATTTAATTATGAATTTCTCCCAGAGCCCACTTGTGGGATATCACTGCGTATGTTGTTGTATTTAATTGTGAATTTACTTCAAGTTCATGTTATGTTATTGATTTTGGATTGAATCTCAATTACACATGCCATTCTCACATTATTCATAGAATATGCTTTCATGTTCATGAGAATTTATGAAAATGATAAAGTGGGTTAAGCCTAATTATGTTCTATGATATGTTTTTGATAATATATTGGTTATGACAAGAATGTGATCACATATATGTCTATGATTTTGGCTCTTTGAGCATTTTGGGCGGTTGCACCATCTTGTTTATGAATGGGCTATTCCTATGCTTGTGTATTATAACTATGAATTATCATCTTGGAATTTGACCCTAATTAATAATTATTATGAAGAAGTATTTAGTTTTTAAGACTAAGAATGCGTTGAAAGAATTTGAAAAATGGCTATTGCCTCTTTTGAAAGCATGTACATATACGTATATGTGTTCTTGTAGGATGGAGACTTAGCATTGATGGATTGAGGGCATTAGAGCTATCCCAAGGGCTCTCTCCCTATCCTTGAACTATGTGCCAACATAGGAATAGTAGTCATCATCGAAATGATCGGGTTGTAAGGGATGAATATTCATTTATGCTATGATATGATATAATATGTTTTGATATGAAAATCCTTCCAAAATGATAGGGTCGTAAGGAAGGTGGACACCACATATGAAATGATCGGATCATAAGGTGTGGTGTGGATTACCTTTGGCAAATAATCTTCTCTCACCCGATTAGAAGTCAACACTAGATAAATTTATATAATAGCTCCTATGGGTTTGAGATATCGGTCATGGTCACATCCCCACTATATATGAGCATCATTTGCATTTCATACATCTTGAATTTCATAGTATTTTGTTATACTACTTTCCTGGTTATATATATATATATATATATATCTTTCTATATTATGTGCTCTTGCACACTAACATCGTATGCAAGTTCTGATAAGTTACATGCATTGCACCCCATATACTTAGTATATTCAAATGTACTAACACAAACTTTTTCCTACATGATCTCACTATGTAAGGACCGAGGACTACGATCATCCACCGTACGACTTGAGCTTGGATCTCAAGTTTTGGCTTGTTTTGAGTCCTATCTACCAAGGACAACCTACCATTCCTCTATCTTATATAGCTTTTTCTTATGCTATCTTTACTTGAGGGTTAGCTCGGGACATGTCTTGGCCCCCGTCCCATCTTATAACTAGAGTCATTGGTGGATATCTTGTAGACTCTAGTCAGATCTATGTGTTATGTGTTATATTTGGAGCTTATAGTTATGGATATCTTTTGGACATGGATATTATGGATTTGTTAGAAGGATTATGATGTTTATGTATGTTTAATATTGAAATGTGGAAGATCTAAGTCCCAAATTGCCCCCATAGAGTGAGTCATACTTACCTGCCCCTTAGTTTTTATGTGTTACCTGTTATGTGAATCCATGTTAATTAATCCCTTTCCCTATGATATCCCCATTGCGCGAGTCCTATTTTCCTACCCCTTAGAAGTATCTGTTTATTTTTGAATATGCTTCCAAACTGATGATGTTAATTTGGGTACTTTGAGGCTTGTTTGGGGACTCTCGGGTTCGCATTCGCCATGTCACTCCTAGATCCTAGGTCTGGGTTGTGACAAAGATAGTATCAGAGCACTAGGCTTATCCATGGTCCTCGGAGTCCAATGTACCATGTCAAGTAGAATCCTATTCATGGGTGTGAAGCACGCCCTATCTATGGGTAAGAGGCTATAAGGCGTTTTAGGAAATGTTTCATTTCATGATTCCTATCATGCCACGGAACATGTTTTAAGATTTTCTATCTCCATCCTTCCCTATCAAATAAGGAGAGTTACTTTGGGTTCATAATGCAATCCAAACAAAGGAGGATGTTGTAGTTGATCCTGTAGATGAGAACAAGAGGGTATTGGTGAAATATGTGCGTTGTTTGACAAGCTTGGTCCTTTGGGTAGTCGAAAGTTTTCTTTTGGGTTGGCTGATTATGATGGAAGGTTTCTTATCTATTGCATCTCTATTAACCATGTTGACTCAAAGGGGGGCAAAATTTGCATGATCGGATGGGTATAAGAATTGTCTCCAGGCATTGAAAATTCAGTCTACATTGGATCCTATTTTGAGTTTACCAGATGATTTAGATGGGTTGGTCGTGTATGGTGATGCTTCCTAGATTATGTTAGGTTATGTACATATGCAATATAGTAAGGTGATATCTTATACGTCAAGGTAATTGGAGGTGCGTGAGTATAATCACCCAACTCATGATCTTGCGTTAGCGGTGGTGGTGTTAGGCTTGAACATTTGGAGACACTATTTCTGAAGAGCATGCTGATGTTTTCACTGATCACAAGAGTTTACAATATAAGGTCACTCAAAGGGACCTTAACTTGAGGCAAAGGAGAAGGTTGGAACTCCTAAAGGGTTATGGAATGGGTGTGTGACCTCATCCCGACAAGGCAAACACTATAGTTAACACTCTTAGTGAGCTATCTATAGTAAGTGTGGCTCATGTTACTGAAGGGAAATGAGAGTTGGCAAAGTATGTTTGTCGTTGGGCTAGATTGGGTGTTAGGTTGGCCAACTCCAATGATAGTGGTATCCATGTTCAGAATGAGGTCAAATCTTTGTGGATTTGGATGGTAAGAGAAGGTATGACTTAAACCCACCATTGGTTGAGTTGAAGAATTTGATTACAGAAAAGAAGATAGAGGTTTTATCCCAAGGGGAAATGGTGTAATTTGGTACCAAGATCTATTGTGTATTTCGGATGTCGATGGTCTTATAGAGGTGATCATGATTGAGGCCCATAACTTTCATTGTTCGATTCACTCGAGATCTACTAAGAGGTACTAAGGTTTTAGAGAAGTGTACTAAACGCATAATTTGAAGAAGGATATAGCCAAATTCGTATCCGAATGCCTTAATTACCGACAAGCGAAGGTAGATTACCAAATACCTTGTGGTTTGAATCAAGATATTAAAATTTCTACTTGGAGATGGAAAGAGGCAGACATGGATTTTATGGTTGATTTTCCTTGGACCCAGAAGAAATTTGATTCAATTTGAGGCATTGTTGACCGAATGACTAACTCGGCTCACTTCTTATCGATTGAGACTACTCTTAATGTTGAAAAAAATGCCAATACATAATTTGGAGTTGGTTGACCCCATGATATGCCTACTTTTATTATGTTGGATTGTGGTACATAACTTACTTCTCACCTTTGGAAGTCATCTCAAAGAGGGCCTTAGCACTAAGGTGAAGTTAAGTGTTGCTTTTCATCCTCAATTTGTTGAGCAAGATGAGATGATAATTCAAAACATTGGAGGACATGATGAGGTCTTGTATGTTGGAATTCAAGGTTAATTAGGGTGATCATCCACCACTTATTGAGTTTGTTTACAACAATAGCTTTCAAGCTAGCATTGGATGACACCGCTTGGGTCTTTGTGTGGTAGAAGGTGTAGCTTTTTGGTGGGATGGTTTGAGTTAGGTGAGATGACTTCTACTGAGCTGGATTTAGTGTTGGAGGCTATGGAAGAGTGTGATTAGTTAAGGAAAGGTTGAAGATGGTTCAAAGTCATAAAAAGTTTTATTTGGAAGTTGGAAAGAGGGATCATGAGTCTCATATTGGTGATTGGGTGTATGCAAAGGTCTCACCTAGGAAGGTGTGATGTATTTGGAAAGGAGGGAAAGTTACGTTCTTGGTATGTAGGCCCTTATGTGACTGTTGAGCAGTTTGGGAATGTGGCCTATAGATTGGATTTACACCCAGGATTTAAAAAGGTTTTCGACGTGTCTAAGTTAATTGGTTGGGGATAGTAGTGCTACTGTGCCTTCGGAAGGTGTGGAGGTTGAGGAGTACTTGACTTATGAGGAAGTTCCAGTTGAGATCTTAGATGGGAGAGAGGAGAGGATTCACAATAAGGGTCAACATATTGAGAGTGCTGCGTAGGAAGTGGAATCAAGTATGATGCAACACTATCTCTATCCTTTCCACTCTACTCAAGCCTATGGCATTAGGTTCTTCCTATTCTCAATGATCCTAATTCTTTCACTCTCGAGTCTCATGACATGACATACATTCATGTGTATGAAAATGATCTATTTTGTGATGTTTTAAATGATTTGAATACATTTTGATATGAGTTTTAATGACTTGAAGATTTTCAAATGATGAAGTATGCATTGTACCTTGTGTTTGGAAGTTTCATGTTCTAAGTACAACATTGTTCTACCATATTTGAGGATGAATGTTCCCAAGGGGAGATGATGTAATGACCTGAATATACCAAGTGTCTTCTCAAGGGCGACTACACGGCTCGTGTGACTTGATATGGGTCATATGGCCCTCCGTGGAGTTGATTTCGTAAAATTTTTCTAAGTATAGGATCTTTATTCTCAAGCTCGGTTCACATTCAAGCCTTCAATTCAAGCTCATTTATGTTGTTTAAGGTCATCATGGTCTCCTACATCAAGTCAAGTTCAAAGGAATTTCATTGGCTAAGTTTTTCATAAGTATCGATTGAAAGGTCAACTTTAAATGGGCATATCTCTTAGCACAAAGTGAACTGGATGGCCTATAATCTATCAAAATAAAACTATTTGAATTAGTTTTCCAATACACTTGGTCTCACATCATTTTGAGTTCGGAACTAGAAGTTATGAACTTTTTGGTAAAATCTGTCTGTGCTAGAGGGGAGGCTTCACGACCTGTGAAGCTAGACATGAGGTGCTGCGGGTAAAATCTAAAAGGTTATTTTATTGAGGAATTCTTGATATGTTGACCCATCCCTAAGGCTTTTTAAGACCTTTAAACCCCCTTTATATTCTTAAAGCTCTCCTACACTAATTCCAAAACCCTCATTCAAGACTAATTCACTCAAGCCAGTCTAGAATCTACTCCAAAGAACTCCTGAAGATTTTCAACTTGGGAGCAAGAGGATCAATTCTTCTTCAATTTTTTTTTTGGGTTTCTTCATCTTGGTGGAGGTATGTGGGTTTTGATCCTTGGTTACTTCCAATCAAGGAGACTCAAATTATTTTGAATGAATTCTACATGAATTTTGCTTACTTAAATTTGGGGTTTTATATATTATTATTCCTTAAATTTCAATAATGAATGGATTATGTTGATCTATTGATTTTGTCATTATTTGAGATTTAAACTATTGAATTTCATCATTTTTATGAATCTATGATAATGCATGCCCCTCTTAAAAGCTTGTTTGAGCATGGATGGTTTATACATGATTTGAAATGTGGATTTACTTATGAAATTACTTTAATTTCCTGTTATATTATTGACTTTAGATTGAATCTCTATTACCCATACCATTCTCACATTATTCATAGCATATGCATTAATATTCATGAGAATTTATGGAAATTATGAAGTGGGTAAAGCCCAATTATGTTCTACAATATGTTTTTATAATATATTGGTTATGATAAAATTGTGATCATATATATGTCTATGATTTGGTTATTTGAGCATTTTGGGGCTTGCAGCATCTTGTATATCAATGGGTTATTCCTATGCATGAATGTTATGACTATGAATTATGATTTTTGCATTTGAGCCTAAGTATGAATTATTATGAAGAAGTATTTGGTTTTTAAGACTAAGAATGCATTGAAAGGATTTAGAGAATGACTATTGCCTCTTTTGAAAGCATGTATTTATACGTAAATGTATTCTTGTGGGATGATGACTTAGCACTGATGGATTGGGGGCATTCGACCTATCCCCAAGGGCTCTCTCCCCTTTTTTTGAACTATGTGCCAACATAGGAATGATAGTAATCATCAAAATGATCAGGTCGTAAGGGATGACTATTCATTTATGATATGATATGATATGTTTTGATATGGAAATCCTTCCGAAATGACCAGGTTGTAAGGAAGGTGGGCACCATATACGAAATGATCGACTCGAAAGGTATGGTGTAGATTACCTTTGGCAAGTAATCTTCTCTCACCTGATGGGAGGTCAATATCGAGAAAATTCATGTAATAGCTTACATGGGTTTGAGATGCCAGTTATAGTCATTTCCCCACTATATATGAGCATCATTTGCATTTCATGCATCGTGAATATCATAGCATCTTGTTACACTACATTCCTTGTTATATATATCTCTTTCTATATTATGTGACCTAGTCATCTAACATTTTATGAATATTTGGTAAGTGACATGTATTGCACCCTGCATACTTAGTAAATTCAAATGTACTAACACATACTTTTACCTACATGATCTCACTATATAGGGACCGAGGATTACAATCATCCACTGTATGACTTTAGCTTGGATATCAAGTTTTGGCTCATTGTGGTGATTCCTATCTACCAAGGATAAGCCACCATTCCTCTATCTTATGTTGCTTTTGCTTATGTTATCTTTACTTGAGGATGAGCCCGAGACATGTCTTGGTCCCTGTTCCATCTTATGACTAGAGGCATTGTTGGACATCTTATAGACTCTTGTTGGATATATGTGTTATGTGTTGTATTTGATGATTACAGTTATGGATATCTTTTGTATATGACTATTATGGATTTGTTGGAAGGATTATGATATTTATATATGTTTGATGTGGAAATATGGAAGATCCTTAAGTCCCGTATTGCCCACATAGTATGAGTCATACTTACCCACCCTTTAGTCCTTACACACTATGTCTTATGTGATTCCATGATAATCCCTTTCCCTATGATATCCCTGTAGTGTGAGTCCTACTTTCCTGCCCCTTAGAACTATGTGTTTACTTTTGAATGCGCTTCCAAACCAATTATGTGAATTTGGGAAATTGAGGCTTGTTTGGGTACTCTCAGGTTCCCTTTCGTCATGTCACTTTTAGACCCTCGGTCCGGGCCGTGACAGAGTCACCCTATCAAAAATTATTTGGTAAACCACCCAACTATGCCAATTTAAAATTTTTAAATTTTTGGTTATCTCTGTTATCCATGGCTTTAACCCTATACCAAAAATAAGTTGGAGCCTAAGTCCACCCCTTGTGTGTACTTAGGTGTTTCTCAGAGTCATCACGCAAACCTCTACTTTGACCTAGTGCAACCGAAAATATTCATCAACCATGATGTTCTTTTTTATGAAAACCATTTTCCTTTTAAAATAATGTTTCTTCATCTCAGGAAAAACTTTTCTCAACTAATCTAGGAAGACGTTAACTCCAAATAGGAAACTCTGAAGTCAGCTACCATTCTAGCACCCTCAACTAATTTACCACCACCCATACCACTGTCTCTAGAATTGAAAAATACTCCCTGCTTCAATTCTGGCTAAGTACCAGCAGCTACTGCAGTATTCCAGTTAATTCTACACTTTCTTCTACTTCTTCCCAACGTCACAAAACCTCAAACACACAGCCTGCACCTTTGATAACATATCAAAGACATAAATCTAACACTACTTCTAACACTTTACCCCAAATCCTGAATGCTCCATCTCCAGACACTAATTCACCATTGATAACTTCTTCACTTCCAGGCAGCGAAAGTCCTATCCCTAAACAGTCCACCATGCAAATTCTAAAGCCATTAGTAAACTGAATGACCACTATGTCCCAGAATAATATTACTAAGACAACATCCACAAAGAGTGGAGACAAGCTATGCAATAAAAATATGATGCTTTAATGAAGAATCAGACTTGGGAATTGGTACCATGAGATTCAACGAAGAATTTTGTGGACTGCAAATGGTTGTATCACATTAAAAGAAATATGGATGGTTCTCTACATTGACAAAAAGCTCGCCTTGTTGCAAAGGGATTCACACAACACCTTGGCTTTTTGATTTTCATGAGACCTTCAGTCTAGTTATTAATCCAACAATAGTGCAACTTGTGTTATCCATAGCAGTGTAGCACAATTGGTCGATTCATCAACTTGATATCGACAATGCTTTCCTACAGTGCCTGTTGACTAAAGAGGTTTTTATGCATCAACCTCAAGGATTTATCAATTCCCAATTCCCTTCTCATATTTGCTGATTAAAAAAAATCCATTTAAGCAGGCCCCTCGGGCTTGCAATACTGCATTGCATGATCATCTACAGAATAGTGGATTTATTAAATATGAATTTTACACCACTTTGTTTATTTTTAAGAATTTGGCATCTATTGTTTATGTGCTCATTTATAATGATGACATTTTGATCACAGGAAGTCATCCCAGCTTGATTGAACATGTTATTGATTCCTTGGGTTCTCATTTTTCTCCAAAGGATCTTTGCGATTTAAACTACTTTTTAGGTGTTGAAGCAAAAGAAGTGCCAGATGGTCCTATTCTGTCTCAGTCGAAATATATTCTTGATATTCAGTTTGAATTGGATATGCAAAATTATAAAGGAGTTTCAACACAAATATGTTTTGGTAAACTACCCCGAGCAGCTGATAATTCTCCACCTACAAATGCTACACTATATAGGCGCACTCTCGGTAGGTTGCAATATTTATCATTTACATGGCCTAATATTTCTTATGTTGTCAACAATCTAGCACAGTTTATGCATGATCTCACTGATGAATACTGGAAGGTGGTTTAAAGGATACTACGGTACTTGAAAGCCATGACAACTTCAGATCTACATATTTGTCGCAGCTCAGACTGCAATGTTTACATGTATGTTGATGCTAATTGGGCAAGAGATCCAAATGACAGAGTTTCACATCAGGCGATGTTATTTTCTTTGGGCGCAATCTAGTTAGTTGGTTGCCAAAAAAGCAACACGTTGTAGCTCGCTTATCTATTAAAGCAAAGTACAAATCAGTTGCAAATGCTGTTGCCGAACTCATATGTGTGCGCAACTTGCTCAATGAATTGTCTTTCACCATTCCAAGTACACCCACAATCTTCTGTGACAATGTTGGTGTTACTTATCTTTGTCATAATCCAATGTTCCATAGCTGTATGAAACATATTGTTGTTGACTTTTATTATGTTAGGAAGCAAGTTCAAGCTCATCAGGTTCTTTTCAAACATACTCATGCTTGTGATCAACATGCCGATACACTTACCAAGCCGTTACCAGAGTCAACCTTTGCAAGGTGTCATTCCAAGTTAGGCGTTCTTGCACCACACCTAACATGAGGGGGTGTTTTAAGCATAATTAATTTATATTACTAAATAATTTAGTGTTTTTTTGTATTTGTAGAAGACTCCTACTATTGTAGGAGTTTGTTATTGTTGTATATCTGTAGAAGACTCCACCTATTCAAAGTTACTTAAGTTTAGCTCTAGGTCGTTATTATTGATTGTATTTAAAACTTGAATGCCTACGAAATAAAATCATCTTTTGACTATTTATCTTTATCGGATTTTATACTGCCTTTATAAACTTGATCTAAAGAAGTAATTGAAAATGCAAGGGACTAATTCCCATGTACAGGTCTTTTAGTTTCCCATGATAACAAAGAGACTTAATGTCTGATACTGTTTGGCTAGTCACAGATTGAATAAGGCTCAAAAGTTCAGTTATCTTTTTTTTTGTTTGCACTTCTCTAATGAATCCATGAGAAAAGTTCTTAAAGAATATTCGCTTTCCCCAAGCATAGTTAATCAGATCTTTCAGAGGAATAATTCTAGTGACATCACAGTTTAGTACCATAATCAGATCGACTTCAGCATAGAAATGATTAAACTTCTGGTACAAAAGGAAAAGAAGATCCGTATCAAAGGAATAGATAAAAATTGTTGCATCAATGGCCAGAGCTTTGGCAAGTGGGTAAAGAGAAATGAAGTCTTTGAGTGGAGAGCGTGTATATTCTATGTCTTATAGAAATTTAGAAAGATCCTTTAGTTCAGAGCTCGGCACAAACTTAGAAAAATCCTGCAAGTAACAAAACCAGTACTATATTAATTCAGAGCTTGACACAAACTTATTTCATTCATTTTCCTAATTCTGCTATGTTTATCAGGAAAATAGTACAGTTAGATTAGTTATAAGATCAAGAACACGTGCATACATCGAACTTGTTGATAGGTGTATTAGCAGTTAAATTATTTTGTAAATGACCTTAATAAAGACAGTAATGGAAAGAAAACAAATCAAATGGAACAATAGAGCTTTTTATTGCTTGATGTTACAAGTGGACACGGAGATGATAAAGTATAACTGTTCACAGATCCAAAGACGATGGGATATGGTAAAACAAAAAGCAATGTACTTCGCCTAAAACCCAGAGGTCTGTAAATAAATCTTCTCAATCATTAATCATGTATTCTTGTCTTCTCCTCATCTTGTGCAATTTCTTGTCTCATGGATCCTTAGATTCAGTCTATGACCCATTTCTCAAATGCCTAACAGCCAAATCAATTCCCCTAAATCTATCGATGGTGGTGCTAGCTTTGGTGTCATTTTTATCTTCAAAATTCTACTTGTTCAAGTCACAGAAACTATGAACAAAACGATACTAAGGCAGTTCTCCAATAGTAAAAGGTCGCTAACAAGGGATCCTATAGTGTATTATTTTTGTATTCTTCAAAATCTAGCCCCTTACAAAGTATGTAAAGACTTCTGTTTATAGCCAATGAAGGTAATGTCACGACCCAAACCTAGGGACTAGACGTGACACGGTGCAACGGGAACCCGAAGGGACCCCAAGCAAGCCTCTTAGCGCATCATTACATATCCTTGGTTGCCGAAACAATAAAGTAGCAGCATAGAAGTAGGAATAGGGATAACCGGGGCTAAGGGATATCATTCATATTACAACAACAAGAGGCAAGAAAGATTCAAAGCTCATAGCATAATACATATCGTGTCCAACAATACCTCTAAACCTTAGATACTTAGCAGGGGCCAAGACAAGCAACCAGGCTCACCCTCATAATAATGGCAATAACTAATCCAAACATACAAGACATAATCTAAGCATAAGCTTGAGAGATGATAGATATTGTCCCCGGACATGAGGACTCACCATAAGTTATCTTGACAATCTATCTAGCCACGAGGAGAATCAATAGGAGCTCCAATTCCTACATGTTGATATCATGTAAGTATATAGTATGCGTTAGTACATTTGAATATACTAAGTATGTAGGATGTAATGTAACAAGAGATAGGCATCATAGGCAAAATGCATAATCATAAGCAATGAATAACACAATAAAATAAGACATATATAAATGATGCTTGAAGTGAAACCATGCTTATATAGAACATAATACGAGTGTAAGGAGTGACCGTTATAGTGCAATCCAAGGCTTGCCACTTCCTTGGTGTACAAACCCCTTCATGAGGTTGATGGAGTACAAACACCCAACAAGGTTGATGGAGTACGAATCTCCCAATCAGGTC
>JAOTQR010000086.1:2790604-2802947 GCA_025774065.1 Solanum ossicruentum
AATGGGCCTTGACGAACACTACACCCTCACAAAATAACCTTTACTCATATCCAGCCAACTTCTCCATCGGACCTTCTCATAAGTCAACTCATCCTCCATGAAACCCACAATGTCAAAGAGGTCTATAACATTAGAGTCACCAACACATCCCTTCAACCTAGAAGCATGAAAAACCAGAAGAACCATACCAATACCCATAGGAAAATTCCCATCCGCATACAACCTTACTAAGTTTCTTCAACACTCTATAAGGACCCACAAATCATGAACTCAATTGCCAACCTCAAACACACATAGTCCACTTGGTACCATAAACCACCATCTCCTCCTTGGGACACAACCTCCAACTCTATTAAGGCGGGATCGAGGCCTTGCTCGAACTAGAACCCCTCCCATTAAAGAAAGTTGAAACCATCAAAACCACTACACAACCATTCTCAACTTCACCCAATCCCAATACTAAGTAAACCGGTGAACTTCTCCAACTACCCTCTTTTTACTCTGAAGACTCTGACTTCCCATGATTCGCAAACAACCACACATACATCAAAATTCACAACATCAACCTCAAATGATTCACAAGCTCTCCCTCACTCCTGGACACAATCTAACATATCAACACCAAAGACCACCACAAACATAACAAGGTAGGGGTTAGAGACCCTATTCATGAGACCTATAGACATAGAAGGTGCACTAGAAAACTAAAAGACAATACCCCAAATTCAAAATATCGGAAAGGACATTCAAGGCCTCATCTACCACCAACAACAACTCAATAAACAAGATAACTTAGGTTCAACACCCCTAATTTTCACAAGATGAAACATGCAAACCTTAGAGATCAATTGTACCATAAGACAAGAAATAGACTCACTCCACTACCACTCAAGGATGAGTTCAATAGAGAATTGGAGTTTGAACTTACGGGTTCTACCACCAATAGAAACACAATAGGCATGTAACCCATCCATTCCAATAGTAACATCAAATTCCACCACATCTAACCCAACAACACCATAAGTCAAGACCTCAATGCAACATGACCATGGAACAATTTCCATATATCTTTCTAGCAACAATAGACTCACTAACAGAACAGACCCCAAAAAGTCCACATAACAATCTAGAACACACATGAAGCCCACTAGCAACAAAAGGAATAATGAAGGAATAGAGACACCCAAATCCTCCCATGCATGCATATCAAAGTCAAAGGAAACTTCAACATATCGGTATTGGGTACCTCATACACCTCTTGCCTCCTTTGAAGAGCATAGAACCGATTATGTCTTGGAGCATTCCCTTAATCAACATAATCATGTTTACCCTTGTTTTGAGCAAATGGGCAATCCAGAATTTTGTGATCCATTTCCCCACACCTAAAGAATGCACCCGTGTTCCTCTAAAATGTACCACCATCTTTCTTCACACATTTTGGGCATCTAGGATGAGTCACCCTATCATCTCCTTGGGATTTTAGGTTTGACACCCCATTCTTAGCGACCCTCTTGCTTGGAGCATCGTCGGACTCTAGACCTTGGGAGCCACCATCAAGTCGAGTCCTCTTATCCTCATTAACCCTTTGTTTCCTCAACTTCTCCTCCTCTATTAGTTTGGCATAAGTGATCAAATGGGGCAATTCCATGTCGGTAATCAACATAGCGGACCGACATTCTTCACTTACCAAATCAGAAATACCGATCACAAATTTATTCATTCTAACCTTCCAGTTGGCACCTAGATGAGGGGCATATTTAGAGAGTTAATTGAACTTAAGGGCATACTCGCTCACACTCGTTGAATCTTGCTTCAATTTCATAAACTCCACTATCTTGGCCTCCGAAGCTCAAGAGGGAAGAACCGATTAAGAAAAGACGCCTTAAACTCCTCCCATAGAACCACATTATTATTTCCCTTCCCCTCCTTCCATTGAGTAAACCCTATTTGTGCTACCCCCTTGAGTTAGTAAGCTGCCAACTCCACCCTATCTTTCGATCTAATACCCATGATGGCCAATACTTTATAAATCTCATCGATCAACTCTTGTGGGTCCTCATCCACCTTTGATTCATAGTACTCCGAGGGGTTCATTCTCATGAAGTCTCTCATTCCAGATCCAGGGGTAGGAGTATGAGGGGCTTAAGCCCCTTGATTGGCCTGGTTAGCCACAACTTGTGCAAGCAAAGTGAGAGCATCCTGAAGTTTTCCATGAGTCGATTGTTCCTTGGGAGTGGGGGCTCTTCTTCCTCTTGTATTAGGCATGATCAACTAGCATATAAAAGAACAATTGTTAGGGGGGAAAAACGTATTTTAACTCTATAGCATGACTTAGAATATGAAGAAGGGAAATATCTCCTAAAACGTCTCATAGACTTCTACTCATAGTTTTGGTGCACAACATAATCATGAATAAGACTCTAACTGATATGGTGTATTAGACTCGGAGGATCCAACAACCTAGTGCTCTGATACCATCTTTGGCATGACCCGGAACTAGGGCTTAATAGGCGAATAGGGAACGCAAAGGAACCCAAAACAAGCCTCTTAGCATATGATTACACATCACTGGTCATGAAAGCAATTGAATAACTACAAGAGATTGCAAATAGGGATAACCGGGGCTAAGGGACAACTTTCATATCATAAACAATAAGAGTCGAGACCGAGAGAGAGCTAAAGCTTATAGAATTATACAAGACATGTCCAACAATACCTATAAACATAGAACTTAATGGGGGCCAAGCTTTCAAGAAAGTCAGGTTCGCATCGCCGACCTATCACGAACAGTTATTATTGTTGTAAAGTTTCACCAGAAATTATTTTTCTTGGGATAGACAAAGTATACCTTGTAGGTACTCATTTTCCCATTCAATTTTTTCCTATGAACAAGAATATGATGTCGGATTTGCAAAATTCTGCTTAGATTTTGAGATATTAAAAAAATGCATCATAGGATCTTTTCGAGTTATGTGAAGGGGTGTTTAAATATCCTTGATTTGAGATATGAGAGAATTAGGATTATGTGGGCATTCCTAGGTATGTATGGGGCGTTTCACGATACATAGTATGGCATCATGTGTTACATATCTCACTCACTAATCTTTTATTTGTATGCTTATCTGCATTGGATTATTGGCTGAGATAAAAGAGAGATATTGATTTTTGGGACCAAGGTTTCTGATCTCGATCATTGAAAAAGATATTGATATGTAGGGCTGAGGTTTCTACCGATCGTGAAAATTCTTTGGTCATATTCTAGCAGTCGATGTCAATTTCAGCATAGGATATTACTAAAGTCATTTTTGGAGGCCAAGGTCATATTTCACCGTGTTATATTGTTGAGGTCATTTATGAGAAACATATGGTCTATGTGATACCCCCATAGGTTCTATCTTGAGTTGATTAGTGGATGTATATCATTGGATAAACATGTATCATGATTATCTGACATTGCGTTGCATCAAAATGTGTCTCACTTATTATGCCATTGTGAGTGGATTATTGTGTTATTATTTATATATGTGAATTTTGGTTAGAAGCTCTTTATTGACTATGACTCCTTGAAATTATGATCCTAACTGAATTTTATAAATGATTATATATATGTAAATGTATAATTGTTGTGTATGCTGGATTATCCTGCGTGTAGATTTTTAGTCTTGGAGGTATATAGTTGGGATGGAAGGAGTACTAGTGTTCTCCATTTCTTTACTAATACGTAGATTATATTTGCTAAGTACCATATTATTGGGTACTCACCCTTACTTATACACTTGTGTGTAGGTTCTGAGCCCGAACAACGAGTAACATATTTTCGTGATCATCCGAGGATTCCCAGGAGACTTATTAGAGGGGTAGTTGTTATCATTTGGCAGACTTTCTTGTTTCTATGTTTATGCTTTGTTCTATGGAGAAGCAAGAGACTGAGACTCGTATACTTTAATTTTGAATTCTGTTAAATTAGTGGCTTATACATGTGATACCAGTTCTGGGATGGTGTTAGATTATGACTCCTATTTCTTTATGTTTGTTCTTTCATTTTTAGATTATATTATCGCTTAGCTTCCATATATCTTTAATAATTACTAATTAGGCTAACTTTCCTTGGTGGGTTGAAGGCATGTGCCACCACACCTTATTTTGGATCGTGATAATTTGGTATTAGAGTTGCAGGTTCATAGATCATACATATACATAAGCCAGTCTAGTAGAGTCTTCAGGATTGGTGTGGAGCCATTCATTACTTATCTTTGATGAGCTATAAAGACTATTAGGCAAATTAATTTTTTGGACTTCTTCCAATTCAGTCGTGCGTGGATTCTTGTATTAGTGCCAACTATCGTTTGTTCTTTGACATATAGCTAGGACTAGAGCATCATCTTCTGATAGAGGAGGGAAGGCAACCTTTAAGATCATTACTAAGATCCTAAATTAGGGTAGAGGTAAAGGCAGAGTTAGTGGCCAAGGCAAAGGCTGAGGTCAAGTTCGAGGAGAAGCACCAACCTGAGAATATATGAGGGGTATTTCCTACGAGCCCGAGTTTGAGGCTAGAGAAGATAAGATTCCTCTTGAGTATGTAGTTGTGCCATTACTATAAGATACACTTTTGAGAGTATTAGACATGTTTGAGAGTATGGTATAGACTGATGGTACAATACGCACACCCGATGGATCAAAGACTAAAATGAAAGTTTAGGTTCTAAACCAGCATCAGGCTTCAGGGGTTAGGTTGGGAAGCTACCCATAGCTCCCATTGTTGAGGTTGATCCAACACTAGTGGTTGAGGGATAGGGTGCACCTGTGGTGGCATTGATCGATGATGGGAAGCATCATTATGAGAGGTTTAGAAAGATGGACTCACCACAGTTTCAGGGTAGAAAGATCGAGGATGCCTACAAGTTCATGATTACATGTAGTGAGTTATTGGAGACTCTTCATTTAGCCAAGTCCCATGGTGTTCGTTATGTCACTCTTCAGTTTTGTAGGCCGACAAGAGAGTGGTGGAGGGAAAATTAAGGATCTTTGCCAGTTGGATCTCCTCTAGTGACTTGGGTTGCTGTTGTAAGATCTCAATCGTGATTTAAGAGCGACATGAATTCAAGAGTGAGCTACTTCATTGGGCTTTCTTTGTCTATCTTATCTAGATTGGACATTCATAGACCTTTAGATTGATGACTATTATTTGGTCATATATTGCTATATACTCAATTTTTTAATTTTAATGCTATGACTTTCAGTTTTCTAGGGGTTTTATTCAGCAAATAATCATGATATTCGATTGAGTTTATGGGAACTCAATTAATACTGGGTTTTAAATTGTTATTTTAGTTGTACTACTTTGCAAGTTTGTTTTAAATAGATTGGTAGTTATGTTTGGGGGTAGTAATTGGTTATCCCACCATAGGATTAGTATGAATATTACTCACAATGGGTAAGGGTCATGACATAACCTTACTATCACAACAATCTAAATTGATTACATACCCGCTACAGATTAGGAGATTAGAATAAATAGTGAAGAAAAAGAAAATTAGTATTCACAGTAAATATTAAAAAAAAAAGTTATCATCAAGCTTCATTAATTCGCCCGAGAAAACTAACTAATTTGCACAAGAAAAAGTTGTTTCAAAATTAGAATCACTTATCATGTTCTTTTTTATATCAAAGACACATATTTGATTCCCTCAAACAATAAGTAGTTATTCCCAGCTAAAAATGAATTTAGATGTCAAAAATAAAAAGCAAATAATATTATACATTTGCATACATTAAACATAAGACAGAGAAACTCAAAGTTAAAAACTATTTGATAGGTCAATTTAAGAAATTTATACCCAAATCCTTGTTGGTCCGTGACCCTGCTTCACTGTTTATATGCTACTGAGAGGCTTCACTTGAGACAAGAACATCCAGCCATGTTTTCATTTGTTTCTATTCGTGATTCGATCTGTCAGGTAATTCAATTTGTTCTGCTTAACGGACATTCTATTAAGGCTTCCCCCCAAGTCTCTCTTCAAATGTATGTCCATTTCAAAATCATGGAATCAATTAATCTTTAACCCTGATTTTGTGAAATCCCATCTCAGATTAAACACTCATCAACTTGTTCTATTCCTGGGAATCAATGGACAGTACAAGTTTTGTTCCCTCCTTCCCCTCCTTAACAGACAACAACTCGCGCAGGAGTTAATCCAAATTGATCCTCCCACTTTGAAAGTTTTCTTTGTGGGTTCTGTTAATGGCCTCATTAGTCTCTCAAATCATCCAAAGGAGAGATACATATGGAATCCTACCATTAAGAAGTCTAAGAAATTACTTCATTCCAAATTGGGTATCCCTTTCTCTAACAACTATGGTTTTGGATACGATGACTCACGTGATGATTATATAGTTGTATTTGTCGAATATTATCCAAATTCTTACAATGATGATCTGTCCAACATGAGAACTGTGATCAACATCTACAGTTTGAGGACTGATTCTTGGACAACAGTCCACGACCAGCTTCATGGCATCTTTCTACTGTATCATTCTGGTAAATTTGTCAATGGGAAGCTTTACTGGGCTGCATCTTCTCTTGTTGGTAAATACGATATGCACAACATCATTTCTTTTGATGTATTAGATGAGAAATGGGGAAGTTTGGAGCTTCCCACTCGTGAAGAAGTCCATTCTAAATTCAAACACAGAGTTGTGGGAAGTGAACTTTCTACACTTTATACTTGTTATCTAGGTATCAATATTACTTCTGATGTCTGGATAATGAAAATTGTCATGTATCATGGATGAAATTGTTCTCCATGGAATATCCTCAAAATACTGTGCTATATATGTTTTTTGCACACATTTATACATTTTTGATGCACCTTCGCCGGTCAGAGAAGTGTGACATTTTACTTTCACTTCTGGGAGTATGATGATATTTGATGGTTCAACTAAAAAACTAGAGCAAACCATTTTTGTTGGGGGGTACAAACCTACAGAAACCTATGTAGAAAGCATTGTGAATCTCCTAATGATATCTAGTAAGAATTCTTCTTATTTTAGCCGATATGCTTTTTTTGCACTTTTTCTGTCAAATAATGTGTCAAAACATTGAATATATATGAATAAATGCATCATATTTGCATTTATACTAATTATACTAGTTTCTGGAAACGTGCATTGCACGTATCCTAATGTAGAACGATAATTTTTCATCGAGATATATCTAGATTTTGAAACAAGTTGATGTGGTCCAAAGTAATTTATAGATAAGATATCATTCCTCTCAATGTAATAATTCCTAATTTTATTTTTCCTCTTATTGACATACCATTCGGTTGTCTAATAGTTTAAGCTACAAGAGTGAACTTAAACAACAGTTAACTCAGTGTACGAAAATCTTATTCCTATCTTATGGAGATTGAAAGGTAGTTTTCAGAAGATCCTCAACTTGAGTTACTCACATCAAAGAAATTGAAAAGAAAACACTGAAGTAAATCTATCAAATAATAGAGAAAGCATAGCATAACATTTAAAACTACATATGTTAGTGGTGATCTTCATGAAAAAGAACTGATGAAGATATACTGAAAGTTGAAGTCTCTAGTCAATCATCAATCATGTCAAGGTTAATTGTTGACTTAAATCAAACCTTGGAAGCAAATGGAGAAGATAAATGTCGAACAAATGTAGAAGTTGACCTTCAAGGACAAATTTCAAGTGGAGAGACAGATGACATAATTATTGGAAGATCTAAAGCTAATAAATTTATTATTGAAGAGATAAAAGGAGAATATAGTGGCAGATCCTATTATGATACGGAGACTTCACAAGAAATTGATGAATAAATTTCACCAACTCAAATGAGGATGTTGATACAACTACAACTCCTTCGGTCATGGAGTTGTGCTAGAATGAAAAAATGAGCAAGTTCTAGATTATTGAAGCCAGAGCTCCAAACTAGCTCATCACAACATATCCAGATAGTGCAATTATTTCCTAGCTGAGATAAAGGGGGAGTCCGAGAACTCAAAAGGACATAATTCATATGGATTGATTGATAATACAGAATCTCATCATTTAAAGAAGCAACAAGAGTTCGAAATTGCAGAGAATTTCATCGAGACATGTCTCAAAGCTTCGTTTGAATTTTTCGGTAACAAGTACAGGGTAGTTTTCAAAAAATTACTTTAAGGGGAAGTGTGAAACAAATGCTTTTTTGATAATTAATTACTTTAAGGTGAATTGTCAAACAAATAATTTAATTGTTTATTACAGTGGCAAAATGGCAAAGTAACTTTATAGTTAGGAGCTTCTAACTTTTAGTGTACACAATCAAAGTTCATGTATCTTTACTCCTTCTCCCTATTGGAATAGAGACTGTCGATAGATTCATAGAAGATGGTGGAAAGAAAAGTGGATTTGAGATTGCCTATGGAAGAAGAGGAAATATAGTCAAAGACGTTAAAGCTTGCTGGAATAGATTTTAGGTGTTTTTAGGCACGCATTTAGTGTTCAAAAAGATTCTGCACTTGTTTTTAACCCAAAAGAAATAAGTAAGCGAAGAGTCATAAGATTTGATCACCTAGTATTTAAAATAGATTTGATCCTTCATCTCCCATTGTTTTATTTTCACGAGTACATTGTTGGAAGACTGCCGCTCTTACATACCTTTGGCTTAAAAGATGAATATTCATCTCTATAAATAGGTAGGCTAATTTGGTATTGACAGTGTTGAGCTAGAGTTTCAATGCTAACATCCTTTCCGATAATAATGATTCCTGCACGTCTATGCTGTTGGTTTTGCTTAAAACAATAGCATAGCCTGTTTTGAGATATGTACCGTTTAACTTATTTGTACTGTTGAATTTCAGGAAGTGGAGGCTAATGTTGAACACTAATCAGAACTTGGTGACTACAAGGATCGAAACGATGAAGCTTTGTATGATCTATTTGCTTTATCCATATCTATTGTATTTAGTATTAGACTTGCAGCTCCATCTTATTACTAGATTGCAATTATCTACTATAAACCTGAATCCTGATAACAATTGCATTAAGAACTTGGTTTGATATAAACTTTTTCCTTTTTTCATATAATTTATTATTTGAATGTCTCTAGAATGTGAAAAGAATCTGATATAACGAATGCCGCTTTGAAAGTGTTAACAAAGTACATCGTTCTATGATCAATTAAGCTATTTCAACCAATCCCTATAGATGAAATTGTTAATAAATAGCTTTCTCTCATCCATAGTTGGTTCGCCGTTACGAATAAATTCCCCGACCATCGCAAGCTTACAGTCCTTGGAAAGATTAAAAAAGTAACCTTTGGCGCTAACGCAGACAGCCGGCTCTCCTAGATGAGTCCCATATTGAATATCAATAGTTGTTGAAGCTGTTGTAGCTGCCATATTTCCTTACGCAGTAGCAGCAAATGTGAGGTTTAACAGAACGAGTCTTGGAGTGTAGTCCTTTTTGGGGATATATATTGTTGTTATTGGTGTCAGTAGAAGATGCTTTAGAGGAATTCGGATTTTGGGTTTATGCTAGTTTTAGGGGTTTTGGTGGTAAACTCAAATGATCCATGCATCCAAAGTTATTCAAGAATAAGTCTTGAATAAGTATATTGATGTCTACCAACATATCAAGAATAGGTAAAAGGTTGTGTTTAAGTTCCATAACTAGTGTTGTCAATATAGTAAATGATTTAAGGAGTGTGCGTGCCAAGCCAAACATGAACAAATATGTACATAGACAGAAGCAATTAAACTGTAAAATACAAATGAGGATACAATGGAACTAATTGAAGAACTAATTGAAATATAAATTAAAGTTTGATAATTGACCAAAAAAAACAAGAGGAAAAAAACCTGCATTAATTCTTCAGTCTTGAGGATGACTGCAATAGTTCCTCACTTCATCTAGGAAAAATTGTACCTTCTTGGAGTAAGTGAACTCTTTATAAAAGCAATCATCTGAAATTGCAGAAAGTAATTGATAACATTATGTCGATAATGAAATTCTACGCTTGAAAATGAAAGTAGTCAAACATAATGCACAACCGTATACCTTGATACAGGAAGTGGTTGAAGACGGGGCTGGGCCGAAAGATGGAGCCGTATGTGGTGGTGAAACCATATCAGCAACTAGGGATGGAGCCACATGAGTTGGTGAATCCGCATCATAAACCGGAGATAGAGTTACGTCCACGTGAGTTGGTGGTGATGGTTTTTTTGGGTGCGTATGCCATCACCATCTGATTGAAGGTCAACAATGATGGTACCACCATCGTGGTGAGGATAGGATTAAAGAAGTACCAAACAACTCCTTGGTGTATTTTGTTATGGGTTTACTTGCAGTGGCAGTAGCAATGCCTATGCAAATACCCAACAACAAAAACACATATAATAATGTGCCACTTCTGGACGATGATGACATGTTTTAGAAGAAAGGATGAGTAATTACCTGAGATCATAGGAACAAAAATATAGAGAGAGACAATAAATTTCAGGTAGTACTTCAAATTTCTTTAAACTTGTATGAATAATAAGATATAACTTGAGTTGGTATAGATAGGCAAAGAATTAAAGCGGTACTTCCAAATGCTTTTATTCTTGGAATATCTACTTCTATACAAATTAGGATTTCTATATATGTCATCAGTGCACTTTAATGTGTGTATATATATATATATATATATATATTGTAACGACCCCAAAAGGTGCCCAAAACGTGCCTCCAAATGCCTGGAATTGTAATTTTCCTATATCTTAAAATTCACTAGTGATTTTGATAATCCAACTTCGGATTCTTGTTTAGGGGGTCCAATTTAGCGGGTAAAGGGTCTAATCCATATTAGGGGGAAAAGGGTCTAAAACAGATCTAAGAGCAAAGATTTAGCTATTACGAAATTTCAAAAATCAATTTCTAGAAGGGTTTCCGCGTCCCCTCGCGATGCGCCCCTATGTATTTTTCAACTCTGTTTTTCAGCTTCAGTCCAAGACCTTATGTATTGGGCCTAAAAGCTCCATACGTGTTTTTATCGATACTTAGTCATATTTCACTCTTATATTATCCTAAACATTTTCTAATACTAACTCAAACACTTAGTCATATTTTCACTCCCCAAGCTCAAGTCCCAAACCCTCATCCCAACCTAAGATTCTCCTTCAAGGTTCTTCTTCAAGCTTCAAGTCTCCATCTCTAATCTTCGCCAAGTTCAACCTAAGCTAAGGTATGTGGTGTTGAACCATTGAGTCCTTCCACCATGGTGCCTAAGCCTCCTTTTTGATAATATTGCATGACTTAAAGTTGATTTGATGTGGGTCTTATATATTGAGAAATTTACTGCACATTGACTTTAGTTCATAAAAGTGTGGTTGTTTTAGCATGTTTTGAGCTCTAAATCATGGATCTAATGTTGGAGTTGATGAGGGGTTTTGATGTGAATGTTTTGGGGGTGTTGCAAGCTATTGATTGATAGTTTTACTAAATATTTTTGTGCATGATTTCATCTCCAAATTGCATAGTCTTTTACCCCCTTTACACACCCCAAGGTGTTTGATAAAATGTTCGGTTATGGTTTCTTGAGGAAATGAAGGTCCAAAGCATGAGATATGATATGAATGATGTTATGATGATGAAATGAGATTATGTGTATGATTATTCCTAGATGAAGTGTTGCACAAGATCATATGATGAATCCTATATAAAGTGTAGAATAGACCATGCCCAATCCGAGGGGTTTGAGCATCCAAATAACCTAGTGAAGGGTTTGTACTTCTCCACCTTGTGATGGGGCGACATCATTACTAACCTAGATGAGCATTTGTACTTCTCCACCATGGTGATGGGACAACATTATCACCAACCTAGATGAGGGTTAGTACTCATCCACCTAAGTGATAGGGTGGTAACATCACTAACCTGCCAGGGTGGTAACATCACTAACTTGCCAAGGGGTTTGTACTTAGGAAATTTAGTTTGGTCTCTTCTACACATATGATATCCTATATGAACATCGGTTACTTAAAAATGTTTTACTTATGCATTGGTCATATATGTCATGTTGCTATATCATGCCTATTGCCTATTGTTATGCATGTTGATTATGCAACTTATCTCTTATTGCACGGTATCCCTGTTGACACCCAATTTTTACCCTCCATGGTGTCAAATTAATTATCGATGCTTTCATTTTATTTTAATGATTTTTTTAAAGTTATTTTCAAAAAAAAAAATTACTCCTGCGCGTGGGGGCCATGCGCCCCCAATTCTCAAAATCCCTTCTCTTCTTCTCCTTTCTGCACTCTTCCCCTTTCCCTTTCCCATTCTCTTCTTCAACAAAGAAAAC
>JAOTQR010000086.1:2838044-2866226 GCA_025774065.1 Solanum ossicruentum
CCTCATTTCTGCGACATGCATCTTCTAAACATGTGCCTTCTTAATTGGCCAACACTCCACTCCATACAACAACGATGATCTAACCACCATTCTGTAAAACTTACCTTTGAGTTTCGGTGGTATCTTCTTGTCACACAATACTCTCGAGGCAAGCCCCCATTTAGTCCATGCTGCCCCAATACGCTGTGTGACATCATCGTCGATAGCGCCGTTATTCTGGATGATGGACCCAAAATACTTAAAGTTCTCTCTCTTGGGGATAGGATGAGTGGCAAGCCTCACATCAGTGTTTGCCTCATCCCTTTCAACACTGAACTTGCACTTCAAGTATTCAGTTTTAGTCCTGCTAAATTTGAAACCTTTGGACTCCAAAGCATGTCTCCAGGTCTCCAGCCTAG
Organism: Solanum ossicruentum; assembly: GCA_025774065.1. Taxonomy (NCBI): domain Eukaryota; kingdom Viridiplantae; phylum Streptophyta; class Magnoliopsida; order Solanales; family Solanaceae; genus Solanum; species Solanum ossicruentum. Next base: position 2,838,443 of record JAOTQR010000086.1, read on the forward strand.
CATTGACTTTAGTCCGAGTCTCATCAATCAGACAATATATATCTTAAATACTTAATTTAAATTATTTATAAATATCTTTATTTTTTAAATGTAAAATTTAAATTGGCCAAACACATATGTAGCTCCTCAAAATTGGCTCTAAATTTCATTTTGGCACTCCAATTCAACCTTGTTCCATTTTAACCATTCAACTTCAATTTTCATATTCCATTTTGACACTTTTGTCCAAAGAATCAACAATATGGAAAGAGTGTGCTCCACATGCCATGATATGACGCAGAAACTAATTAAAAATAAATAAATAACCCTAACTTGTCCTCAGTTTTTATTTTGACACTCTGTCTTACCTTTGTTTTATTTTATCCTTTAATTCTAAATTTTGTGTACTATTTAATACAAATACTAATTTTTATAATTTCTTTATTTTTATTTATACTATTCATTTTGACTTTTTCATTTTATAATCGATGTTTGTCCATTACTTTTAAAAATATCTTTTAAAAAAAAATTAACGAATAAATTTTTCTAAAAAAAATATTTTTTGAGCTTCTTTGTATGTTTTCTTGAAAAATAACCAAGGAAATTGTGTCAATTTTCTTTGTTAAACAATCAATTGAATTAAATGACACTATATATATATATATATATTTCTATATTCAAGCTATTTGGATTTAACCCAAATACTAACTTTCTAATTTTTCGTTTAACTCAATATGGGTGAAAAGAACTCATCTTCATTACAAGTAAAAAGAGTTCTTGTTCATTGCTAGTAACACTATTAAAGAAACACTAAACTTGATAGACTTCATTGGGTTGTTATTGATTTTTTACGAAAGAAAATCAACGTACTTTTCATGATTATCATTCACGCAAAAATACAAAGAAATTCTCAAAAAGTTTTTTTTTAAAAAAAATCAATATTCACCCCATCATTTTTTTTATTGCAAAAATTAACATATGAATGTAGATTTTTAAAATGCAAAACTCAATAGAAGAATATATATAAAATTTTTAAAAATTATAAAATTAATATTTTTATTTAAATTTTTAAACTGAAACAACCAAGATAAAATGCCAAAATAAAAAATAAGAGCAAGTTGAAAGAGGGGTTATGTATATGTTTGACCCTAATTAAATAAATTATCGTATGAATTTTTAATTGCTAAATAAAATTTTAAATTTTTTAATCAACAAAGATTCTTATTTCATGAATAAAGAGTAATGGTATTGAGGATGGTAATAATCAAAGAAGAAATAAAATTAGATTTTAAAAAATAAATAAATATTTTTTTGACTTTCACTCTCTTAGACAAAGTGTTAATGCACACACTATTCCGACATCATTTAATTATGCTTAAATAATATATTTTTATAATATTAAAATATCTATTTGAAATAAGTTAAGGTGTCAAAATAAAATTTAGCGCCAAGTTAGTCCTTTTAAATTTAACATAACCTTATTAGAGATGGAGTGTGAAAAAAAGCACTATTTTCAGCATGCAACGACGTCGTATCTTAAAAACCTGAATGTAAAAAATCTTGAAAAACGGAGCTAACCATCAGTAGAGCAGTCAGCAACGGCCGCCATCAAACCAAATGGCGACGGAGCTAGAAGAATTGATTGGCTTTCTCTCTTCCCCTTCTCCCCCAGTAAGTATCATAATCTTATACCCTTTTAATCCTCTTTGTATTTTCAATTGTACTCGTTAATGTTCTTCAGTACAATTTATTTTGATTTTCCCCCTTTTCTCTTGTCTTCAATTTGATTGATTGTATTTTGCATGACTCTTCACCTCCGTTTATTGAATTGCTTTTAAATGATTTACCTTGAGCCGGGGGTTTACCTTCCAAGGTCTGTGTACACACTATCCTCCCCGGAAATCACTTGTGGGATTACACTGGGTATTGGGTGTGTTGTTGTTGTTGTTCAATTTGATTGATTGATGTAAAGAAAGTATCTTTTATTGAATAAGTATTGAATTAGGACAGATTGGGACGAACCCTTTTTGTTTTACAGTTAATTGGTTTGATTTTTTAGTCAATTACTAGTCATTCTTGCAATTATGTATGTTTGAAGAATGATTTTTGGTGAAAAAGTAGCTTATTGTCGTAGTTGTTTAACGTGGGAATGTAATGAGTTTGAACCCACTTTCGTTTTTATTTAATGCGTTTAGCTGAAAATGTTGTGTTTTTGAAATAAAGGAAGAATCTTTCTGGATAAATTTTGATTTGGATTTAGAACTGACTTGGTGGTGAACCTTTTTCGCTGTAGATGAGTTGCTTTTGGATTTTTCTCGTTTTATTGAGCTTCTTGGTATATGTTTGAGCTATGGTCTTGGTGGGAAAAAGTAATTGTCAAAAGAAGTAAGAATCTTTTGTTAGATTTTTAATGTAAAACTGAATTGTGGTGAAAATTGTCCCTGCTTGCATCTGGTGGACAATTTGGAAGGAAAGAAATTAGAGATGTTTTGAGAACAAATGTATCCCCTTCCAAAGTCTTAAAATGAACTGTTTAGCAACTTTGTCTTTCTGGTGCACTAATTTTATACCTAAGGATCCGTGAAGATCATATGTGATAGATCTTTTGGTGGTCCTATACTTTTGATGTAATTACTACATGAGCATACTATTGGTGTAACTCTTTTGTTTATAATACCAGTTAACTTTATCAAAAAAAAAAAAAAAACTAAATTGTGGTTAACCTTTTTGGCTTTAATTGTCTGATGTGTATGTTGAACAATGCTATAGGTGAAAAAAGTAGTGTGTTTTTCTCCACACATAAAAAAAAGATGTTAGAATTTTTCATTGTACAACTGCACTGGTGGTAAACCTTTTTCATATGGCAGCTAATTGCTTTGAATACAGTAGCCTTACTGAGTTTTTTGGTATGTCTATGTTTCAACAATGACTTTAGGTGAAAAAAATCGCGGTTGATATTGTTCGTGATTATACTGGTTCTGAGGATGGCTTGGAATCTCTTGGCAAGTATTCTGACGTTGTGCTTCCCTCTCTGTCTCGCCTTCTTGGTGAAAAAAAGGTAGCAGTATCTTCGAAAATGTTGTTTGATTACATCAGTAAAGTTCATGTTATGGATGCTTGGGACAGGAAAAGTTAAACAAATTAACCATATTTTTTTTTTGGAGAATTGGTAACGTAAACAAATTAACCATTTTCTTCAGAGTTATAAATAACAGTTTAACTTTTGGATAACCCCCACCCCTGCCCCCACTTCACCACACACACGAAAAAAAAGAAAAATCATACATAAAAAAGATCCTTCTAAAAAAATCTTTCCTAGCATAAAGCGATGAGCTAGAACAAGACAGAGCTGAATGGGATCTCTTGAAATTTGAACCTTTCCAAGTTGATGAATATGAATATGGTATCACTTTCTTCCTAGTGAAGCCCTTGTTTTCATTGCATACTACTTGTGCAAATATCTGACAAATTCATTGTTAATTAATTCATGCCCTGACCATAGTTTATCTTCCTGAGTTCTTTTATTACAAACTCAATTTTTTGACATGTTTTTATTTTCTTTTCGTGTATTGATACTCATACTATGCAGTAGCCTCCAAGGGCCTCTTTAATTCTTTTCTTGTATCAAAAAACCCTATTTAGGTGGTTTCTGAACCTGCGGCTCAAGCACTGGTAAATCTGTCACAAAAGCCAGAGTTGGCAGGTAAGATGGTTGAGATGCATATGGTTAGGACATCGATGGAGACTCTGTATAAGCAAGATTGTGAAATCACAAGTCTGCTGATTATGCTCCTTGTTAATCTCACACAGCTGGATGCTGGTATTGATTCTTTGCTTCAGGTTGATTCTCATCTCTTTTTTTATTTTCACCAAAGCTTTAAATGCCTTTTTATTTCTTTCTGAATTAAGGTATTTCATTTAAAAAGGTATCAAGGAGATGCAAAACTATAAAAGAAACAAAGAGCAAGATTATTAGCCCCTTTACAATGTGTCAAACTAAAACTAGGGAGCTGACAAAGTGTGTCCAAAAAATCGTCAACTTAGTCCAACAGAAAAGATTAAGCAAATATCTAGCTTCGAGAGTGATTTGGAGTTGAGGTTCCACCAAACATCTTCAATTCCTTTTGTCCACAAACGCCAAAACAAAATTGTAGGGATTATCACCCAGATTTTCTTGATGGTCTTATCAGCTCTCGTTGGGTTCTTGTTTATGACAAGTTTAACTTTGAAGCTGCTAATATGTCTCAATCTTCTTGTTTATGCACTCATAAGATAGATCACAAATTGTATCCTGTATCTTTTTATGTTAATCAATAATGGAGGGAAGTTTCCACACTTAATCTCCCATTTAAAAATAGAATGGGACAACTTCACAATTATTAGGTCTTGATTGTGCTTAAGATGGATAACAAGAAGAGTTCCATAAATATCGTAAAACAAGTCGTGCACTTTCTATCTGCTGAATACTTGATTCTCCACAATTTATATGGGTTAGTTGAGTACCGGTTTCTTATACACCGTTATCGGTTTCTTATGCTTGTTATGCTGATTGCTTTCCGTGATTGGCAGTCTGCAGATGAGAAGATGCATGGCTTATATGTCATGAAGCTTGTGAGATCATTTTGTTCGTCCTACTATGATAGAAAAGGTATGTTTAATTTCATTCTATTTCCTTTTTATCCAAATTGATTGTTTTGTTTGTTTTAAGCGCTATGATACTTTAGTCCCTAAAGTGTTATCAAAAGCAAAAAAGCGCAAAAGCTCTAAAGTCTGTTGTGGCATTAAGCACAAATAGAGTGTGGACTTTAATGAAAAAGGGCGCAAAGTGAAAAAAGAAATACAAACATATATGGTTAGTCCAAGACTAACAATTGTAAGCACGAACAACAAATATATGAACAAGGATTGAAATTTTTTTATGACAGAGTGAAATATTCATTGTTTAGTGTCGCCTCTTCAGAAGAGGCTTATTGGTAAGGAAAAATATGTCTTAGAACCTCGATGATGACATTGAAACGCCCAATAAGCTAAGCGAAGCACTCAACACGTTTTGAGCGTCGCTTCAATGCTTAAGTACCTGTTGACAACACTGGTCCCCAACACAAGGAGCAAAAATGAAACGATTACAGCTGAACTCAGAAATAGCCCTGCTTAGGTTGTAGACAAAGTGGGAACCTGGGGGTGGTTGTTTCCTGATCATTCCTCCAGATTGGTTACTTGAACTTGAAGTTATTGTCTAGCTAGAGAACTTGACTTGAGTTCACCTTAGTTTGCATTCTGCTTAAGATGGATAACAAATCTAAGTCAACAATTTGTTTTCCTGACAATGGTAAATATCTAAGTCAACAAATTAGTGTTGTAAATTTTCATGGATTGACCCAAAAAGCCTTGAAACCTGGAGCACAAGTTCTGTCCACAATTTTTGTCCACTGAGCATTGTCACACCCCTATTTTTTCCCACGTGAGTTTTGAAAATAGAGTTTTTCCAATTAAAGTGACGTTTTGAGAAGGAGTTATTTTATTTGTTTATTATTCAGAGTTGCCACTTGAAATTGAGTTTTGGTGTTCCAAATCACCTTATTTGAATCCCTAATCAAGAGGAAGTTGACTCTTTACATTTTTTTTTGATAAGGTAAGTGATATTAATAACCGCATCAAGAAGATACAAAATTTACAAGATATGACAATTGAGCTTACAAAAAATCTCTGGCTAACTATACAAACTATCTAAGCCAGATTAAGCGAGTTAGTAAAATCCTGAATTTGTTCAACATTAACAACAGGATTCTAGTTGGACAGGTTACAAGTTGGACCAACAGATCTGCAATATGTTTGGCCTTCACAATGCCTAAAGCAGTTGACTCTCCATCAAAACACCTCCTATTTCTCTCTAACCAAATATTCCAAAAAATACAAGCGGGTATCACACCTTTTGCATGTTAGGAATTATGAACACCTAAATTTTTTTTCTGTATTTATTTTAGTTAATATAAATAAAAAGAACCTACTAACTAAAACCAATATTTTACATGTTGAATCCTTATCATGCTTATTCTCGTCAATTTAATTTATTAAACCATAAATATACATTAATTTCAAAAAAAAAAATTATAAAAAAACATAAATATACATATCATTATAGAAAATATGAAAATAAGAATAGACTTGAAAAACAGATTTACTTAAACATGAAATAAATTGTGGGTTGTTTAACATAAAATGACTGTGAACTACATATTGTTATAATAATTTTACACTACATTTAATAATATAAAAGATAGGAACATGAAGTTGACATGAAAGATTTGCACATATATACTTCATACTACAACATTAAAGAATATTAAAGGGTCAAACACAATAAAATCTGATAACGCAAATGTGTTGCAATCACATTAAAGTACACAAGATAGATTAAGTGTTACCTTTTGTGACGATGAACTTACAAAGAATCGGCCACAATAGGAACCACGAACTTGAAACTGCGAAAGCAAACCTCAAACTTCGTTTTTCTTTTCATTTGTTGTTGTGACTTTTGATTTTATATTTTGGGGGTGCATTTTGTAGATTTTTCTTTTATTGCAAATGTTTTTCTTTCCTTTTTGAATTCTCTTGTGTGTGTGTTTTCGTGAGCGTTGTTGCGTTTGTGTGTATGTTTCTTCTTAATGTTGCTGCATGAGTTTTATGCTTTTCGTCTGTCACAATGACTAACCTCTAATAAAAAAATTAATTAAAGTTCTTTTTTACTTTGTAAAATGAATCTGAATTTAAAATAATTTTTGTGATTAAATTTCTTTAAGTTGGATTTAGGAGCATGATTAGGTTGATAAACAACGATAGACAAACACTAGGATTTAAATAACACTAAACAAATGTAATTGGAAAATACGAATAAATGAACAATTTACAGCAAGGTTGGAAAGCGCTGCTACCAATACACCACAGTAATAAAATAAGGCAGTCTTAAACGAGTTTAAAATAAATCAAAGAAGGCGGGTAAATGGCATTTTTGTAGAACTCATAAATACAATTTATTCAAAATTATGTTAAGTCATAAACTTGTCAATAAAGCGACCGTGATAAAACCACGGGACTCAAGGTGTACCTAACAGCTTTCTCTCGATCAACAAATTCCTTACCCGATCTTTGTTTTCGCAGACCAAAAAAATAAAGAGTCAACTTTTTTTTATTAGGGATATAAATGAGGTGACTTGGAACACCAAAACTCAATTCCAAGGACAACTCTGAATAATAAATTATCCCTTTTCAAAATATTACTTTAAGTGGAAAAAACTCTATTTTTCAAAACATACGTGGTGAAAAATAGGGGTGTGACAGACTTGATGAAATAAAAGAAAAGAAAGGAAAACAACGATAATAAAGATGCTCTCTCGGAGTGTCTTGAGTTTCAGTTGCCTCCTAGGTTCGAATAGACTCTGAACAATGCTTTCGGCAGGCGTGGGGCTAATGCACGTGCTTGCCGACCTAGAGTCTAATCATTCCGATGGAGATAACTGCCATAAACATCATTTAGGTCCTCGGCAAGCTGATGCACATGTCCTTTGGCCTCCTTCATGTTTTCGTGAAAGTTTCGCAGCCAGTTCTGAGTTGCATGGATCTCATGGTTCAAGTTATCTTCTTGTGCCTCGAGCTCTTCTACTTGGTTAAGAAGTGCGTTCCGCTCTCTAATCCATTGGTTCCTCCCGATCTTGACTTCTGCCTGGTAAGCCGTGAAACGCCTTGCTATGTTTTTTAATTGCTCCATGGAGGCTTTCAACTGAGCCTACAACCTAGACGGGGTTTGTACCAATAGGGCCTTTTCTTTTTAAATTCTTCTTCTTGTTGCTCCAGAGCGCTTGTGGTAATGCCCAGATTCTTGCGCAAAGATTGGATGGTGGATTGGTGCTCCTTCTCCACCCTCTTTTGAATCGATCTTACTCGAGCCTCTAATTGCGTCGTGCTGTGCTAACTCTTCTCTAACATTCCTCAAGGCATTATTCAAACTATCAAGAGTGGACCGATAATTATCTTCGACTTCGAGACGAGCCTGCTTGATTCTGGCCTCGATTTAAGCTTCATGATCTAGGGCTCCTCTTGCCGATCTTTCTGGCGTGGCCTTGAGTGGGGGCTAATCATAAAACCATACTAAATATGAGTGGTCCACCTCACCCTTGCTACGATCTGCTACCCTGTCTTGGGGGCTTGAGAGTATGCGTCCTCCCCAAGTCCTGAATATATATGACTCCCTGAGAGGGATATTGGGACGAAACTCATACATAAACTCTTGCATGTCTTCAATTCGGGGTATAAACTGTCGTCGGCCCGATTGCCTCATGACCCTGAGTGGTCATGCCACAGCCCCTGGGCTTCTACCTTCAATCTTGACACAGCTTTTTTTCAACATTTAATTGCTTAGTGGAAGTTGAAGTATAGCAAAATATATGATTTCAAGATTCTAGTACATAAAAAGTATCTTTTGGCATGTGATGTGTTGAAGTGTCTGGCCATCTCATGAAAAAGCTTAAGTTGTTAGAGAAGGCGTACCAACTTAATTATATCTCTAACGTGATGCATGTTTAACTCAAACAAGAAATTATTGGCTAACTTTCCGTAGTATTATTATCTTTATTGTTTTTATTACCACAAATCTCTTTTTCCCTTGTGATCAGTTGATCCCTTTGAACATGTGGCTTCTGTACTTGTCAACATTTCTAAGAAGGAACAGGGGAGAAAGCTTCTGCTTGATCAAAAACGATGCCTTCTAAAGCAAATAGTCCGGCATGATTCTAAGAGCTTGTTGCGAAAGAGAGGGGTATGTGTAGGATAGTTTTCAGTTCATGATGGCTTTTGTTCATGTACATATGGACTTCTGCGTTAAATTAAGTATTTGAATTCAAAATGATAAAAACTGGAAATGTTTTAAATTCTGTCATCAAGCACAAATATATTTAATTAGTGCCTTCTAGACTGAGCAATTTGGCTTGATCCAGCTTTTTTACTGTATATTTAAATCTTTCGTTTACAATCATGTGATAAGCAGAAGTTTAGCTGGGAAAAATATTGTACACTGATTTGGGGATATAGGTCGCAGGAACCATCCGCAACTGCTGCTTTGAAGCGGAGAATCATCTGCAAGATTTGCTTCTGATTTCTGAATTCTTATGGCCAGCTCTGCTCCTGCCTGTTGCTGGAAATAAGGTGACTTGCACCTATATAAGGAAGATGTCAACGATAATTCATTTATTTCTGCAGTACTCTTCAAATCTCTCTGTAATTAGGACTTGAAAGAATGGACATGACTTTGCTTCTTACTGTCATGTGACAATTTGTTTCTGTTTCGTAGAATTTGTTAGAGACCTGTAAAGCTATTTTTTCCATCATCTCAAATTCAGTATTATTATACTCAAGGGAGATCTATCATTTAATTTTCTTTCTCTCTAATTTGAAATAACTCAAGCAAGTGAAGGAATAGATGAGTTCAACCAGATAATGTGAAATCTGAACTAATAAATGTTGTTTGTTATTGAGAATTCATTTACCATGAGGTGAATTGTTCTTCTTTGAATGGACTCAGAAAGCTTCCAACTTTGTTTAAGGACTGTCTACAAATATTTCTTTCAACAAGTATACCGGGAGTTACTATGTGTGTTCTTTTATCAGTGCGTTTCATTACTTAATGTACACAATAGGAAATGTTCTATCTGTTGGGGTTTGCTGATTAATATCTACTGTAGTTAAGATTTTTATCCTTTCAAGTACAAAATAACTGCATTTTAGTTGTTCACTTCTCAAGGACTACTTGTTTTAGGATTTAGCCGGTAACATCATGGTGTTGCTGACTGAGTGTGCTAAGCATTAATCTGGTAATCTGAAGGCCTTAGAAGACCCAATTCAATAGAAAAAACAAAGTTAGCGAGGAGCAAGAGAATTAATTTCAAATGGGAATAAAGGCTCAGGTGGAACTGAGAATCATTTCTATTTGGTTCGCTGCTTGGGTAAAGGCTAAAAAGGCTCGATCTAGGTTTTCTATCAAGTTTAAAATATCTTCCATGATGGAACATATCTTCTTTTTACCTTTTTGGCAATCTATAATTTTTTTGACTTACTTGTGTTGTCTTCTTCCTGTTTATCTGTAGCTTGTCGCTACAAATATGTCAAACTTTAATTTTCTTGTCTCAATTCTCCTATTCCTTTCCATTTTAATCGAGCATTTTCTTATGGGCCAATTTCTGACAGGTTTATAGTGAGGAAGACACTCGGAAAATGCCACTAGAGCTTGCAAGTGCACTCTCAATCGAGCGAGAACCTGTTACTGATCCTGAAATTCGTGTACAATCGCTAGAGGCTATTTATTTGCTCATATTACAGGTATTATTTTGAACTGTTTTCTTGTATGTGCTTCATTTGGTTATCTTAACCCTTACAGTTGTGATAATAAGCAGACATATTGTAGCTTTTCTAGTTCGGAGTTCATATCCAGCCTCCTGAATCAGTATCTCCTCTTGCTCTACATATTTAATTACCTCAAAATTGTTATGCTTTCAGATATGTGGATAGAAGGCAGCTATCATTCTATCTAATCAAATGATTTAATCAAGCCATTCTTCACTTTTTAAAGCTTAAACTATAACAAAAAAATAAACAAACAGTTTTTGACCAATTGTAGACGATGGTTGTCCAAGAACAGCATTCTTTGTTTTTGGTCCATACAAGTTTTAAAGGAAATATTTTGTGTATGAATTGATCATTCTTCAATTTTGTCAGATCGTCAAATCATTGTACTATTAGTAGTTCATGAATCCCTTCTACTTGCAAGTTGCTACGTTTGTCTATGAAACAGCAGATTTTATTGTCTGTAGAAGCTTTCCTTCCACTATGATTGATCCCGTAGGCGACTGTATGATATGCTCAAATTGATTGCAGGAAGGAGGCAGAAGAGCATTTTGGTCAGTGAATGGTCCCCGGATATTGCAAGTTGGCTATGCAGATGAGGATGATCCTAAAGCAATGGAAGCATATGAGCGAGCTGGCTCCTTGGTATTTCAAACTGCAGCCTATCATCCATCAATTCTCTTCCGTCATATTAAGTATATACTTAGCTGTCCTAATCTAAATTCTTCTGAATGTTAACAGCTGATTCAAGAGAGTGGCCTCGATGAAGAATCAACAGAGACATCTTAGTCATCCTGCTTTCTTGCTGGTTTTGATCTTGCGATATCAACGAGTTGAAACAATCAAAATCCGGACAGATACTGCAAGTTGTGTAAGAGTATTCAGGCACTGTAGAAGTAAAGATGGTCCCAAGAGTACTTTGAATTATTTTTTTCCGGTTTCTTGTAGCAGAGTTGGTTATGGTCCTCTGAAAGGTTGTTACATCCAGGACTCGTGTGGTGTATCATATGTACAAGGCAGGGCTTTACTGCTGAAGGAGCAATATAAGATTGATGTTGAGATTATGATTTCAGATATCTCTGATACTATTTAGCAGTGACATTGATTGTCTGTTGTCACCCGTTCAATCCTGTTTTCAATCTGAGGATCTATTGGAAATAATCTCTCTGGATAAAGTTTGCATATACCTCACTTCTCTCTAGACTCCTATGAGTATATTGTTGCTTTCAATATTATGTTTGTAAATAGCATCGATTTGATGTGATTATGATATTATCTTCTTTGTTTTCTTTCTTGTTATGCCTATTTTAATTATTTATAATAATTCTATTTTATCATGTACTCTACCTATATTTATAGTATTCTATTTTTTTATATATCATTTTATTCCTTAGGTCGATGATGTGTGACTTTAGATAAGATGATAAAATGATACAATCTATCTATCAATCAAAATTCGAAACAATACCATATTATATATGTAACGATCATCCAAACAAGTTGTAAGATCCTCTAAAAATGGCTATTTGCTTTTAACATTTTTATCTCCGAATTATTAGGGGCGTAAGCAAAAATCAAAAGATCGAGAAATTAAAGTTGAATTATTTAATTTGTATATATTTGTTTAATATATCTAAGTTCAGAGTTTGAGTTTATCACTTTTAATCTGATTAAGTTAGTGCATTTTATGTTTGGGATATGAATTAGTATCCTTTTAAGTATCGTGTTTCAAAGGTTTACTCGCAACTTATACTTAACAGACTCAATATTATTACTTCTCATTGTGTATAATTTTTGCTCTTTCATTATGTTAATTGGATTAGATTGCGTGTTTTTGAATCTAATAATTGAATAATGTATAATCAAATCGAAGAATCAAAATTTTATCCTCACTATTTTAACTTTTCCATATATTCCTTTTTACCACAGTAAAAATAACCGTTGGCGCCAAATGAAGATTGTGCATATCTTCTCCCCGCGCGCGCGAAATGAAAATGTTGCGAAACACAAGCAATTCAACATTCCCGCCATCATCTTCTTCTTCCTTAAACCCTCCAAAATGCGATCCGAATTGTCCATTTTCTCTTCATTCCCCAAACCCGAAGTCGAAAATGGATCTTTCCGACATTGCCCGAAAGCTTGGACTCTCTGAGACCAAACATCTAGTCCGCAAAGCGGCTGAGCTCCGTCGTCTCGCCGATGTGCAGTTCAATTCCTCCGTCATTGGTGTTGTAAGCAACGATACGATGGATTGTTTGATGGGAATTGAGGTTTATTTGATTAGATTTGGATGGAATTGAATTCTGTTTGATTCTTTTTTGTAGGGGGAGATCTGCAAAGCTATAATTTGCTTAGAGATTGCCGCTTCTAGGTACAGTTTCTGTTTTCTTCTCCGATTGTTTGAGTGAATCTGTTGTAAGGTGAATTAGGGGTTTTAGTGTAACGATGAGTCAATTATGGGTATTCCTAATTTGTTTGGGCTGGTTTCGTCTTTGGGTCGATTTGAAAATTAGGGTTACGCTTATTAAATGGGTTGATTTGGATGCCAATTTGTAGTACTGATGAATCAAGCAATTGGGTTATATAGGATATTGTTATATTTGATACCTATTTACTTTAATTACTGATTAATTTGTTTAATGGGCAAGTGATAGGTCTATTAGGAATGATTGAGACAAATTTATTTGAAGAACTGATGTTTTTGTAAAACGTGGGATATGAGTAATATTGTCTATGATTTGTAATATGTTTTTTCTGATGATAAATGTAGGATGGATGTCGTGTTTGATCGTCAGGCAGCAATAAAATTGAGTGGGATGTCGGAGAAGGCTTATAACAGATCATTCACTTCAATGAAGAATGGGATTGGAGTAAAGTGAGTTCTTAATTGTTTGTTTCACTCTACATTTTCTATTTTTGTGAATCTGTACATGCCCTTTGGTGCCAAATGATGCTTTGTTATATGATGCTTGCTGATGTGAAAAGTTCTTTTTTACTTTGCAGAAACAAGCTAGATATTAGAGAATTGGCAATTCAGTTTGGGTGTATCAGGCTCATTCCTTTTGTTAAAAGAGGTCTATCATTGTAAGTTTGAACTCATGGTTTTTACATATTTTGTGTGTTGTTTGTCCTTCCTAAGATGTTTGTTTGATCTCATGTTTGGGAGCTTAATTGGAAACGAATAATCTGCTTTTGTATTGCTTTGTATGGGATTTGGTTTGGCATGTTTGGGACCTATCCAGGCTGATTCTTTCTGTATTTCAGCATGCTATAGTTTCTAGTTTTGATGTGGTTATATAAACAGTTTAGTGAGTTCTTAATTAGGTGTTGATGATTCCAATTCCTTTCCAGATATCAAGACCGGTTTCGTACATCCTTGCCACCTTCTAGAAGGGCAAGTGCTGATTTCAGTCGACCTGTGTTCACTGCTGCTGCATTTTACCTGTGCGCGAAAAGGCACAAGGTTTGTTCAGTCTACTCTTCAAGCATTGATAGTCCTGCACTAGTTGTAGCAGTATGACAGTTTGGAATGAACTGCCTCACAGATTTCTTCACTTGTGTTTGCAGCTCAAAGTTGATAAAATGAAGTTAATTGAACTTTGTGGCACATCAGAACCTGAATTTGCTAGTGTAAGGCTGTATGCTCCTTTGATTTCTTGTTCCTCTCCATTGTCTTTTTCTCAAATAATTTATTTACTTGACCTATCGTTTTGCTGGACTATATGGTACTAATACTTTTATGTGGATTGAAATGATACAGGTTTCTACCTCAATGAATGATCTTTGTTTTGATGTTTTTGGTACATCAAAGGAGAAAAAAGATCCCAAGACAGTGAAGGGGAACCGAGGTAACACATGCTGATTAAATTCCTCAGTTTATCACAAGCAAACTGTGGTTCAGTGCTTTTCATACACATGATGATACTTTAACATAGTGATTTGCATATGCAGAGCTGCTAGATGCATTACCTGAAAAAAGAAGGGTTGAAGACGGTGGCTATTCATCCGAGGAGGACAATGTAAATGAGAAACTCTCTTGAATTTTGCTACTAGTTGATGATGCCATAACACTAGTTAACATAAATGAGGAGCACAGAAGCTCTCAACTAAGATGTTAACTCCTGTCTGCATTTCTTAGGAATAGATATTTTTTAGGACACAACCCTATAACTGTTGAGGAAAAGCCACATTGATGCTTATTTGAACCCCTAGGTTAGAAAAAAAATATGAGTTTGAGTGATTACTCGCTTATCCTTGAAGCTATAATCTCCGCTAATCTTCATGCTGGAATTATATACTAAATTAAAGTTCTCACAAGTTACATCTCAGTTTGTGTTGTTTCTTTCTGATTTTTGGAATGGTTCTATTTTGCAGTCATCAGCTTATAAGAAGCGTAAACGCATGGACCAACAGGCTTATGAGGAATGGAAATCTACTGTCCTTGCATCAAAAAACCAAAGCGGCCAAAAAGGTGAGATGTTGAGTTCCCGGAACATTTAGTAGTTACATTAGCTTATGTGCTGATGGGAATTGTCTGTTTATTTCTTGTAGCTCCTAAACAAACCAAACAAGCCCGGCTGGACTTCATGAAGAAAGTTCCTGAAACCAAAGTACAAGCTACATAATTCTCAGTTGTCCTTTTTCAATTAGACAAATTTTAGTTGATTTTTTCAAACAGTGGAGAGCATGTTTGCAAAGAAACTTTTGGTTTCTTTATACCATAGTTTACCTTAAAAAAGAAAAAAGAGATAGTGGTTAGCCACTATATGAATGTCCATTTGGATTAATCTTGTGTTTAACAGCAAATTTTCTCTGTACAGATATAGATTATTCTTGTTAAATTATCACATCACATGCTTATGATTGCTCAATTATTGTGTGTGCTGTGACCATATTCTTCTACAATACATAAATCATTTACTTTATTATATATTTATTGTACGTATATGTGTACCTATCCTAAATTAGTCTTGATGAAATGGTCAAAAAAGGAAAATGATGTTTCTACAATTGAAAACCTCTTGTTTTTGAAGAGTAAATAAATAGAAAAAGTATGCTTCCTCAATTGATATTAACATCTAGAAGAATGAAATTCAACAACTCAACTTGCTTGTAATTGAGGCTAAGTTGTAGTAATTCTCCAACAAATTTTTTTATAATTGGTCAAAATATCTAATAATGTACCTGCCTTATTACTACTCTAGTTATAGGAACTTATGTTAACACGGACTCAATGATATTTTTTTAATATTGATTTATGTGATATTAATAGATTTTTTAAATTATTAATTATTGCGATTTATATTATATTTTATGTTTTTTTAGATGGTATATATTATCTATTTTGTTCTAATTCATGTTACACATAAAATTTGGTGAGTCAATCAAAATCTCATTTAATTTTTAGATATTTTAAATTATTGATTTGTTGCAATTTATAATACGTTTTACATAAATCTTAAATAATGTATATTATCTCTTTGTTCCAAATTTTGTGGTATTGATAAAATTTCAAGAATCATTTAAAATTTTCATATATCTTTTAAATTTTAAATTGATAATTTTTGTAACTTATAGTGCTTTTTACATTATTTCAAGTAATATAGATAAACTTTTTTGTTTATTTATATTACTGTTTTTTTCTAAAATATTTCTTTTTTGACACAAATATAATCATCAAAGGACATTAAAATTGTTATTTAATATTATTTTTCAAATTAAAAAAAGATTTAATTTATCAAATCTGTATTTGTTTCATCCCAATTCTAATATTTATGTTATTTAAAAATAATTGATTAGGCTAATATAGTAAAATTATAGTTGAAGGAACTGAGAAAAGGATTTATTAGGAGCAATATTATAAAATCACAGTTGAAGCAATTGAGGAAATAAAATGATAAAATAAAATCAAGCAATTGGAACAAACACGTCAAACAACAGTTGGCTGCTTAAGCAAGCAATTGAAGTAGGCATATTGAGCGGAACCATACCTGATTATCCACACTTATACCTAATAGATTATTAAAAACAATGTCTTGAAAATGCTTTATTAATTGGATGTTCGTGGTTCGACAACAAGTAAAGATGGATTGAGGGAGTAATTCTTAATTGCATATACTTCAGAAGTAATTATTAAACTTTTACGGTTAGTAATATTATATTTTTTATATTATCCGTAAGATGCAATATAAAATATGATTTTTCTTATTAAAAAATGAAGAAGCTTATGGAATAATAATTTATAAACAGTGGGTGGGTAGGAATGTTGTTGGCTGCTCATAGGAAAAAAATTCCAAGTGGCCAAGGAGGACCAAATTGAGCCAAAAGTCCAAGTCAAATTCGGATGACCTTAATAACAAAAGTAATAAATTATTATTTTATACTTAACCGTCTAACTTTTTCCAGAGAATTTATTTTTTTAATAACAATATATTTATATTTATAAGAAATATATTTTTCTAAAGAATTTTTTTTTGTGTAAAATTTAATTATTAAAATTAAGTGCGCATAAATGCACATAGTAAATTTTTTTAAATATAAATATCTAAGCATCAATTATAAACTTTAAGTTTTTCACCGCTGAAAAGTGGTCGGCCTAATATTCCTTTTTTTTTTTTAAAAAAAAAATTAAATTAATTTGATAATAACAACGACAAAGAAAACTGCATTATAAATAAAAAAAGAAAAATTTGATGATCGTAATTATAGGAGTATCAGTTTTGCAAAACAATTAATATCCTCTCTGAGAATTTGATTATTTTTGCTAAAAATTTTCTGTTTTTCTTTTTCTCTTTTCTGTTTGGAATTCCTTCCAATTCTTTTGGAAGAGAATTTCTATACAACTGTTCTCTTTATCTACAAACCCTAGTTTCAATTTTATACAAAGTTAGAATCTTTTTTAGAGTTTTCAAAGAGTCTCAGTTTTTCTTTTCTTGGGTATTTGTTGGTTTTCCTTACAAGGGTACTTTGAAAAAGATAGTGATTTTCTTTTCCTTTTAAGGTTAATTTTCAAAAAAGAAAAAAAAAAGATATAAAAAGGAACAGGTTTGGTTTCTTTTCTGTGTTTTTTGAATCAAGGGTAATTTCAAGAAGATATAAAGGAAGAATCTTGGTGTTGTTTTTGTGGGGGTTTTGTATTTTTAAGGAAATCGAGATGGTGGGTAGTGTGAATATTGATCTACAGGGGAAGGGAGGATATGTGTCAGATGAAGTTTTGGGAACATTTTTACCAATAGTTGTGTATTGGGTATATTCAGGATTGTATTTAATGCTTGGGAATATGGATAATTATAGGTTGCATTCGAGAAAAGATGAGGATGAAAAGAATTTGGTGTCAAAAAAAGAGGTTGTTAAAGGTGTTCTTCTCCAACAGTTTGTTCAGGCTATTGTTGCCACCGTTCTCTTTGCGGTTAGTTACTTTTGATCATCTATAGTTGTTGCAAAGTTTCGATTTTTATTTGTTTTGGAGCTTATTATGTATCATGATGAATTGGATTCATATAGTTTACTATTGAGGCTTAGATGTTATTGATGTATTGTTATGCCTATGCTTGTTTATTCTTCTTTTTATGCATCATCATGATATTTATATGGTTAACTATTGAGGCTGAGTTGATATGAATCTTAATGTTGCAGAGGATTTATATGGTTAACTGTTGAGGCTTAGTTGCATATGCTTGTTTGGTCTTGTTTTGATTGGAATGAAATGTTTATGTCTGGCTCTTTTTTTTCCCTTGGTATGTAATTGCTGTTTGGATGTTTCTGGGATGCGTTCATTACCTTTATCGCTATACCCCTCAGAAAATTCTCGTAGATGCCTTAACTTTTCTTGTTTTTGGTTTACGATTTAGATATTTTTTGATTTGTGAATATATGATTTTGTCAAAAGGTCTATGCAGCTCATAATTGGACATTGTGTATTACAACGTGGGGTGAGTCATGGAAAGGGGAATATTTGGATGCCATGGTGGTGTAGTGATAGTTCTTTGTCTGAATTGGATTGCTCGGCAAATGTTGTTGGATTTTAAATAAGAATATCAAATGTTTTTTAGGCCGATTTCAAACATTTTGGATTATTTTCATTGACTTGAGGTAGGAGCTTTTTTGTGCTCGTCTATGTGTGTGATCCTGGAATTTTCTGAAAGATGGATGGTAAAATTGTTCTACCTTAGTCCTTAACATGTGTGTCTATATATATATATATATATTTTTGGTAAGTGAGTCATTTGATAGAGTAACTCTGAACAATGCTTCATTTGGATGTTAATCCATAAAGTACTTGTTTTATTCATCATTTAAATGAATTCCTTCGTGCACAGAATAAGTAAGTTCAATTGAAGAAGAACAAGAAGTATGACTTCTTGTTTAGGTCAATCACAAACTGTGCAAATTTCTTTTTTTATCCTGGCATGACAAGCCTCAATGCTATTTCTTCAGACTGTTTTATATCTATATAATGGAGTTTGCTTTATGCAGTGTCCCAAAATCTCTTCAACCTACAGAGTGATAGTAGATCGTTATCTGAACATATATTTCATCTTTTTACTTTATATGAATATTTTTGATAAGGAAGTGTATGTGAAATGCTGAAGCTTGCAGGTTTGATTTTCTTTGAATCATAGGAAAATAGGAGTTCTGTAGAAATCAGATGCAAATGGTTGAGCCTCAGTTCTGAGTTGTTTGATTTTATAAAGAGAGGTGGACTTTTAAGTTGTTCTAGGAAAATAGGTTGTCAAAGCTGTTCAATCACCATTGTTTTGATCTTAGCTGTCAATGCTGATGCTGGGGATGAGACTACTAGACATCTCATATAGAAACTGTCAACAAGGACATTGAGACTATCCTAAGAATAAAAAATTTATTGGCTTAATCTTCCTTTACTGGGAGGGGGTGGGGTATGGTTCTCATTCCTCCGCTTTTACATTTCTCATCTACCTTCTTCTTGGTGTTTGTCTGTATCGCAAAGTTATTGGCGGCAACTGTAGTAGTTGAGAATAGGAGGCTGACTGTGACCTCCTAATAAATCTTTTCCTTGCTGCTTCACATATATTTGGAATTATGGAAAGAATAATGTAAGTAGTGAGATGATCTTTTCAATATGTGAGCTTGGATACATTGAAAAAGATATTCGTTTCTTTACCAGTTTAACCTGTTAAGAAGAGAGATAAAAAGGAAACAATTTGGTCTTGTCTTTCCTTTGTCTTGCGTTGATATGTGTGTAGGCTGTAGCCTAATTTGCAAAGTTAGTTTCAATAGCTTAACTCATATCTATCTCCGTAAAACTCCACTTTAGACTTATTTTATTTGTTGGCACTTCTCTTTATGGGTTTGTCATGTGGTGATTAATTGCGTCTCTTGAGTTGAGACCTCAACTAATGCTCTGCTTTTGTTTCCTTTCACTTTGGTAAGTTGGCCTGTGATTCTGGGACCCACGAAATAGCACTTGCCTTTTCGTTTATGATAGCAAAAGTGTAAGCTTTTCTGACCCAAAGAGGAAAATAGGTGAGTCTAATTAGGTGAGAGCTAGCTCATACCCAACATAATTAATCTCTGATCAAGGAGCTAAAAGTTGTACACCTTTTGTATGCTCTGATGAGCTATGTTACTCGGACTCTTAAAAAATGTTAGCAGGTGCGTGTTAGATTCTCTAAGAGTGGTGTATTTTTGAAGAATCCAACATGGATGTGGCATCAAAAGTGAAGAGTCCACACAACTTAGTTGATAAGTAACTTAAGTATATACACTGAGGAGTTGCACTTTTCATACTTGTATTTTGTTGTTAGTATCTTGTTCCAATCATGAACCAAATTCTCATATTCTTGTTACACATCATGTCAATTTTTATGTTTGTATTTTGACTAATTCTTTATGTAGTTTATATTTTGACTAATTTTGGTGTCTGATTATCTATAATGTGGAGCAGGTCACAGGAAATGATGGTGAATCTGGTGGGGATCAACACGCTTCCATCTTTGTTATTGGCAGACAGTTATTTGTTGCCATGTTGATGTTAGATACTTGGCAATATTTTATGCATCGGTACATGCACCAAAACAAGTTCTTGTACAAACATATCCATTCTCAACATCATCGGCTAATTGTTCCATATGCATTTGGAGCCTTGTACAACCACCCTTTGGAGGGTCTGATTCTTGACACAATTGGTGGGGCTCTAGCTTTCCTTGTCTCTGGGATGTCACCACGTACCTCCATCTTCTTTTTCTCATTTGCTACGATTAAGACAGTTGATGATCATTGCGGACTGTGGTTGCCTGGAAATCTCTTCCATATCTTCTTTAAAAACAACTCTGCTTATCATGATATCCATCACCAGCTTTATGGGACCAAGTACAACTATTCACAGCCTTTCTTTGTGACATGGGATAGGATACTTGGTACTTACATGCCATATGAACTTGAGAGGAGACCAGAAGGAGGTTTTGAAGCTAGGCCTGTTAAAGATTGCAAGGAACATTGACAATACTGTTAGAACATGTATGTCATAGAGTATGTACCACTGCAGTTTTTGCCGCCTTCAAATGCTTAGTTACTCGTTTTATTTGTATAGAGTGTATAGTTACAGGGTTCTGCATATATTGTTGTATAACTGGTGTTGGTTTCGATGTTGAAAAAGGAATAGGGTCGAATAATAGTTTCCTTTTTAAACATGTCTCCTGTCTGATTCCTGGTATATTCAACTGTAGGCAGAGAGGATATTTCCTGAAATATGTTATGTGCCTTGAATTCTTTAGTTCTAAAGCATATTGATATGTATTGTAACTTTCTCTTGTTCCTTTGGGCTGTTGTTGATGGCGCCGAGCTCTCCTTGACCATTTTACTGAGTTCTTGCTTCTTCCAACCAACAGAGACACCAGGTAATTCTGGTTACCGGTACTTAAATAAATGGGACGAATTTCCTTAGTATCTTTCGCTGCTTTGTTGTTTTCACCCAACTGCTTGGCCACACCCTTGGGTGCTAACATTCTCATTTCTCTAATATATCTCTGGTTAGATGGTGGGAATGATATATACAAACAACAACATACTCGGTGGAATCTCACAAATGAGGTTTGGGGAGGGTAGAATGTACGCAGATGTTACCACTACGTCATAGAAGTAGAGAATGTTTCCTGAGAACCCTCGTCCCAAAAACCCATAAGCAGAATAAACTAGATATAGTAAAAAAGGAAAGGAAAAGAAAAGGAATACAAAGAGCGATTAATAATGAAAAACACATGATAGTACGTACATATGAAGATATATAGTTGGTCAAAATCTCTATATTCACAATGCAGGAATAAGGTATGTGCACACCACCATCCCTACATCCCACTTGTTGTTTGCGCGATCACATAAAGTTGCAGCAATGTATCATGTAGAAACAAGATCTTAACAGAGTGGCATTTACAGCATTTTGGTGGAGTCATAAGAAGCAAAACTCATAAGAAAACAGAAAAGGGTGAAACCATTCAATTCAGGAGCCATAAATTAAGGACTGAGTGAGTGAATAATTCGAAATGTGTTTCAATTTACAAATTACAATGAATGAACCAGCAGCTGGGAAGTTTATTAGTAAAAGAAACAAGTCAAAGAATTTATATGTGATATTCCAAGTAGCTCCAGCAACTACACACCCTGTTAAAGAAAAACCCAGCGAGTTAATAGCTCAAAAAATATCTGGAAGAAACAATCTTTTAAATCTCTTCTTGAAGAGATATGTTGAATTTCGACATCGTTTTCTGCAAGAAACCAAGAGAAAAACCCAAATGTAAAATGAGGCCATGAGGGAAGATAACATTGAAAACAGTTCATAAAGTTTAAGCCTTTACTACTGATTCATTAAATTCATGAAGAATAAAGCTTTTCTCAGCAGTATACCTTGACGACAACGAGCTTCAAATTAGTATTTTGATTATCTTCGACTTGTGTTTCTTGTATATTCTTGGCAGACTTAGCAACAGACATATTGCTCATGTCTACCTTGGGACTACATCTTTCTCATTGTCTGGAAATATATCATGGTTGAGTAAGAGTTCACCAGAGCTCAGCATTTCGTTACAGCATGTCACGTTTTCTTTGTTTCTCCACAGCTAAATGAATTTCAACAGCATCCACATCTCCAGTCACTTTTATCTTCCCTCCTTTCTTATCAATTGTAATTGATTCTATCCCTTTCATATTAAACGACAGAAAAGATGAATCAATTTATTTCGTGTACTAAAAAAAGGAAAGAAAAATAAGAATCAGTACCTGGAATAGAGGTTAATCTTTTAATTGCCTTATTTAGCTCTTTGTCATGAGATATGTCGAATTTCAACACTGTATTCTGCAAGAAAACCAAGTGAAAAATCCAAACGTAAAATGAGGCATTCATCAAAATCATGCAGAATAAAGCTTTTCTCAGTAGTGTATATACCTGGACGATGACAAGCTTGAAATTAGTATTTTGATTATCTTCGACTTGTGTTTCTTGTATATTCCTGGCTGACTTAACAACATACTCGTTGCAGTTGTCTACCTCAATGTACTTTAGAGAAAGGATGTCCATGAAACATGAAGGGATCTCCACAAGATCTCGACATCCATGCAAAACCAATTGTTCAAGGTTAGGAAAGGCATCATCAGCTACAATCCATTTCATCAAGGACAACTCGTCTAGTTTCAAGAATTTGAGTTGAGGGAACTTGCCATTGCTCACTTTCCATTCCCTATTATCTCCAAATTCAATGTGGTACAGTTTGAGTACCTCAAGGTTCTTCAGATGATCAGCAGTTTCTGATAAGTACCGAGAATCTAGGTAAAAGCCAGAGAGTTTTAGGTATTTGAGATTTGGTGCGGAGATGCAAAAGGGGATCATTTTAAAGGCTTTTGATTGATAGAATTTTAGTATTTCAAGCCGTATTGGAAAATTCAACACATGGTACTGAGGGGGGTATTCTAAAAATTCAACTTCACATGTCAGTTTTCGAAGATTAGGTGTTTTTCTCAGCATCAATCCTGCATGTTCAACACAAGAGACATGTGGACTGGAAAGGACTTCCAAATTAGAAAGTTTTGCAGAGTTCCAGAGTAACGCTTCTTCATTTTCTGTGCTGAAGTTAGGAATATGCAGATGTCTCAATTTCACCATATCCCAAACTGTACTTGGTAGTAATAGCGTGTTTCGTCTCACAGCTGGTCTACGTTTTAATATAAGAGTTTCAAGGTTCCAAAGATTGGATATGCTTGAAGGAATTGAATACTGTTCAATGTGTGCAGATAAATACTTCAAGTAATAGAGCTCAGTTGGAATGAAATCAATAACAATCTGGTGCTCCAAATCCAATACTTTTAGAAACTTGAAATTTGGTAAAAAGTGTGAAATTGCAAAAGCATGTGAGTACGAGGGACGATGGGCAAAGTATGGGTCATAATTCTTCAAAAGTACAGAGCCAACGAGTGAGCAAGACGAACTCCATTCTACAAGACTATCCATTTCAGTGAAGGCCAAGTGAGCATGTTGCTTGTGAGAGTAAACACAGGAAGTACTCTGATCCCTGTGAATATATCAGTTAGCAAAATCATATCATTAATAAATTTTCAAATATAACTTGAAATACTGTATTGATTGAAAGTACCAACTTATCATATTACCGTTTTATCAATCGTAGAAAATTCTCCTCAGCTGCTCTTTCCTTGCAGAAGTCGAGTAATACATCATGAAGACGACATGCTTTGACCTTAGCATTTGAATCGTCCCTTTGAGTAACCAGTACTAGATTTCTTCCAATAAGATTCTCCAAGTAACCTTCTGCTATATCCTCCAAATTCCTGCCTTCACAACTTTTTATGAATGCTGCCGATATCCACAAACTTATTAGCCTTGAAGTATCAATCACTCTATCCTGTAAAAATGCTCCAAGATAAAGGAAGCAAGACTTGAGATGACAGGGTAAAACATGATAACTTTGTTCTACAATGACCCTTGAGTCATTGTGAATGTGGGAACCCAAATTGTTGGCCACTTGTTCCCAACATTCCACTTCCTTTTCCATGTCTGCCAGCATACCAGCCACCAAAACAATTGAAAGAGGGAGTTGTCCACACATTTTTGCTATTCTTTTCCCAACATCTATTAGGAGAGGGCAGCATCTTTCTTCACCAAACACTTTCTTTTCAAGCAACTTCCAACTTTCATCATCGCTAAACATACGAAGATGAATGGGATCACTATGAACACTAGCATATTTGGCAACTTCATGATGTCTTGTTGTTAGAATGATCCTGCTTCTGTTGTTGGCATCTGGAAAACAACCGCTTAAATCATCCCAAGCACTAGTTTCCCAAACGTCATCAACAAGGATAAGGTACCTTCGGGGCAATAAAATCCTGCGAAGCTTATCAGCTAATTCATCAGCTTGAAGTTCTCTAAGCTCAGAACTCTCACCAATAGCATCACATAGCAAGGCCAATAACAAGTCCTTATACGAATATACTTGAGACACACAACATTGTGCACAGATATCAAAGTGAGAGACAACTGACCTGTCAGAATAGAGTCTGTTGGCCAAAGTCGTCTTACCTAGACCTGGCATGCCGTGGATTGAAATGACATCTTGCTCTTTGGTTCCCTTCAGTAGTTGATTTATTAAATTTTCTACGACATCCTCAAACCCCACAATTACTTCATTCGTCCTTCGAGTCCTTGCCAATTGTGATGGCGTACGAGCAATGACAGTCTTCATTGTCTCCTCAACCGTGTTCTTTTCCTGAATCTTTGCTTTGATACAAGTAATCTCTTCTATGACATCCAGGAGCCAACGCTCTAGGCACCAATGAGGAATTTCTTTGTTTATACAAGCATCAACTACATATTCCACCTCATATGCTTTCCTAATTATCTGTGCAGCACAATCTTCATTCAATGTCTTGAGCTTGTTGTGTGGCTCTTCTACGATAACCTTCAGGAAAGATTGAAAGCTCTCAAACTCCGTTTGCATTACTTGAAGCTGATTCGTGACGAAAGCGAGTGAATCTGAATAACGGCCTTGGAAATCCTTCAGGTTTTTCAATAGAAAATCGACATAGCCTAGTCCTTGAACCCTCGGCAAGTTACATTGAAATGCCTTTTGCATGACAAGGCAGACCATTGCCTTGATAGGCTCAATGTTTCTCGGAAGATCAAAACCAAGTGTCCGGTTCAGATCCTCCAACATTGTGTCCTCCTTCTCCCTCTTGATGTCATATAATGAGTAAATTAGAAGTCCGGCATCAACAATAACAGCATCCATATCTTGAAGATGGAATTCTGGATCAAGTATTGGGAGATGAATGAGATTGTCTCTTAGAAGGGAGAGCATATCCTGAAGGTTGGCCATTTGATCACTCAAATCAACCATCAGATTGTGTGATGGAGACTCTACAATGCCATTCTCAGCTGCATTCTTATTTTGAGCTTGTGGTATGGTCGATTTGAGAGCTTGCAAGACATCAATACAAATATTGTTGCGTGGCTCAATGGACTTAATCTTTATTTCCATGAAATCAGAAAGCAAACGACTGACTTCACTTGGAGCCAAGTCTTGATCATAGATTGGAAAATGCAACCACACAACCATAGCAATGTGGCTAGCCTCAATCAAAGCGCGAACATGAAAGTTAGTCTGTCGGTATTGAGGTTCATTTGAGACATAGCAGACAAAAAATCTCAATAACTTCAACTCCTTTGACACTTGTTCTATTTGTTCCTTGTATCCTGGAACAAAAAGCAACGAACATGGATCATGGTTCTTCACTAGAACATTAAGATTCCGCACAACAGCATCGATGAATTCCATCACAAATTCGGGGCTAGGAATATTAATATTGGTGGCTGCAAGTGGAAAGGAGTATCCAGATCTGAATTCTTGCTTAGTATTCCAAATTACCTCCTTCCAGTATGCAAATCCATCATCTAAATTAGCATCAGGGATGCTAGATAATGTATCACACATCCCCTTGAAAATTTCTAGCATTTCCTGTGAGAAATGTAGCATACCACATTCACTTGCAAAAGTGAAGCTTTGCAAATGGAGAAAACAATCAACGAATTTTAACTCCCACAGAAAGAAATCTATTGGATATCTGGAAACAACGCGATTTTTCAGATCAGACAATTTTTTTTCTAAAGACATCCTTGTAACACAAGAATTAAACTGTTTTAGACTGGGAAAAGAGTATTACACTCAGTTGACTTACTACTCTGCGATCAATTTTGGATGAAGTTTAACAAGTATCCTCTTCTACATGACAATTGATCTATACCGTTCATTATTTTAATTGAGTCAATTACAACCACCAAGTCAACTATTGCAAGTACATTGTATGCTACGCTACTCTTAATTTATATCAAACTGTTCAACTAGCATGAAATAAGACTTTTCAAATTTGTAATATAAATAAGTACATTTTATGTGACTATAAATTTTTTTTTTTAACAAAAAGACTCAATTATTATTACATGTAAAATTTTTAAACTATTGTTGGGTACTATATTTCTAGCTAAAAATGTAAACGATAAAATTAATGTTGTTCATTTTACCATTTTCTATTTTGAAACTTACTTTTTAAATTATATAGAAATTTTATAACAATAACAATGGACTAACATGCGACACACGTTATTAAAAATTAGTATAACTAAAAATAGGAAGATCCTACCCTCAAACCTCGACAAATGTCCCACTATTGGCTAAATGTAATGCTACAATCAATATAGAAACCATTCTGTAAGAGCTTAAGTGAATTATAGTTGAGTTGTACCGTATTGTTTGTGCTTTGTTATTGTTGGAAAAAAGTGGACAAACACAAAAATATATGATAAAAATAATAGGAGTAAAAAGGAAAAAGTAATGATATCAAAATTTTACGTTGGATCCCTTTTATATAAGGAAAAAACGACGCGTTAAGAGGAGCAACTAATATCATTATAGTAAGAAATTTTATATTATATAGGTACAAATACAATACTCAAAAAAAACTTTTACACATAATAGAATCCTCTTTTAATTTTTAACCTTACTAAAATATCACTTTTCCTTACAACTTATTTTTCTTATATAGTTTATGATATACCACAAATCACTAACCTTGTGGAGCTAGATATTCAAGAAGAAGAAGATGAAACTAGGGAGGAATCGAATGTAGATTATTCTCAAGAAAATAAAGAACTTTTCAAATGAGTTCAAGAATTTCGTCCCCAAAAATATATATGATCCTAGTCAATGGACTAATATTGATACACAGTTGAGAGATTTATTAGTAGAAAAAGGACCAATTAGAATTACTAACATAGATTTTCCAAAGAACAAACTCTCAAGGCATTTTTCTAGTGCACATTATTTTCAAAAATTAGCAAATGGAGAAATACATGCAAAAGATGGTTAGTTTATTTTAA
>JAOTQR010000086.1:2875732-2895621 GCA_025774065.1 Solanum ossicruentum
TTATTCATTATTGTGTATATCATTTTTTGTGTGTTTATTTCATGATTATTGTACTAGTGTTATATTGTGTATCTCCTCCTCAATTTGAAATAAAATGAATTTAGCTGGGACCCACAGTTGTGGATTCTGAAGGGTGCTAATACCTTCCCTTTGGGATCACTTGAACCCCTTACCTGAAATTTTTGGTTCGCAGACTGTCTTTTGTAAATAAATAATTGGTTTCCTACTTATCCTTAAAATTAGGTGGCGACTCCTAAAATCAAACTATTTTTCCCTAAAATCAATTTTATTGAGTTGCCGCGACGTTGCGCCTTCGGGATGTCAACAAGCTACCGTCTTAATGGTATTTTGATCTCCAATTATTTTTAGAGCTTTAGACCTTGGGCTTGAAGAGTATGAGTTGGGCTCATCTTGCCGGCTTAATTGACTGACTCAAAGGTAATTTGAACTTTGTTTAAATCATATCATTTTAACTTAAATGCCGATCCAACCTTATTAACTGATAATTTAACTTGTTCAACATATCATGTATTTAAAATTTAACCTATATTTAATATGGATTTATCAATAAAACTTTACTGTTCCGGAAACAGTCGCGCTATATTTTTAAACATAGGGGTCAGGCTGCGTACATCCGACCTCCCCTTACCCCGTAATAAGCGGGAGCCTTTGAGGCATGGGGTAATGTTGTTGTTGTTGTAATAAAACTTTACTGTCTACAACAATATTTTTTTTAAAAAAAATATTTAAATAAAGTTTCTCAAGGATCAAGCTAAACTGCATGTCAATTTAGTTTTAAATAAACTTGGATCAAAATAAACTGAATTTTAATAAAATAAATTACTCATAACCCTTCCAAATATAAATAAATTAAGTGGATTAAGAAACCTTATTCAATGCTTGGTAGAGAACCTATACACATATTATATTACATGAAAATACCTAATTAGTTGCTAGCAAAGTGATAAGGATCTTAATTATATTTTGTTGGACCACTTTAGGCTTTATATGAAAAATAAATTCAGGTAGAGGCTAACAACCTGATCAACTGATTCGTTTTATTTAACCATCTCATATTCAAATTAAGCTATTTTAACTAATTTAAATTTATCTGATGTAGCATATATTATAGAAAAATTATAAATTTAAACTAAAAATCTCTAATTAAATATGAAGTGAATCTCATCTATGTCAATCATATTTGTTGGTGGTACGTCTTGTACAAAGAGTATTAAGTATTCATTTTATCTGACAGATAAATTATTATTTTTTTATATGCTATTAAACGATTCTCGCCTCATGAACAACTCGGAGTTGTACATGCCCTATCGAACTCTTTACAAAAAATTAATTTGAAAATTGAAAGAACTTTAGTACCATATTTATAAATGAATTTAGTTTTTCCTTTTAAGAAACTTGTCAATATGCATAGTTAATCAAAGTTATTTATCAATATAATCGAAATATATCGTAATTAGTTAGCCCTTGTGCTAATCTTTGTTTTTTCTTGATCAACTTTCAATAATATTTAGATGTCAATTCAATTAGTGAGATAAAGGTAATGAATGATTGAGATGATTTTTGATATACCTTTTCAATTATTGTTGAAAATTGACTCATCTTTAAAGTTGGAGACTGAAAAGTCACTAGAAAAGACCAGCTGGCTTTGTTTCTATGTTTGAACAATCTCATTGAGATATGTCATCTTCAATTTGAAGACCTTTTCAAAACCAATTTTTATTATTATTATTATTTCTGTTAATTGATAGACCAATATTTTATCGGGAGAACGGGATAGTTTATTTTTTTTGTTCTCCATTCGATATTTAATATTTATATTAGAAGTCTATCTTGGCAATATTCCAAGTATAATTTTTTTTTCATTCTTAGTGTTGGAATTAGGTTTTTAGGTCTAACCCACACCCAAAAGTTAGTTCAAATGGAGGAGGATTGTCTAAACCTTATAAGGAAACCATCCATCCCATTAACCACCAATTTGGGACTTTGTGTCTCAACACCCCCCTCAGTGCTTAGCATCTGGTGCGTGGACAATTTTTTCGGGGTTCAATATAGGGTGAGACGGGCCCTACTCTGATACCATGTTGAAGTAGGTCTTAGGTATAACTCACACCCCAAAAGTTAGCTCAAAGGGAAGAGGATTGCCTAAGTCTTATAAGGAGACCACCCATCCCATGAACTACCAATGCGGGACTTTGTATCTCAACACTTAGAAACTCAAACTCAAGAGTTTTCAGTTAAGAGTAAACATTTCAAAGTTCAAACAATCTTGCCACAACAAATAATAATGAATGGGATAGTTGTAACTCCTAATGCACAAGATAAAATCTCACGAATTTTTTTTAAAGAAAAATAATGAAAATTCACATTAATTGATTTAGAAATATAGGTATGGTATACATACATAAATAACAACATTTTTATGTGTTTTGGGTTTTGGTTACAGTATAAGTTCCACTATTCTTTATTAAAATGATGAAATAGCCTTAAAGCTATTTAGAAAAAATAGACTATGATTTACAAATCATATATTCAATTTGGAGCTGTGATGTTTATATCAATCAATCAAAGAAGAAAAGTTACTATTCATTTTTGTTAAGCTTCTTTCATATTAATCTGGACGTTCTTTTTATATACAAGGAAATAATTCAGTTTCAGAGCTAAAAATCGTAATTTTCAGATAAACCATCAAAACAATTCTGAAGCATCTTCAATAACAATTATCGATTATGTGGAGGACATAGTACAAAATTGGAATGAGAAGGCAGGGGCGGACCTAGGGTATGAGGAGGGGGAACCCCCTCGGCAAAAAATTATACGGTATATATAAGGTAAATTTTTTATATTTTTGTATATATATCAAATTTGAACCTCTAAAGATTAAGCAAAGTCTAGTATAGTGGTAAGTTTCCTTTTAAATGAATTTTCATGCTCATGGTTCAAATCTCACATAAGCATTATGTTTTAGCTTCTCTTATTTTTTTCCATTTAATTTCGGCTTTGGAAATAATATTAGACTATGTATTACTATTTCCTCAGGAAATTGTATTTTGTTAGTTTATTCGTACATTTATACTTTTATATTTTGAATTCCCTGAGTTGAAATCTTAGATTCGCCATCGTGAGAATGTAATTGGGAATTTATTTATTTATTTGCATAGTAGTTATATATACATATATTCCTTTTATAATATGGTTGGACAAGGATGAACCTTAAAAGTACTTAGCCACGAGTGCAAGGAACATAAAATATCACTTTCATGACAAGTTGGAATTAATTAAAAGGAGGTATATAGTCAACCCCACCATATTAAATACACTTTAAGAAGAAAAATAATAACTTTATTATAAATATGGAATGTCTTGGAAGAAAAATACAACTCAGTGATGGTAAGTTGGTAACTAATGAGGGCTGGAGTTCAAGATTTTTAGTTTATGAGTTTTAAATTACAATTATTTTATTTATTGAAGTTTATATAAATTATTCATTCTTATTAAATAAATTTTTAATATAAATTATTGCATTTTGGTGAATTTATTATAGTAGGGTGTGCTACTTCTATTACCCTACTAATTGCTATTAGGTAGGATATATTATATGCTCTTAATGCACTTATGATGCACAAATAGGAAAAATCACTTAGAAAGTCAATAATTAGGTGAAAATCTTAAAAAATAATACGAAAGGATCCTTATATTCAATTAATTAAAAACTATTGATTTTTTAGCTAGTTTCAACTAGCACAAACTCATAAGGATTGCAAAACCTTATGAATAATTCTAATTATTATTGCAAAATTTATAGCTGGATAATTAAATAATAGAGCTTCCTAAGTAAGTTGGAGGTCTCTCCAATATGGATAGATGGGATTTTCCAACCTTTAAAACCAAATCGAGAAGATCTGCCAGTATTATTTACGGCTCTACACCCCCCAAATTGTGTATTGTGTCTAATTAGCCCATTAGCTAATTTGGACATCCTTTTTTCTTTTTGGTGGTACTTAGTAGAATAGTCCTATCGTGTTGATATTCCTTAAATCATGTCAAAGTTTGAGATGTCAAACTCAAAGCTATACTTTTGCGTATTCAATTATCAACTTTGGAGGTTAAAAAGATAAATAAATAATAGGGGTTCATTTCCAACGGCAAAAAAAAAAAAGATATAGTGAAAAGCACAATTTCATTATTCAGTTACATAAGCTTTAGATAATAGGCCAAAAACACATACA
This sequence comes from Solanum ossicruentum, assembly GCA_025774065.1. NCBI lineage: Eukaryota > Viridiplantae > Streptophyta > Magnoliopsida > Solanales > Solanaceae > Solanum > Solanum ossicruentum. Next base: position 2,879,980 of record JAOTQR010000086.1, read on the forward strand.
ATGCATCTATCTTTAGACAATTCAAATTCACAACAAAAAAACTTAAAACTATGAATCTCATATTACACTTACACACTAGAACATGAACAAGAACTAACAAATATACTCCCAACTGATTTACTTTATTCTCCAACTACTAAAGTCACATAAAAGTTTTAGAAAAAAACACAAACTTTTCCACTTCTGACAACAACAATAATAATAACATACCTGATAAAGTTTCACAAGTCACAAGTGGATTCTAGGGAGAGTAAAATGTAGGCAGACTTTTCCACTTTTAAATATACAAGAAATCTGCAGGACGTCTAGTATATGTGTTAGCAAATGATCTTGTAGTAAATTCGTGTTTCCTATTTCCTGCATCAAATCGATTCACTTTGCTCTCAGCATGAGATCTTGTCATTGGCATAATAGGCTCATAAGTCTTGAAATTTCTCTGATGCAGCTCAATTGATGTTTTTTCACTAACTTTATATGCATCTCCCACAACTCCTACAGCTTTATGACTATTACATCCCAAGAGAATGCCCGAACGACGTTTGGCTTTATCTGTTCCATTGGGATTGGTTCTAGTCGAACGGAGTTTGACATCGTCTAAATCAGACATGACAGAGAAGTCAGCTGCACTAGCAGTAACAACACTCCAATCAATACTAACTTCACTTGGAGCATAACAGGACAGACCGTCTGAGCCCTGTCTAGCAAGACTTGGATTAGCTGTATTGTTACTTGGGAAACTTTCGATTTCAAATAAGTCTGAACTTGCATCACTTTCTACATAATCTTCTTCATATGTTCCATTTGAACTTGCACCTATGTTAATGATATCGATTTCTTCAGCTTTTGGAACAATTGCATCCCATGTTAACATGCCTATTTTCTTCTCAAGACTCATTTTGCTTCTTTCTTTTTCTGTTATTGGAAAGCCAAACACTTCTAGGGACTCTCTTGATTCTTCTTCTTTCTTTTGCAATTGTATCTTAACTCCTGCATTTCCATCAAAAACAGGAACGTCGAAACGCTCATCTGGTTTCAGTCCAAGTCCCAATTCATCAATTTTCTTCAATTGCAAATCTTGATGATTTCTAGTCTTGATGGACTTTGATTTAACATGATATTTGGAACTTTTATCATCAATCTCAACAGAGTTCTTGTCTTTGCAATAACAGTTGCAGCAAATTCTTGCAAGGAATTTCTTTCCATAAGACTTGTTATTATTAGTCTTTGTTGTCAACGGCGGCTGACAAGGATGATTTCTTGAAACTTTCTGCAACAATGCACTTGTGCTATTCCAACTTGTTTCTGAATGAACACTTGGAGTTAAAGGCCTAATCTTTTGCTGCAAAGAAACTATTGGTTGATCATCATCAGTCTTTTGTTTGTTTTCTTGATCAACCCCTTCATTGAAGTATTTTTCTGCACTAAAGATGTCTATTTCTCCATCATCTGCCTTGTTACTCAAATTTCGATTGAACACAATGGTTTCTTCGCTACCATTTAAGTAAGAAGAAAATGAGGCATCAAGAAGATTGGTACCACTTTTGGTGGCTTCTAGTTTGACCATATCCATGGAGACTAAATTTTGTATTTGATGAAAAACAGATTATCATAGGAGGATAAAAGGGAAAGGGAAAAAGGAAGCCACTTCACTATTGAAGTTGATTGTGCTATATACCCTTTTTCTTTCTTTCCTCATTAGAGTTCTCAACATCAGATTGTGATTTTCCTTTGACACTTGTCCAACCTTTCAAGAGTGTGTTTGATACCGAGCAAAAATAAATAATTCCACGAGTAAAATCTAAGGAGAACAGGGTGTGCGCAAATTTATCTTATGAGGTAGAGCGATTGTTTTTTATTGATATGGAGGAAAAGGTTTTTCAGTTTGGTTGATATTTTTTTGTTTGACAAATATATTCCTTAAAGATTGAGTATAATGACTTCCCTAATAGAAGAACGAAAGACATTTCAAGCTAATTATCTTCTCCCCGTACCCACCACCACACCTAGTCCTGCTCCCGCTCCTGACCCCACCTCCTCATCCCCAACATCCACCCCAACCCCACCATCTCGATAAGAGAAGTAGGGTAGACATTTCACGCTTATTATCTCCTTCCCATAGGCCATATCCGACCATCTACTCGGTCCCACTCACGACCCCAACCCCACCATCTCGATAATATTTTTCTAGATTGATAATATTTTATGTTTACTTATCAAACATCAAAAAATACAATAAAACATTTTTCAATAAGAGGTTTAGTACTTACAAGAACTTCCCCACTTTTTTGAAAGTAGTAATACTTACACTTTCTATATTCAACTTACTATTTTCTTAATTTATCCTAAATTCTAATTTAATTCTACATCAAACTGAACACTTTTTCGAGAAAAATACTCTTCATAAAAAATAACTTTGATTGCACCAAACGATCTTAGGTAATTATTTTCTAGGTGGCTAATTGCTTTCAGCTTTGCAATTATCAACCATTCAACTACAATTTCTATAGTAAAAAAATTATATGCAGAATACTTGCTTGTCCTTTATGGAATATATTTAGTTTGTTTTAAATAGAGAACGGTTCAATTGGTTACACGGTCGGCGCATTTGGCGTAGAAGTAGATGAGGTTAATAATTCTATTAAAAATATATATATCATATCAATGCAGTTACCCCACATTAGCTATCACAAGTCAATTTTAATGGCGTTTTTCGAATTTTGGCCCATAAAGACTGCTGGCCACACAAGATTCACAATATCTAGCAACACTTACAATCAAATCTGAGTATGAACAGATAATAAATTTTTAACTCATTTGGTATCAATAATGTTTGATCAGTCATGTATACATGCGCCTTGTCGGCAATTCCTTCTGCAGAGCCACGGATTCACAAACTAAAAAGGGCAAGTCCGAACAAAAGCTCCCCTATGCGCAAGGTCCCGAGAGAGGTCCAACCACAAACTTTATCTTGCATTTCTGCCAGAGACTGTTTTCAAGGCTTAAACTCATGACCTCCTGATCACATGACAACAACTTTACCAGTTATACCAAGGCTTCCTTTTTATTTGATGCACAAACACAACACAAGATTTCACAACTTAACTAGCAACATATAAAGTAAGGGTATAAGCCAATGACATATATTGTCCACTTTGGTCCAACAAACCTCATGGATTCATCCCTTGGGCTATGCTATCATCGAACTCAAAGGCCTACGTACCATCTGAACTTGTTTTATGCCTTATAAAGTTATCTTCACTTTCCTCGGGTGCACCTGAGGTTTAAATTTGTCATTCTAAAAGCACGTCAATTCCTTCTCTTTAACATTGCCCTGTGTCATGGACATCACATTGGAAGTCTCAAGTTCAAGCACTAAAAATGAGGAAACTTTTGGTGGGGAGCAATTTATCCCTCAACATGTCCACTTAGCACCAATTTATTTTGAATATATGGTTAAGCTAAAAATTGTAAAGAAAACAAAAAGGTGGGAGAAGTCTTGACATGTCATTTAGTGGTGATATATTAGATATAATTCTGCTTTGAATGTTTTGTTAGTTTTATATTGATATGGTTAACAGAGATTATGTTATTTGAGTCAACTTTTAGGTGCAGATGGCTTATTCTCTGTATTTAGATCTTAGTTTCACTAGATAACAAAACTTGTCTCAAATCATTGTACCCCACTGTCAATCCTAGTAGCCCAGGGACAACTCTTATCACTTGTCATTCAAAGCCAGGGAGGCCGACCTAAACTTTTGAGTTTATGAGTTCTGAATTCTAGAAAATGTAATTAACAAGTTCTGTTTAAACCGTTACTTAAAACCCTAGCTCTACCCCTGCTAGTCAAGTGTAACTTGAGGTACAACAACATACTCAATAGAATACCACAAAATGGGGCCTGAAGAGGGTAAAAAGTACATAGACCTTACCACTACCTCATACAGATAGAGAGGCTATTTCCGAGGTACAAAACCTCAAATATAAAAGAGGTGCATAATGATATCTATGATTTTTGTGATAAGATCAGTGTCCTGTGGTTTCTTGATTTTTGTGATAAAATCAGTGCAATACCATTTGATGTATTTTTGCTCTCCTCTTTACACATGGATGTATCTTCATGTATGTTTAAAGCTTCAACTCCCCATCATTCTATTGAAGAAAAAAACAATTACTGAATCAAGATATCATATAAGAAATCAATGAGATCCAGATCAAGATTCCACTTTAATTGAAGAACACATTACAGGGTCTGTATATCGAGGGAAGAAATGTTCCTAGGGACTTCCGAAAGCTTCATAATAATCCCATGTAGCTCAGTTTCTAGAGTCATTATCTAAGGAGACACGTTACAGAGAAGAAAATGAAGATGGTTATAAATGCTAAATCATCTGGTATAATTTATGGATCCATCAAGACTAAAGATATGCTGTGGAGCCTCCTCTTAAGGACCCTGCTCGATCAAAATTTCTAGTGGTGAACCATGGATTTTTTTTTCATGAGATGTTGGTCTTCCTGATCCATACGATTTCAAATGGCCAGACAACATCTTTGGTGGCATCTCATTGCGAGGATGTGGAGTTGGTATCACCCACAGTCCAATATTGTTTGACAGCAACCAGTATTTTCTCAGGAACAAGGGGACCGTCCTCATGATCCATCAATTTGAAGTTCCACCTCATGCGTCCTATTATCTTCTTCACCTTGATCAGTACATCTACATTGTCTCTAAGAATGACAGCTCCTTCTGGACGCAAAATACGGTCCATCTCTAAGAGAATGTCTTCGAAATCACACCTATAAAAGTAGAAAATGCTAATTTAGTCAATGACATCAGTTACTTCTTTTTTTTTGCCTATCACTCCCTTTATCTGAAAATGTTTCTTTCCTGGCTAGGGGTCAGCAGGTGGAGCTGGCATTACTATTTCAACAGTGTAATTACGAATAACAGCATATGAAGTCACAGCAGCAAAAGGAAAAATGATGGTGGATTTAGCCACAGCGCATGCAAACTTCTGCTGGTACTTCAAATATCAGTAATTATACCATACTTGATCTTGAGAAAGTTACTACCCTAAAATTTAAAGTGGCTAATCATCCACAATCAGTGTATACTTACTTAAGTTACCTTCGGTTTTTACCATATCACAATTAGTCCAAGTAATTGAATCTGAGGTGAAATAATCTGTTGTTTTAAACTTTTGGCATCAAATTAACCAACCTCTACAAATGCATAATAACTAAGACACAGTCCGAAAGGCTCATCAAAATAGAGAGTTCTTCACGAAAGATTACAGAAACAAGACAGTCACAAAACCTGGCAATCACCGAAATGAGCAATGTGTATTGGTCATTTTATCTGCCAAAAGGCACAGTATTGTACAAGTTGTTTACCAGTTCTGCTTATCCTATGGAGTGCAACAATAAATAGGAATAAAGTGAGCAATAAAAATGTAACTTGAGATGATTTGTCTAAACTGCCTTATAGATCACCAACTTGTTCCTTTCTTTAAAACATGAGACTATTTTAGTTGTTTCATGTGCTTTGGGAGTAAAAAAAGAATTCGCACGTAGAAGTAATTTAGTCATTTTACTTAAGTAGCAACAAGGAATGGCCAACAATAGGACCTTCATAAAGAAGCTGCATACCACAGTGCTATTAGGCTCTTTATCTCAATGAAATACACGCTAAGAATTTAATTAGCAATATAAAATATACAATGCAGATAAAAACTTACTTGCCGTTGTATAAACTGAAAAGGCCACTAGCATGAACGAGATCATATGTCCTTGGGTATGTAGAAAATGCTTCACACCTGAATCAAAAGATAACTATATGATCAGAGGATAGCTCTCTTACACAAGGAAGAGAAATAAATAGAAATAAACTAAAGCATAACCCTAGTATTTTCCTTGTGAACATAAACAAATATAAATTTGACACAGGTTATTTTCTCAAACAGCATAATACATTATCTTGACATCCCTTATGCCATTTTAACAAAGCAGGAACATGTTCTGATAGAAACAAATGAGGAAATTACTTTCGTATATAAATCTTAGGTGCATTTGTGAAACATATTGACGGAATCATAAGAGAGAATTTCATTAAAATTGAAATGCAGTAATCGTCTCTTTTAACACTTTGACATTTACATGGGTTGGAAGTCTTGATCTTAGCTCCAGCATGTAAACAAAACAGATTGAACTAGGGGAAAAAGAGAGTCTCTATCATGGTCCTTTGCCCGTTAAATCAACAATAACAACATACCCAGTATGGTCCCACAAGTAGTGTCTGGGGAAGGTGGGGTGAACTAGACCTCACCTTCACCTTTGTGAGATAGTGAGACTGTTTCTTGGTAGACCCTCATCCCAAGAAAATCATTTTTTAAAACAGGTTTGAAAGAAATGCAAGAGTAAAAGCTATAGTGAAAATATTGAAGAAAGAGAAGTACAACACGGACTGCAATTGCATGAAGAGTAAACACAGATTGAATTACTAAAAAGTTAGATTATGAGGGAGACAACGAGAATATTTCCTTTTTTTGAGGAAGGAAAATGAGAATAAATTCCCAATATGTTAGATCATGACAGAGACAGCAGTAACTACATTATCATCTCAATATCAGTACTATAGATCATTTTTCAACCCTATTTGTACGTACCAGTCATGATAGATACCAATCAGTCCCCGTTCATATATAACTCCCAAGGTATTCTTCTCAGCTATTGTTGGCATAACATTCATGACCCAAAACTTGGGCGAGTGAAGGGCTGCTGCAAAACCTCCTAGCCCAGCATTCATGTCCATAATGTTGCGGTACCTTCCAGTGTCCAGGAGTTTGTTGATCTTCTTATAAGCACTTACGTGTTTCTTCCATTCCTTGCTGTCTTGTTGATATTTCTCAACAGACACTCCAGGAACTAATCCATTGGCAATTCTTGGGGGAACAGCAAAAAGTCTCTCAGGGAATGGCTTTAGACTCTCGTCTTCACCATTACCATTGTTTGGTGTGATGCACATTTCCATTTTGTTGTACCTGAACCAAAGAGGTAAAAATAATGGATCAGCCATGAGCTTGATAATCAATATGAACACAACCAAGACCACTGAATATGCCTCAGATAAAACACAGTAATAATGCATTTAATACAACTAATTTCAGGGTTGTATCCCTCACTGCAAAATAACGAATTATTCAAAACACAAAAAAATCCCACTATCACATTCAGCACAAAAAGGCATTTATCAATAAAATGTGAATTACTTGGTTCTCAGGAAATCCCAAAACTAATAGCTGCAAAATTATACCAGTTAAAATACTCAATTCAATCAGAAAACCAGTTTGGACAAAATGAAGCAAGGCTTATCTTGTTTATGGTCATCAAAACAGGACAGCACTGTTCATTGTGCAACTAGCTATAAATTAAGGTACTCCTGTGGTAGTACGTGTTCAACAAGAATTAAGCACCAATTGAACAATTTCAGCTGGGTTAGTAAGCAAAAATGGCTGTTGAAGAATTAGATACAAGAACTGTTAATAAGAGAATAGGAGAACAGATTGAAGTCCAGAACAAATTAAGAGTGAAAAGTGCAGAACAAGTTGTTGGAACTGCTTCTATGGTCAAACCAGGATGTAACTAAATATCAAGGAAAATCCTACTTTTAACATACAGCTTAAATCGAACTAATAATGCAAGAAACCTTTTTCTTTTAGCTTTTTTAGGAAGGCCCTGAGCATTGAGATGAGTTGTGGCATGCACTAAGCCACTTGCATGACACAATTCTTTGTAAGTTAGCAATGCGATATTTACCTTATCGGATTATGGAAAATGGATTGTCCAGCATACTTCATGAATTTTCTGCTACCTAGACAATTTAAATCCGCAGACTGAACCTTCTTGACATGTTATTCATTTATAAGAAATAAGTTTCTCAAATTCAAGTAATTCTAATTTATTTCTAAAGCACCTCAAAAGGAAACTTATTTCATAGTAGAATAGAGCTGTCACTCATGGGAATTGGGAAGCATGACACACATTCACCATTTTCACTTTCCAAAGAGAAAATCTGAGTACTTCCAACACAGAAAATTGAAGTATTAAATATGATGACATACCACACACTATCTGGATCAGAAGATTTACAAATTTTGGCTGCAGAATTTTCTTGTGCAGAACGGCATGAGTCAGCATCCTTTCTTTTCTGCCAAATAGCAGTCTCACCCTTCTCAGATATCTTCTCCCAGCAAAGAAGTTTAGCAGCCTCTTCAATCTTCCTTTGTTCTTCCTCAAGATCCTCCTTGGGTCGTTGCCAGGCCTTATAATTGACCTTCCAGTTGATAGGAGGTCCAGAAAGCACCCAATAGCCTCCAGGTCTAAGAACTCGGTCAACTTCCATCATGAGGATTCCATCTATATGACGAATGAACGATTCATGCAATTAAAAAGCATTATCAAAAAGTAATATTTAGCTAAAACATACAGACAAACAAGTAAAATGCATCCCTAATTTTAAAAATCTAACCATGTTTCTGGATATCAAAATGAGATGCATACCAGCAGCTCCCCATGGGATTAGACAACGAGAACGATGAGCAATATCAAAGGGTTTAGATGGATCTGGCATTTTGATTGTTCCTAGCACACCAATAACAGCAGGCACACCCCTTTCCAGAGCAAATTGAACCTGAGCTTCATGTGAGTCTCTTGGGGCAAATGACATTGCTATAACATTCCTTTTCCAAAGATAAGCACCCCAACTTGCAACCTAGCAATTTTGAGAAATTTTTAGCCAAAACAGGAAACAGCCTCTCTACTTCTCTTCTATGAGATAGAAGTAAGGTCTGCGTACGATCTACCCTCCCCAGACCCCACTTGTGGGATATCACTGGTATGTTGTTGTTGTTGTTTTTAGCCAAAACAGCTAGAGACTAACAAATAGTTTCCACGTAGGCAAAGAGACACGTGTTTAGAAAAGAAAGAAGTTCACAAAGCAGAAAACATACCCCACAACCAGTGTCCAAAGCAGTCCGAACTGTCCCATTTTCGATTGGGACAACTGCAGCAAGCTGATCAATATACTTATCTGCTCCTTGAGGAAACTGTGTCCCTCCTCCTGGGAACCTAAACACGTTACCCTCATATTGAACCCAGTTCTGAATGGCCTTCTCAACAGTCAAGCTCTTATATGGAGCATTAGCATAGGGAACATAATCCCGACTTTTTGGCCACGGAAACGGGGTAACATATCCGTTAGGTGCTGGAATAAGGCAATGTAACTTCTCTTCTTGAGGTGGACAATGCCTTTCCCGGTAGTTCATATTTTCCCTTGGGAAAGTCATAGCACGCTTTTGATCTTGACATGGTGTATAATCAGTGTATTGAGGATCACATGGCTTTAATTCCTCGACTTCTTCTGACTCATCAGTACTGCCTGCTTCACCAGCATGACGAGTTTCAAAATTGAGATTTGGCAGTATATCACAATTCTGACCAGCAGTCTTGGTGACTGCCACTGCTATACTATCTCCTTTCCCAAAACCACTTCTTTGCCATGCTCCAAGTAAATAGAAGAAGCAGCATAGACCAGCTATTATAAATATTGATACAGAAGTTCTAGTCCTATTATCCGCTGAGTTTTTGCCCGCCATTGCAGCCCTGAAATGATTTCAGTACCTCGTTAGGATGGAAAAGGAAATACAAACCAGATGCACATTTTTCTTTCAAGTGAAAAAAAGACACAGCGAAATCAAGACATCACAAATTGCATATAACATGGACTTTCATAATTTAGAGTGAGAAAAATGCAAGCTTGTAGCTAGATCAGAGTGTGATAAATGGTTATTAAGGTCGCAAGATCTTGAATTTTCTATACATAGGCTTATTATTTAAACAAAGATCCAATATCACTCTCAGAATGTAAGGGCTCTCTCCATGCCAACCATTTCATATCAAATGCTACCTAAGTTCCTAAAGTTAGTCAAAATCAACTAAATCAAAATGCAGACTTAGATCAGATGAAGCTCTCATTCCCACAAGTCAGGGATAAGATGGGAAGTTGAATCACTGCAGATCCAGCATAGGTGTGAAACCATCAGAACTTTTAAACCCTCAGAAATCACTCCTTGGAAATCCCACAAAAGTTGGATCTTTTAAGTGTTCAGAACTCTACAAGGATCAAAATCAGATCTTTCACAAGTTTTGAGAATCCTGGTCTACAATAACATATCCTTTCTCCAACATAATGAAACAAAACCATCAACAAACACAATGCACTACCAAAGAAGAAACTTTCAGAATTAGATGCCACAATAAATGCTCAACAACACAACTTTCATTCAACTCAGCTAATCTAATCAATGATCAATATCACCTAAAAGAAAGAACAAAAGAAGGACCAGATTTGAAACATAAATGAGCTCAGAAACGTTTTTCAAACAAACCCCACCTGTCAAATGAATCAACTAAACCAAAAAACAATAAAACAAATCAAAATCACAAATTCCCAATGATTAAATAAACAGATCACAGCTAACAGATGATTCAAGAACCACATACCAATGGCATGAAAAGATTCCAACAATTCCTTAAATGATCTCCCCCAACTCCTCTTTCCCCTTTATCAACAGACAGAATGGGTTATTGTAAGGGGTAATGGGTCATGGGTCCAGTCCCAAAAAGATTCAAAATTTCAACCAAGAAACAAATTTAACAGAACCCCACTTCAAAAAATCCCAACTTTGATTCTTAAAAATCGTTTCTTGAAATTTTTTCAACCAAATATATCAAACAAACACGTCTTCTTCCCTCTATTTTCCTTTATACTAATAAAGAAAACTGGTACTTTGAAGAAAGTGAAAACTCGGGGTTCTTTATAATACTATAATCATGCTTGTATGTTTTCTGTTTGCTAAATAAATCATTTTCCGGAATTATTATTAGTATAAAAATGGAAATTTTGGGTACAAAGTGCGCACCAATGAGATCCCAGATCTGTCTGTGGGACCTACAATAAAGATCTAGCAAAGGAGAAGAAATTTTGCCGGTGCTAATGAAATTTATTTTTAGCTATTTTTTGGTTGAAGAGACAAAAAAAAAGGTTAAAATTATTGGTGGTTAAAAAAATAAAAGAAAAATTGGTGGTAAATCAACCGACAACAATATGAATTTGATTTGTTATATACTGGCTCTCCTTCAATTTATTTATTTTTATCTTTTTTTTTATACATCATGCATAGAAGTACGAAAAATCTTTAATAATCGAATGATTTATTTGAAATTTTACTTTATGGATGAGATCTCAATTCACCAACTTGTAATCCCTTTCCCTTTTTCTATTTTAAAAAATAAACAAAAAAATCATAAGAAAAAAAATTGATGCATATAATATAATTTTTAATTTACTAACATAAAATTTAAAAATATTATTTATTTTCATAAATTTTTATTAAATTAAAATTAGATAAATAAACCAAGAGGGCAAAGGGTTATTTGCTTATGTTAGGTGATGACTAGTTTCTCGTATAAAGTTTTAGTTATCCATGTATGATTTTTAAGATAATGAGATAGTGTAAGAAAAAGCATCAGTAGAAATTACTATGTGAATAATAATTGCAAAAGGATATATTTCTAAAATTGACAGATAGTATCAGAGTCGACTCTCTGCTAGTACGGTGGTGGGGCAAATTTCAGCGAGGATGCTGAGTCCCTATGGGGGGTGAGTGCAGGGACGGTGATACGTAACGCCTGTAGCTCACTTAGGCAAATCCCACATCGGAAAAAGAGGGGGAGTTCCTGAGCTATATGTTGAGTTTGGAACCTTACATGTGTAGGCGCCTTTTGGGGTAAAACCCAAGGGGACAAAACCGTGAGGGGGACGGCGATGCGTAACGCCCCAAAGCGGACAATACCTACACGTGTGAGGCCGATCGTGACAATTAGTTTTTTGTTAAGTTTTTGGACTGACTTGTGTAGTTGTGTTGTTGAAAACTTTAAAACCAATTATTTGTAATCTTTTACTATTGTGTTTTTATGTCTAATTTGTTGTTTCTCCTTTGGTTATTTATTTATCTTGTTCATGACAAAAAATGATCGATGTTTCATGGACTTTCTAAGAGGTTAATATTGTTCATATTATAATTGAAGGGTCGGGCCATCTCAACCCGTGACCCGCGTAGGACTAAATTGGGCTGCTATTTTCTTGGTCCTTTAATTAAAAAGGTCAGCTTGTCCTAGTCATTTGACTCTCTAGCCCGTTAGTGTTGGGTTGGGTTGACCCATTTGACGGCCCTAATTTTATGTGGCACCCTTTGACTTGGTACGGTGAGAAAAAAAAAGGAAGACTTTTGAAACTTATGGTCTAAAATCATTTTTAGATATTTGTGTAGTTGACAATCATTTCGTTAAGGATAAAAAGAGAATTTTAAGGGTAAATTGTTTCCAATTTGAGTAAGGTAACATTCTTTTCGGGATGGACCAAAAATGAAAGGGTGTCACATAAAATGGGACGGACGGAGTAAGACTTTTGAAACTTGTGGTTTAAAATCATTTTGAGATATTTTTGTGGTTGAAAAATCATTTCATTAAGGGTTTAAAGAAATTTCAAGGTAAAATTGTTTCCAATTAAAGTAAGATGATATTCTTTTTGGGACGAACCAAAAAAAAAAGGGTACCACAAAAAAATGGACGGAGGGAGTAATTTTTTATTTATTTATTATTTTTAAACAATATGTCAAATAAAAATAATTAGAGAAAATAATAAAAATAAATTAAGAATCAAATGACACATTATATATTATTATTTCTATATAATGCTAGTGGTAAGATATGTTTTGTTTTTTTAATAGTGAGGATAAATTCACTTTCATTTTCAACAATCTAATGCACACTCTACTATCCTCGGATTCCACTTGTGGAATGTTACTAGGTATGTTGTTGTTGTAAACGAAAAAAGTATTTTTTTTCTTTTTTAATTCAACTCACATAAACATTTTTTGCAAATATAAAAAATAATACAAAAATACGTGTTTGTAAATTTCGAAAGTTCCAAAACTTGAAACAAACGCAAGGAATGACTCCAATGTTTTTTTTTTCTATTTTTCTTCCCACTTGCTATGCCAAAAATGTTAATGAAAATTTTGAGAATAAAATAGTAGGAGATAAAAATAGCAAATCATTAAAAAAAAAAAAAGAAGCATAATTGAAGAAGCAAAAAACAGATCCCGTTTTATTTAATTTGGAACAATGGAATCTGCCTTAATTATGGACCTTCTTACCATAATAATAATAATAAATTAAAATCACATCTTAAGAAAATTATATGTTCTTACCATAACAGACAAGACATTATTATTTTTTTTAATTATTTTGGTATATTAAAACATATTAAAAGAAGGTTCCAAGATTGAGATCGGACAAAATATGGATAAAGTATAGTTTGCAACATATTTGAACCACAAAAAGCTATAATTAACACAAGTAAATCACAATTTTAGAAAATAATTAGAATAAATTTAGTAGATTTTTTTTTTGTTTTATCAAAAGTTTCAAACAACAAATGTTAAATTAGTTAACGTCTGCATTTTGATATAAAAAAAGTGTTTATCTTCTACTATTTTTATAATAGAAGAATTCTTTTTTTTACTTAAAAGAAAAAGTTATTTTATCAAAACTTTTCACTTTCTTCTTCGCATTTCACGCTCATTCTTACTGCACTAGTCCCTAATCTGACAACTTGGTAATTCAACCCCACGTTACAAATTGAAAGATTCTCTAATCACATTTTGAAAATCGACTGGATGGTCCGTATTAAGATTGTAAAAGTGAAATTTACGATAAATCATTACTCAATTCGAAATGAAACACTTTCATTGTGAATAAATATGTCCATTGATAAGAAGTTAGGCTATTAATTAAAGTTAATCTAACGACTTTATTTTTAATGGACGAACAAAAATTTATCCTAATTAATAAGAGGATATGAAGATAAAAAAAAGACTCAAATTTTTCACTAAATTTGTGTGACTCTTTAACTTTCAAAAATGATAGGAAGTGAAAAGGTAAAAATAAATTCTTTCCAATGAATACATTCACTATAATAATAATAATTTACCATTTAATTGAATTCTACCCCAAAAACATTTCAGATTGCTAGCATTTAACATATAATAAGGTAAGAAGTAATTTTTAATAGTCAAGTAAATGGTAAATCGATTTCTCATTTAATTGATTTGATTTATTTATTAGTAGGTGAATATGTTATATATTACCTAGTAGTATAGAAATAGTGTTAAGATGAATGGTAAAATGTAATTTAAAATTTTTATGAATATTTTGGTAACCCAATTTTATAAAATTTGGGGCTTCCACTTATTGATTGATAATGTTAATTCGATTTGAGCAATGAATTATTGTGAATTTCACTTTTAAAATTTTGCTATAGACCCGTTAATCTTCTAAAACTTATCAAATTGTGGCTACAAATCTTTAGATGTTTAATGTAGAGTTTGATTATCGAGTTGGGGAGACCAATGCGAGCGAGAGTGAATGTAAAACGAGAAGACGAAAGTGAATTTTTTTTATAAAATAATTTTTTCTTATAAAGTTAAATAATTTCTTCCATTTTATAAAGTGGAAGGAAACTTTTGTTTTATACCAAAATTTAGACATTAATTGATCTAACATCTGCTATTTAAAAATTTTATTATAATGAAAAAAATTTCACTAAGCCTATTTAAATTACCTTCTAAAAACGTGATTTACTAGTGTCAATTTTATCTCTTTGCAGGTCAAAAAATCCATAAAGTATTATATACTAATTTTTATTGTTTTTCCTTCTTTCTTTCGTTACTCAAATAATATACGACAAGGAATTTCGCTACCTTAGGAGAGTTACATAATACTTGTTTAATAGTAATATTTAAAAAAATACTTATCACATCGATAAAATATTATGTAGTTAAAATTTTTAAAACAGCAAAACACTTTGCTTGCTCGATTAAATCTAGAAATGACCCCTTCTTTTACATTGTGATGATGTTTTTAAGACTAATTCCAACAAAATAACAAAATTCCATATCCTTATCAATTAGTTGACTTTGGTGTGGGGTGCATGGACTACATTTTTTAATACATGAACACAGAATTAAAATTTGATGTTAGCCGATAAGTAAATATTTTAATTTTGATAATGTATATTTGGATTTTTTTTTCTTTTCATTTTTACTTGTTATTGTTTTAGTTTTTAAAGTTAATTTGACCAAACTTCAAAGTTAAATTCAATTAGTTAAATTTAATATTTAAAATCTAAAATTCAAATGGTTGAAAACTATATGAAAAATATTATAAGTTGCAATCCTTCTCATATTAATATGATGAAAAAATATATAATATTGGTCAAAATTATATAGTTTGATCTCGATATGTGAAGTAGTGACAAATAAAAGTGAACAGTGAGAATATCTTAATTTGATGTATTTAATGCATCAAACTTAAATACTTTAAAGTAATCATCTAAACATATCTAAAATTTATGTGTCACGTTAGCATTGGTATTCACTAGACATAATTGAGACAAGTTGGAGTATGTTATTGTCCATCGAGATCAAATTAATATATGCATTTTAAAAATCGAAGTACTTACTT
>JAOTQR010000086.1:2964411-2983528 GCA_025774065.1 Solanum ossicruentum
ACCACGTTAAATCTGTGTCTCCATTTTATTATCTTGCCCAATTTATTTATACTTTTCAATATCAATCCCGATCCTTACCACGCTTCCGCTATCGCCTGTTATTCCATAACAGATGTTGTGGTGGGAAGACTCTCCGTTTTTGTGAAGATTGATGAGGAAGGCTCGCTTATTTGTGTTCCGAAAACCATGTCTTTTATTTGGAAGAATTGGACATGCTGCGAAATTTCCTCAAGTTTGTTTCAGCGAGCCTCAGAGCCAACATCATGTTGTTGATCTCTTCAGTCATGTTTTAGCTGTGGCAGGCCACACATCAGTGATTGTCTGGTTGTATTTACCGTGGCGTGGCAGTATGAATCAAGACTACTATTTGGCTCCGCGGGAAATGAATGTTCTGCTTTCTGATTTCTTATTAGGCCCATTCGACCAAGCATCTGCAAGATCTATGTTGATGTCCTTCAATCGATAATACAACCAGGATGTTATCCCAACATCCAAATCGAGCAATTAGTTGAAAGTGAAGTGGAATTTGTTGAGACTATCATGCACAATCTGGTCAAGCTACCACAAGATGATAGTAACTCCACTCACAGAGTTGCTTTGGAGGATCACTTGCAAATCCTTCAAAAGATTATCAACTTTTTCCAACCCAATATCATCCATATGTTCATACAAGGACTTGAATTTCTTATCCGAGATATCGACACAGTGATCATTGATGTGGGGCTTCTTGATTACTCGTTATATGAAAGTGAGGAGGAAAAGGTAGACTATGCACAACTTGTTGATTTATCAGGCAACATTCAACGCATAAGCACTGCGGTCTACCCTATCATTCGGAAGAGCTTTTAATCTATCTTGCCAAAGATTCATGGATTAGGTTATATTGATTTCCTTTTAAACTATCTGAAGGAGTTTCAGATTCACTCGCTTCTGTCATGAACCAACTTCAAATAATTCAGAAGGAACTTGACAATTTGCATCATTTTCTAAGGGATGTTGTAGAAGAACAACATAATGACCGCGGCAAAATTCAACATATTCTTACACAATTGATTGGCAAAGCATATGAGGTGGAATACATAGTTGATGCAGTTTGTATAAGCAAGCAAGTTCCTGTCTGGTGCCTTGAGTGTTGGTTCTCGGATATCGTGGCAGAGATTAGAGCTATCAGAGCAGAGGCAGCAGCGATCCAGGAAAAGGAAATAGTTGAGATAAAAAAGACTACAGATGCAGCATCAAATTTGGTAAGGACTCCAAGGATGAATGAAGATGTTGTGGGGTTTGAGGATGTCGTTGAAAAGTTACGAGACCAGCTGATAAAAGGAACCAAAGAGCGAGATGTTATCTCCTTTGTTGGAATGCCTGGTCTAGGCAAAACGACTTTGGCCTACCGACTCTACTGTGACAGCTCAGTTGCTACTCGCTTTGACATTCGTGCACAGTGTTGTGTGTCTCGAGTATATTCATGTAAGGACTTATTATTGGCGATTCTACGAGATGTTACTGGGGAGGCCTCTAAATGTAGAGAAAACTCTGATGATGAATTAGCTGATCAGCTTCACAAAACTTTACATTCCAAAAGATATCTTATCCTTATAGATGATATATTGGAAACAAGTGGCCAACAACTGGGTTCCCACATTCATAGGTACTCAAGGGCCATTATAGAACATAGTTATCAGAACTTACCCTATCATTTGAGGTCTTGCTTTCTTTACTTTGGTGCATTTCTAGAGGACCGCACGATTAAGGTGTCTGAATTAACAAGGTTGTGGATTTCTGAAGGCAAGAGTTTAAAGGATATCGCGGTAGGTTATTTGGATAACCTTATTAGTAGAAATCTAGTGACAGGTGCTCGGAGGAGTTCTGGTGGTAAGGTCACTGCATATCGCGTTCATGACCTGTTGTATGATTTCTGCAAGGAGAGAGCAAAGGAAGAGAATTTTCTACTATCAATAAAATGGTAAGATACCAATTAATGGTAATTTTGTTTGGTTCAATCAATCAAGTAGTCTAGTCATTTAAATTTCAGATGATGATTCTCATACTAATTTCTACATTCGCAGGGACCAAAATGATAGTCGTTGTGTCTTACTCTCAGGGCCATCCTGCACATCGCTTGTCCATTTTTGATGAAAATGGAAGTTGTAATAAAGAATTGAGATCGTCGTGGTCACTAGTTGGCTCCATAATTTTGCATAATGATTGCGTTTCAAATTTCCAAGTATACAGCATCCTTCACAGCTTCAAGTTTCTGAAAGTGTTGGACTTCAAGTCCACTACTAATCGTTCTTACCCAAAGGAGCTAGTTTACTTGAGGTATTTTTCCGCAGCGCCTAAGGAGTCCATTCCATCATCCATAGACAATCTATGGAATCTTGAAACTCTTATATTGGAAAATCGACAAAGAGGATGGTCATTGCCTGTTATACTGTGGAAGATGGTTAAACTGAGACATGTGAATATTAAGAAAGGCTTTGAAATAACAAATGCAGAAGAATTACTCGAGAACACCTCTCTGGAAACTCTTTCCATTGCAAATTTTTGCTGTGTAAAGGACGCGGAGTTGATTTTGAGAAAAACACCTAATCTTTGAAAACTGAGCTGCGAAATCAAGAGTGGTGGCACCTTTAAGGACAATGAATTAAATTTCCCACCACAACTTGCAACGCTTAAGATTCGTGGTCCATTGCAAATTTCTCGTATAGCCAGCCTCTTTTACATCTCGGCAGCAAACATTGGTCAGCTTCAGAAACGTCAGGTACTCAAACTGTACTGCATTACATTTGACAGTGCAGAATGGCAAGTGCGCGATGATGAGTTCCTGCAACTCAAATTCTTGAAACTAGACCTTTGTGACAGTCTTAAGGAATGGACTGTCTCTGATGATGCATTTCCTAACCTTGAACGCTTGTTTCTGCGTTATTGCAACAAGCTTAAGGAGATTCCTTCTTTTTTCCAAGATGTCCCTTCTCTAAAGTCCATAGAGGTAGATCGTTGCAACGAATCTGTTGCTAAGTCAGCCAGGGAATCTGGAAAACACAAGTCGAAGATTATCAGAACCCTGACCTTAAGGTCTTTATTAACAGGAGAGAATATGTCAATTCAGATTCAGGTACTTTACTAGGAAAATTCAAATAATTCTTTGATGCATGTTTAAGGCTTTGAGCATTGGTCAGTTCCCTGTATTGGATTTTCCAACACAACTTGAGGTGCTAGACATTTTTGGTCATCAACCTGTAGAATCCATACCATATGTTGTTTGCATCTCCGCATTAATACTCATTCTTAAACTCTGTTCAATCCACTTTCATCAAAGTTGTGCAGACTCTTCACTTTCAATGCTGCATCCATCTTGAATCTGTCACGCACCCCCGACACTTTTGAAGAGTCCGAGCAGCATAGATTTTCATTGCTATAAAAAGTTGCCTCTTACTAACATCTAACTATTACTTTTGTTTGACATCTTGTTTAAAGATTTTTATTTATTAAAGATAAAAGCTTCTTCAAATAGAAGGGACCTTGGAGTAATTAATAAAGTTGTTTCTCATGTGATTAGAAGGTCATAGGTTCAAACCACTAGCTGAAATCAGCTGGCCTTTTATTTCAATTAGAAAAAGTTATTGAAATAGAAGTACAAGGCAATGGATTGATTGTAATAAGTACATCTACAAATTGTTGGTTTTGCAGATGATTTGTTCCAACTGTATTTGGGACACAACAACTGACTCTGGTTAACCAGACACGTCAATCGGTCTCCATCAGGTGGCTCCATGATCTGGAGTGCGCGTTGTACACGCTTAGAATTGAGAGAATTTGGGTATTTAGCATCCACACTTGTGGTATTATACTCGGTTTGTTGTAGTTTTAGCTGGAAAAGGTGAGGATAAACTACTCTATTGTACCTATATTTGCCTTGTGGAAAATCTTCTAGTTAAGCATATTTGTTAATCCCACTAAATTGATTCCAGAAATTAAATAGCTTTTCTGACCTGAGATCTTACTTCTTTATTTATGTTGTTTGTGTTTGATCCCATACAACTTCCTGAGTTTTATATTACTTTTCTTTATCGCAAATCCAAGATGTAATTCTTTTACAAGTATATCCGCATCAACACTTGGTATCAGAGCCAATAGTGATTTTGTCGAGATATATATAGAAACGATGGCGTGGGACCTGGTGTAGTGCCTTTGCCAGTGTATGATTCGGTTTGGTACCTTTAGACGTAGCTTTGAAGACACGTGATGGTCATGACTAATGTGGAACTTAGTTCACGAGAGAGATTGTTGGATGTATGTAAACAAAGTCCCACATGGAAAGCAGAGAAGAAGACGAAGAAGAAGAAGAAGAAAAGCTACTTATAAGGTGTTGGATACCTTTAAATCTTGTGAGGCTTTTTGAGAAAAATTATACGAACTTGACCCAACGTGAACATCTTAACATCATGTTGAAAGTATTGGCTTAGCCCAACATGTCTATAGGTGACAATTAGGATGAAGTTATAAAAGGAGGTAACCTAAATTCATGCGAAATTCAAAGAGAGGAGGATGGGTTATTCACATTTCATTTGATGGTTAGATACGAATTGAAAGTTAAGCAGTGGGAATTCTAAAGATTCCTGAGCGGAAAATAGAAATGTCTCTTACGTTACCCATAATATGTGAAAATATCGATGTAATTTCATAGAGTCAGTCGGTCTGAATGCTACATGAAGAACATAAGCCAGACAATCAACACAAATTTAAGAACATCGTAATATGTTATACAACTTGGTATTATAGTCATGTTGGTGCAATTGCATCCATACTTTTGAACATTCTAATACTTGATATTCCCTCCGTTTTACCGGTCTTGACTCAACACGAAATTCAAGAAAGTGAAGAAGATCTTTGAATCTTATCGTCTTAAACTAACAATATGTAAAATGATAAAATGTAGCAAAATATTATTATAATCTTGTGGTCTTAAACATAAATTGAAGAGTTACCAAAAAAGAGAGGAAACAAATGTTCTTTTTTTAAGAAATAAATTGAAATGGTGGAAGTATATGAATTGTAACAAACTATTTTTCTTTAATGTGAAAGTACAAATCCTATTTTACTTTCTTGTTAGCAGAAAACAAGAATCACATCTTTAACAAATATCATACATCTTGTGCAAAAACTAAGCAATAATGGATTCAAAGTGATGAAAAATAAAGTTTTAAATATAACAAAAAAAAATAATAATAAAGCAAATTAAAGAGATTTTAAAGACAAATCATTGGCCTTGAATGCTATTGAAAGAAAATTCTCTCATAATTCTTTGTATATATACAGAATGTCCTGTTAAGAAACCCTCAAGACCTATTGTGGATTGGATCTGATCCTTTTCGAACCTTTCGTTTACTCGAGCCATTTGGATCAAATGTTTTACTTACTGGTGTTGATTTGATGCCTGTGTTCGACTCCTCCTTTGTAACTAATCCGTTAAGCATACGCCTACTCATCGACGTTTTCAGCTCATTTTGTTGTGAAGAAACTTTCTCTGGAAGAACTACCAACAGTCCTATACAAATAAGAAGAAACACAAATGATTTGTGACTAATGGAAACCATTTTTCTGAGAAACAGGAAGAAAGTATTTGGAGTCCTGTTTCTATGATCTATTATTGTGTGTATGTGTGTATTATATATACTGTCTGATGTTGTTTTTTTTTTATTAAAAGGATTTTGGGGGGTCCCAGAATCTGTTCATGAGTTATTAGATTCACCCCAATCATGAATATTGCAGCTAAAGCAGAAAATTAAGGCTGTTATAAAAGAATCCAACTAGGATGAATAAAGGGTTCTTGGAACAACATCCTAGAGAAGCTAAGCATCTTTTTCACTTGTTTCCCTTGTTATTTGTATATCATACATAGGTAGATACTAAAACTCGTATCCATTGTGTCTCATGGACATCTGATGCTAACTTAGTCACAATCTTTTTTTTTTCAAGGTGTCTAGATGGTCGTTTTGATAGTTGGAGTGTTCAATTGACAGAGTGAAGACAAATTGTAGGTGTCTGGATATGAATCCTTAAAGTTAAAGTTGTTATATTGTCAGTTGAGGCCAAGTTAAAGTATCTATCGATGTATCATTACTTTTGCACTGATCTTAAATTGTCAATTGAAGCCAAGTGAAAGTGTCTATCGATGTATCATTACTTTTGCATTGATCTTAAATTATCCATTGAAGCGAAGTTAAAGTGTCTATCGATGTATCATTACTTCTACACTAATCTTATAACTAAGTACCAATTTTTGCCACATTGGGATGAGGGGATTCATCGAGCCCCTTTGGCGAAAAATTATACTATTTATATATAGTAAAAATAATTTTTTATGTAAATATAATAGATGTCGATTTCCCTTCACTTAGTTCGTGTGTTTATTTCTTAAAATTTTAAACCCACTTAACGAAAATCCTAGCTCCATAGCTGCTTGCGGTCAATTTGCCACATCATCATTGTATATATGTTTGATATCTTAAAGTTGTTTTATTTGATTGTGTGCTTCACTTCTTTCGTTTTTAAAAATTATTGATCTCAACATTCTTGAAATCCCAAAAAAATTACACTTAATTATGAGACTCAATACACATACAAGGATACGTTTCAGTGCTCAATGAAATGAGTCGATAACCATGAGATCTTAAGTGTAAATTTCACCAGATGCAAAAGATATTTATTCCCTTTTACTTATAAAGATTAGTTGATATTCGTAGAATTAGTTGAGATGCATGTAAAACTGACTCATACATCACGATTATCAGTAAGAAAGAAAAAAAACATGTGAAACTTCATACTTGCTTAAAATGGCTATTGTTTCTTAACCAAACCTTACTTAGTTATGAAGGAAGAAAAATCTTTTTGATGAGACACTGAGCAGCCAAACTATAAGACTGGTAAAAGGGTAACTAGTCATAAAAGCAAAATGTGATTAAAAAAGGGGGTGGGGGTGGGGGAAGGATATGTGGGGAATAGAACATCACCTCCTAAAAACAACCAAACACTATACTTTATGCCATTTGGAAATCTCACTTTAGAATTCCAAGCTCTTTTCCCAATGCAAAACTAAAAATACCAGTCTTGGTTTCTTGTGCCAAATCTCTTTCTTTATGCTTTTCTTTTTAGTCTTTATATTTTTAGATTAATAGATAAACCCCCAATTCAAGTGTCACTTTCTCTTAAAATTTGAAATTGTTTTAGACCAACTTTTTCTTTATATTGCTTTGATATATTGTATAAAAATTAGAGATAATGATAAAATATATTTAAATTCTTATTTTTTGAGAGATGAGACTATAGCGATTAGTTGTTTCTTTTTTTAAAAAAAAAATTGAATTATCACTGTCTATGTATTAAAACATATCTAGTTGTATATATGATGATAATTTAGATAGAAAAGGCAATAAAGAACCAGTTTAGATAGAAAAAAAGGAAGAAAAATTATGAGGATAAGCAAACATATATTAGTTAATTGACTAATATAATTATAGTTTGAATTACTTGCGGCTCACAACAAAAGTCTAGCTTTAATAGCAGTTTGAGTTTTGTATAATTCATGCGATTTATACAAAAATTGTGTACCAATCAAATTATATAGCGAAACGTATAAAAACTGCGAATTGTAAAGCGAATTATACAAATATTGTACACGATTGTATTGCGAAATATACAAACATTAGATAAAAACTATGAATTATACAAACGTATAAAAAATGTTGTGCGAATTATACAAATATTATTATAACTATAATTACAAAAATAATTATTTAAACTATAACTGTGAAACATAATTAAAGTATTTTTAAGTGGCTACGTATAAAAATTCTTTTAAAAGGAACCATGATAATTAATATGTGAAACTTGCAATAACAAAAAAGATATTTTTGCCATTAACTCTATTAAATATTAGTAAATCACATCAAAGTTGGAACATTCTAAAGTATATGTTTGAATGCTCTATTAGGGAGAATGGATTGTGTCTCCAAGGTATACAAATACAGCATGTTTTTCACTTTCATTGGTGCTCTCTCATCACTTTTACCTTTTGTCTTGTCACAGTAGATAAAGTTTTTTGTAGTGTACCTTGACAGGATGATTGTAATTTTTAACTTTTTTTTTAATATATAATTTTGATGTTCGAATCAATCTGTATGTATCGCAATTTTTGTAAAGTATTTGCTATTTTTCAGTGTCACAACTATTAGATAACTCCATCCGCTAAGATTTTGACATAAATGAAAAATTTTCTTGTATCGTTTCCTTAATTGTGATTAATTTGAAATTCAGATTTTATGATTCTCAGTTAGCTTCATTGATCACTAAACCACGCCTTTAAACTAAATTTTTATTTTTAAAATATAGAAATGAAGAATCTTTTGAAGGAAATGATTTACTCCGTTAATGTGCTTTATCTTATTGTAACTTCAAAAGTTTTTTTTGCATTCTTGTAAATTAATATAAAGAGTTATAATAAAAAAAAAGGGTTTATTTATGTGTTGGGAGGGACCTATTAATTTGCTTGCACTGCACATTTTCTAACTTAAAGTTGAGAATCTTGAAGGGGCTTTCATGATTTCATCCTATGCCCTTAGGAGCTTTTTACTAATTTGGAGAAGAAGAAGATTGGATCCATATTCCAATTGAGATATTGTACTTTCAATTAGTTTCCTTATTGACAACTAAAAGTAGCGTCAGAATCAGAATTTTTAATTAAAGAATTCATATATATAGCGTCCAAAATTAGGTTTGACAAAATGAAATTTCAAATCTAATATCTGAAGTTATATATGAGTGAAGTTAATGCATTTCTGTTTGAAGTTTAGGCAAAAATGGTTGAACTTCAAGTCATTTTTTACTAAGCATGAGTCATATATGATGTCCACGAACTTTTACATCGCTTCACTTATTTTTTTCTTAAACTTTCGTTGTACATGTTTGAGCTTCAACCACATCAAACTCAAACATTATATTTAAAGTTAGACTGTATCAAGATTAACTTCAGACACCTTACATTTTGAAGTGAGCTAGCAGTATTAAAATTGGATATCCATGCACTTTATCTCATACAATTTAATTAAATTTCAAATTTTGAATTCGTCTTTTTAGTATGCTATTAGTGTAGCCAAAAGAAATCCAACCAAACATTACAGAGTCCTTATCTGCTAAGCAAGACAATGACATAAAAATTGCCAATGATTTTAAGACATAAATTAATGTTACAAAACACCAAGCTTTAGATAATTAGTGGGCTCAAAGACACTAATTATCTTTGTTAAAGTTCTTAAAATTTGAACGACAAAGAGTGGGACACTGCAAAGAGAATGTTTACCAAAAAAATACAAGTGTTTAAAGAAGATGCTTTGCTATACTTTAACATCATATTTAGGTGTATAAAATTGATCCTATAACATGGACAACTTTTCTATATTCTCAAATCCTTAAAAATTACCACTCCTTTTTAACCCTCAAAAACCTTTAGAAGAAATGTAAGACACAAGATTACTGAATTTGATAGTGATAGCGGATCAATTTCAATGAACCTTTCAAAGTAGTACAGTTAGTAATCGACTCCATAGCTTCTTCAATAAACATTGACGTTCATTTCAATATCTCTCAACAATGACAATTGTTTAGTCTATTTGATTGAATTGATAAATACGAAACCCTCCCCATTCTTTGAATTTTATCAGTCAGATGAGAAAAAAAAGATTTCAATTGGTCAAGCGAATAAATCAACTTCAAAGTGGATTTTTTGTGCAAAGAATACGTTATGACCCGTTACCGCCTACCTGGTGAAAACGGCTCCTTCGTTGTGGGTAAACGGGAAACCCCACTCTACGAACCCGAGGGACAGCTCCTTCATTGTGGGTAAACGGGAAACCCGACTCTACGAACCCGAGAAAAGGCTCCATGTTTGGAATTCAACCTTTTAGCAGTGTATATTAACTAAAAGTAGTTATAGATGCAGATGGTAAGTTATCATCTCATCTTCATTTTATTTGAAGACCTTGTAGTTCTTCATGGGCACAAGAAAGGTTAATCAAAAATGTTATACATAGATGTTAAATGATATGATTAATATACAGATTTAGTGATGTTAATTTTTCAAGTAAAAGATGAGATAGTCACAACACAGATGAACAAATCAAGCATAAGGCAGCATTTAGCTTCAAAATAAGATATCAAGCATGACCCTCTTATCGTTAGACGTTATCTACTGAAGCAGGCGCCGCTGGTGTAGCTGGTGCAGCTGATGCTATGGTGAACTGTACGCCTCTCGGCTGTCCAGAGTGTAACACAACTGCAAATTGTGTTGCTGCCAATGCTGCAGCTTCCTGCTCCACCAAAACAAGAATTCGAGTTTTTTTGATCAGTTAAAACTAAACAAACAGGCATGCATCTCTTCCCCGAAATCAATTCATATATGCAGGACTAGCAAAACTAACACCCACCTCTCTTTGCCTGCGCTGCTGCAAAATGCTGATAGCCCAGAGCATGATGTAGCAGGGTAAAAGAAAGCCAACTGCTCGAAGCAAGAAAAGCTGCAGAGATGAATCAATTAGATCCACCGTCAAGAAGAAAAATCTTTTCTTCTATGAGAAATAGAGAGATGGCAACCATATAGGTGCACAGCCAACTTACTGAAAAGAAAGCAGTTGGATCTTCATCGTCTCCATCCGTATCTGCCATTGGTAATGCATGGCGCAAGAGTAGAAGAGCCATCAACTGTCAATGAAAATCATCATTTAAGCCTGGACAGTCATTAGATTGTGGGCGGAATGGGGGAAGGGAGGATCTCTAAGTACAATAGATGGTCCATATCATTGGAATTAAACAAGCAATGGTCACGAATCCTGGACATCCTATAACCATAAAGGAGAGATCAGTCGAGATAGATCACCAGCAATTGAGACAGACAATCTTGAAGTAATGGGGGTCAGGTATATAAAGCTTGAACAAGCTATTGCACTCTGCATTTTGATTGGTATCTCTTTTGCATTACTTTTTCAAAACCAATTAAAATGTGGAAAGTTGAAACGGAAAAAAAAAAATTAAAGCACAGTGGGACAAGAAACATTTGTATCCGTAAAATTATTTGTTGTTCTTGCTCATCACTTGCTTGCCTAAAATTTCAGTTAGACAAACAAAAACCTGAATTAGTAGATTAGTGTTTCTTTTAACTGAAATTCAACTAAGGAGCATTTACCTGCCGCTTGAAGGTGAACCAAAAAGTGAATGAGGCAATCACACAAATGCATGGTAAAGAGACTCACAATGTTATCTTAGGAAATAAGTAGTACAAGGGCTTACAATTAAAGCAGCGGATCGGCAGAATGCCGCACCACTTGCATTTGCAGAATTGTGATCATCATATTCAGCTTCTAGAAATTGGCGTTCAGCCTCTGCAATTGCTAAGACGCGAGGATCATGTAAATTCAAAGGAGTACCAGAGATTTGCCATCCTCCGCTGCAACAAAATATGACGCCTTAAAATTAGTTTAAAAGCTGTAAAAGTGCGTGGTTTGCAACCCCCCTTGGCCTAGTGGTCAATGAAGTAAGGGAGAACCATGAGGTCTCCATAGTTCAAACACCAGCAGAGGAAAAAAAAAGGGTGAAAAGGGTGATTTCTTTCATTTGCCCAAGCCTTGGTGGACAAAATTATATGGTGCCTCTGTTGTTAAGAGGTCGCAGGTACTAAGTAGAATTAGTCGAGGTGCACACAAGCTGACCCAGGCACCACCGTCATAAAAAGGATGTAAACCAGCAAACCTCATGATTAATTCCACATGACCAGCTAACATCACAGCCAAAGTTGTCAAAACATTAATCATGGCTTGTTTAAATTGAAAAGTTAAAAAAAGAAAAATTTTTACAACCAAATTAGTGTACAAACAAATAAATATGAACCAACTTAAACTCACCCAATATCAATAATTGTCTCATCAGCCACAGTTCGAGGAGGAACAGTGTAACCAGGCTGGTATTGCTGCATATTGCAATTGAAAACGAAATTTATCAGAAGAGAAATCATCTAATGAACATCAAGATTGAATGAAGAATTTTAAATGTATCAAGCCCAAACTCTTCAGTTTCTCTGAAATCATCACAAGTTATGCTATTTATAGTAGAGAAATATTAAATGCTAAAGCACTACAGAATAGGATTAGCCAAGAGAGAGGGACAACTATAGGTGAATGCTCCAAGAGACAAATACATATCCAAATTTCATTGCCTTGAAAATACAAACTAAGCTTAGATAATCCAGAATTAAGCAATTATAGTATAGGGTAGAGGTAAATTACAGGGATCACTCCTCTAATATCAATAAGTAAATCATATCAGAATTGAGAAGATTATAGAGCCAATATATATTGATTTTAAAGTGAGGAAAATTCAGCTCTAAACTAAAATAGTCAACTTGCATAATCACCGTGAATAGAGAGGAATGGACAAAAAGGATCACAAGGTAAGAAGATTCCTTCTTTTATAATCAAAAGACACATTGGTATTTGCGATTGTGGGGGATTGGTGGTAAGGCATTGACCCCTACCAGTTTATTCCTTCACAAAAGGTAAAAAAGGATCCTAATAACTATATTTAACTTGCATGATCATTTGAGGTTCAGTATACACAGCACCAGAAAGAAGGTGACAAAAGATAATTTAACAATGTTAACTTGACAGAAGGATTGGCAGTGTAATTTCTCAAACTATGGGGAAGAGAAAGCTGAATACCACACAAACTTTTTTTAAAGTGGTTGCGCCCAAGACATCTTGCACACAATTTGACTAATCCACAGAATACTTGCTACACCCACTAGCACAGATGGAAATCAATCACTTAGCCTTTTTTGTCTCTATTTGGATTTGAACTATGGTCTTAAATTGCAGTTTCATTGACCGCTGGGTCATATCCTTGAATGCTGCCACATCATTTCTGAACTAGGAGTACTAGCAATTTATCCTTGTCCATTCACACCAATGTAACATATTAAAGTACTATGTGACTCGTGTAAAATCAGCAAACCAGACATCACAGGCCAATAATTCTCCACATTTTATCTCATGGGATTATGATCTAATCTCAATGCCCAATGGACTGTATATACCATCTAAACTCATCTTACTTACCAAACTACTCCTAAGGGTGATTCAAGAGAGGAAGAGAATCCCATGATTTGAACTCAATGGCACAAGCAGGAGTATTACATTGAATGGGAGTGTTTTTGATCTTATAATACACAAGACAATATGTAAAGTTGGAATACCTGATGACAAATCTCACAAGTAATATCCCCCTTCTCATTGCACCAATGTTGAACACATGTTCGGTGTGCATACTGCAGTAAATGTTTTCCACAAAAATAATTAGCAGAGACACAAATTGAAAGAAAATTAAGCAAGTGAGACAGAAAACAACTTCTTAAGTTATCAGACAATTAAAGAAAATCACATGACTTACTGCATAATAAAATGGAAACAACGGAAAGAAGATAAGTGCTACCATCTATGCAATCAAAGTGAACATATGCAGGAAAAATTGAATTGTCAGCAGGGAAAAACTTTGATGAGGATAAAGACGTACAAAAAAGCAAGCAATTGCAACAGGGGAACAGAGTGGTAAGGATATTACAGCTAGGAGAGTTCTGGAGCCCTCCAGAGTACGGTGGACACGTTCCTATGCTGTTTTGGAGCAGAATTTAGGCGGGACGTGTCATATAGCTCAATAAGTGCTGTCACGGAATTAAAGAGTTCCCGAAGTAAAAGTAGAATGTTATATGACAATATCAGATAGCAGGAAATATCATCGTGATAACATAAGGGTCATGTTTTGGTTCATCGAGGTGGATAACCACAAAAGGGGCTCCTAATGATAGCATTGAAAAGAAGCACTTACATCACTACAGAGGCACCATGAGAATGAAAAAGAGAAAATAACAGAAAAATACACACCACCATCATGCACAGATACCACCACCCCCCATACACATGCCTTACCATGGCACCCAACATATCACCAAAATCAATGCTTGGCACATCCACTTGCACCAAACCTGTCAAGATCCACTTATCAAGTATCAATAAATTCAACATTGTCTAGGAGGTGATCAACTGGAACTCAAATGCAGGCACGAGTGCTTCGAATTTCCAAGACGCATATGAACAAAACAAAAAATAGAGAAAATCTAACATCACATTTCCTTTTTCCCGTAAGCAACTTTTCATATAAACCATAAAATGATCAGATTCTCCTGCAAGTAAAATCAAGAAGGAAAAAAGATTTCACCTTGAGACTTCCACTGCAAGCACATGGACTCTCCAACTTGTCCAAAGAATCTTCCTCCTGGCAAATCCTGCACTCTGCTCTACCAATTAGTGGTTTCTCCTCATCACCCTCCTCCTCCTCCTCCACGAGCACTCTCTTTTCATCTACAGCTAGCGACGAGGAAGACCCCACCATTTCAGGATTCTTCCCATCCATAACCTCAGCTCCATTAGGCTTCACAATCCGATCCGTATGCACCACCAAACAATCTCCCATTCTAAAACCCCAGATTAAGAAAATGACACAATTCCTACACCAAATTAACCAATAATCACTTCCCAATTCAATGCACAAACGAAAGTTAAGATCTTTCTTCAACAGCTACTACCACTTCCAAATTCAAACCAATATGAGTTCATCTCTTTCGAATTTTCCAGAAAAAACTAACCCTAAACATAAATTTGACCCCTAAACCCAAAAATCTCAGGGAGATCAAGAAATTTCTCAAAATTCACAACCCAAATGCAAATCAAAACTATAAATTAAACCCAAAAAAAGGGCATAAAAAGCAATCATACCTTGGGAAAATGAAGAAACTCAAGAAATGAGAAACAAATGCCAAAAAATCCTCCTGATTTGTAGCGAAACAAATTGAACGGTGCTTGCTATTATAGTATTTATCTTAGATTTTGACGAACAATACACCAAAATAGAACTAAGAAACCACCGAATTATAGCGGTTTTTTTGTTGTTTTCTGCATCATTTTGGTTTGCTGTCTTCCTCTGTTACAAAAGGGAAACCTTTTTTACAGTTGAGAATTTGGGGATCTGTCTTTTTGTCTAAGCTTTATTACACATTTATAAACATCCATTTCGTTGCCTAATTTAGTATTTTTATGGAGAGGGTTAAAAAAAGTTTAAATTTAGAATCTTAACGCGTCGATTTTATCACATTTCATGGAGATAAAAAAAAAGGGAGATTGTTTTTGAAAAATTTTGGTCTAAAAAAAATTAATAATAAAAAATAAATAATAATATGTAAATACTATAAAAGTATAATGACAATATAAGATATAATGACAAGTCTTCTTCTACTAATCTACTATAATCGTACGTCCATATATAAGTTAACCCTACTAGCTTATTAGTCTTCTATCCTAATACGAGACCTCCACTTTTTTCTATCTAAAGTCATACACTCAATAAGATGAAGTTTCATCATATCTTAATTTGATCATCATATCTTAATTTGATCATTTTTTCTGATACTTCTTCGATCTATTCTACTCTTTCATTTAATTTCTAAATCTAACCTCTTGCACTCCTAACAGAAGTATTAGTACTTCTTCTCTATACATAACTAATTAAAAATTCACAAGTACAAAAAACATAATTGTGAAAATAAACCTATTGAAATGAGTATCTGGACATTGCAATCCCCCTTCTAAATATTAAAATAAGTACCTTGGGATTGTAGATACGCCCCCACCATGGGAACGAGTACATGCATAACATACGGATTTTTTAATTTACAACGGCTCGTTTTGTCTGCCTTGGTTTTGGTGCCTGGCTTTGGTTTTGGTGCCTGGCTGCTTCAATTTTAATTTACTTTTTTAGTGATTGATGACTTCTGAATCCTTTTTAATAATGTTATATTTCAACGGTTTAGAATTAAATCGAGGGGACTAGGGAAATGTTGTCAGATTGTAGTCATTTTTGGAATGCTAAACTTCTGTTTTTTTCTTCATCTAGGCCACTTCGAAACTTTGAAAGAAGCAATCTCAAAAGATTGCATTAGATAAGCAAAGACTTTCTTCGTCTTATTAAGGTTTAAATGAAAAAATTTCAAAGTTAGAAATATCTCTAAATGAATTTAAAAAAAAAAGAATATCATACAAAATAAAACAATTCTTGGCTTAGTTGAAGTGAACCCAATTTTCTTTAAGAAATCGAGAATGTTCTTATTTTGAGACTCCAACATTTGCATGTAAAACTCAGCGATTTTCATAAAGCTCAAGAGCTCAGTTGCCCACACAGCTTGTCAAATTAAACAACATATCCAGTGGAGGAGTCTGGAGGCTTGTCAAATTAAACAGATTCAAATTATTTACCACCAATAAGAAATCTTTAGTTCTACACCACTACCCTCCAAGGGATACAGACAACTACTTTGTAAAGGAAATGTGTTAATGGGTAATGACTATATGACGTAAATGGTATCCTTGGTGAGCAACCAAACAAGACCAGCTCTTCTAAGTTCTACTATCTGCCTCCTCATACCGACAATAACATTCTCACTGGAAGCTTTTCTGGAAAAACTTCTGATGACAATAAATAAAGGCGCCTTCTTGAATTGGGTGTCAACCTCATTTCAACAGTTCCATAAGATTGATCTCATCTGACCACGCCTAAGTATAGCGTCTTTAGCTCGGGGTACCAAGCATCGAAGAGTGCAGAGATTCTTGGCAGAGGCAGTCGCTGATCCACCTTGGTCCTTTCGCCTTATCCACAGATGCAGGAAAATGGCTGCTACTCCTATAAAACAATCTATGAACATCTACCAACACGTGTGACTATGTACTTTCCTTTCTCTAGATCATACACAGTCTTCAATTGTGGCTTTCTCCACTTTGACACATACCATGCTGTGAACATCACCAAAATGAAAAAGGCAAAGAAGAGAAGCAAGATGAGAGAGTCCTCACTGAAAATATTTGCAAACCATCCAGAATGCTCTTGTTCTGACTCCGCTGTGCTCTGCAAGATGAATGCTCCCAATGCCCAATCAAGTGGAATGTTTTCAACTTGATTAGTATATCCAATCCTGATCAAACATATACTTCAATTAAGTGGGATAGTCAAATATACTAGAAGTAAAATCTATAAATTCTTATGCTTTACCGGAACTTCCTTTCCTTGGTGTTTTCTTTATTTTTCTCCTTTCTGTTGACTCCTACTTTTTCTCTTCTCATCTATGCTATTTAGTATATATTAACTATTCCCTTTATGTAAGAAGGAAGAAGAGACAAGCCTCGGGAAGAAGAGGAAAAGGTAGATAAGATACTTGACCATGAGTCGATCATTAAAACTTGGAAACTATAAGAAAAGCATGCAGCAGTATATTTCCTCTTTCTTCATAAGTCAAGAAATTACCAGGAAGTATTAAAAAAAATAAAGGAAGGAAACCAAAATTATTAAGTACCTATCATCGTCCAAAGCAATTCCAAGACTATCATGAAGTAATGCCAATATATACGCTGAAGAGAAGCAATAACGATGCAAATCCTCTTCTTGAAGGGAGGGATATTTGTTTTTCAACTTTGACCAGTCATCTTCACAAAAACTTTTCCCAGCAGCCATAAGATCAGAAAGTAAAGCTTTAGGGGGCAAACCAAAAAACTGTTAAGAATACAAAAACCATCTTTTAGCACATCAAAACAAGATAAAACCATAAGAAACACAACAGAAAGCCGACTTCTATCAACACATGGGTATAGTCACAAGATGAATGTGCACCTTAGAAGTGTAGAAAAAGTTTTCTGTAGCCAAAAAATTCCCCTGGAGTTTTGGCATAAATGATGACCCAATGTAGCAGCTTTTATAAGGGCAACTCTCTGCATTATGCAAGAAGAAGAGCTTCATTAAGTGGTTTCAAATGAACTGAGCATCCCTGAGTAAAAGTTAACATTGCATATTTTCTATAACAGATAAAAGGAAAAAGCAAACCTTTGCCTTTCTGCAACAGTGATAGTGAGGCAGACCTACACTCTGAGAAGTTACCGCTGGGATACAGAGCAGATAGGTGCCTAATCTTATCAGTGAAACTACTGGGGGAGAGCTTCGATGACATTAAGTTGTGTGGGAATCCTCTAGGAGAACAAGGATCCATCAGCTTAACACTTCGAGGATCTGCATTGATGGAAACAGAAAACAAATCTGTGAATATAATTTTTTGCTTGCAGAACCATTGAGAACTGATGCATTAATTGAACCCAAAAAAACATGAGAACTGATGCATTAGTCCATCCAGGAAACAAGATTCTGATTAAAGCAATACTACAACTGTAACGTTCCTCAAAAATGTTGACTTGATAACATAACAAATCACTTTCAAATGAAGAAAAAATAAATAGATAATGCATATATTATTTATTTTAGTCTTCCCAATTCTTTTCTTTATTTACTCCTTTTATAATATGCTTTTGGTTGTGAAGATGCAGTGGGGTTGAGCTTCTGAATCAATGAGGAAACAGCATATTTAGCTATCCACAAATTTGGGTGTTCAGAAAAAGAAAAAGGCTAGAGTGTACAGCAAATTTCACTAAGGAGGTATTTGGATAAGCTTTTTTCTAATTGACATAAAAGCCAAAAGCTCGCTTTTTTTTTTTGCCAAACGCCTTTAAAACTTAAAAAGTGCTTAAAAGCCAACAACACCTAAACATAAGCCTATCCAAACACCCTCTAAATTAATTACTATAATGGACAAACAAGACCAATCCACCTCCTCAACATCAAAACTCCCACAAAATAAAGATCAAAAGGTTCCAAGAGAAATCAAAAGAGCAACAACCAAAAGCTCTAACTCTTAAATCAAATCTGTGTACATCTTGTGAAAATCAGAAAAATGATGTAAAAGAGAATCAACTAACACCAGTCCATGAAGCACTTGAAGTTCATATATAATAAAGGAAAAGAGATTCCAGATTACCTTGATGTTGGCTCCTAGCAACAAGGGACTCCAGGAGTAAGTCAAATGCAACGTTCTGCAAAATATCAACAGCGATGAAATCTTCACACACACACACAGATATATATATATATA
>JAOTQR010000086.1:2996553-3010398 GCA_025774065.1 Solanum ossicruentum
AAGCTATATGCCTGAGAAATGAAATTCTATCCTCATTTGAAAACTATGGAATTCATTTCCTTGAGGCACTGGCAGTGCCATATCAATCCCTATTCTTCTATATTTATTTTATTATATATATATATATATATATATATATATATATATATATATATATAAATAAATTTACCATTCAAAGTTTTAAGTCTATGAATTCTGGATTATAGGACAAATCAAGTTATTGCATTCAAGATATATAGATTATTGACTCATATTAAGTAATTTTTTTAACACAAATTTAAGTTTGATACTGAATTGTAACTAATGTTGTAGATCCATCCTGATTGTAGATCAACTTTTTTTTTGAAAAAAAGTTTTCTAATACAATGTTTGATATCTGTATTAAAATTTAATTAATTGAATTCGCGTTGCGTAAGACTAGTTGAAGAAAACATTCACTAATAAGAACTTTTCCATATCTAAAACTCAAAACTAAGTCCTCTAATTACAGAAGAAAAAATTTCATCCACTCCATCGAACTGAATTTATCGTAAAATTGAGATTATTTCATTTTCTTCCTTATGAGAGAAGGGCTCACGAGACTTATTTATTGAAAAAAAGGAAGTGAGTAGAGGAGCGAGAATAGAAAACTTGAGCTTTCTTGATGGGACATCCTTTATTGGTTATATTCAAATCAATTTCTTTGACAAAAGAAGTATTCAACCATTAGATCTCTAGGTAATCATTGCCTATATATAAAATACTGATAGTTATTATAGTTATACTCTCATAGCAAGAGAGAGACAGAGTATGTATATATAACAATGATGAAATCAGTATTTTTGTGAAGGGTGTTCATATTTTTATAATATGGATTGATAATTTTGTATCAAGGGTGTTCAACAATTGACATGCATATTAAAATATTTATATTTAACCTTATAGTCGAAAAATATTTTCAGCAAAGGATGTTCATCTGACCACCGAATATAGCTCCACCCTGATATATAAATAAATCAACTTTGGTTTTCAAAAAAGAGAAAGTTCTTTTTTTTTTCAATATAAATAAAAAGAATTTCTCAAACATTAATTTCTATGTTATATTTGTCTAAATAATTGAAGCTATTTTAATATTATAGGAATATAAATTTATTATTTTGCAAAATGAGTAGTATTTTGTGAGCGACTATATAAGTTAGTTGAGATATCCCCCACAATGGCGTCACTGTCCCAATAATATTTATGATTCTTAAATAAATGAGCTTTTTTTTTTTGCAATAAATGTATACTTTTTTTTATATTATAAATAAATGTACAACTCATCTTTGGTTGTACAATAAATAACCTAGATATCGAACATGCAAATTTATGAAAGGTGAAACATATTGTTCAGAATAAGGTGGCGGATATAAAGAGGTATAAGGCGTTATATAAAAAAAAATTCGTCAAAAAATTATAATATATATAAATTATTATTTTATATGTTAATTTGTTTTTATAATAAAAATTCTAACTTTGCTATTTTTTAAAATATGTACGCGTGTGTTGGGATATAATTATCTTTGTTTATAGTTAATGTGAGCATAATTTTGAATAAATTCTTTTTCTAGGAGGAGGACTAGATTTTTATTTCAAGGTTTAACCTCAAAAGACATTGAAAAAGAGACCCTTAAATGACAAAGACTATAAAATGCAACAACAACATATTTGATGTGATCCATAAATGGGATTTGAAGATGGTAAAGTATACGTATTTAGTCTTATTTTTTATGGAATGGGGAGGATGTTTTTCTTTAGACCCTCGGCTCAAGAAAAAGTCATTTTTTAGAATAGGGTAGAGAAAAATACAAAAGCAAATAAATTATGATGAAATTATTAAAAAAATAAAAATACTGATAAAATTTTTATCATAACTATCGTTCCTGGACTTGACCAAAATTCTTACTCCCAAATTTCACTCCAATTCACAATCTGGACCCAATTCTTGACCCCAACCCAGGGTCCTGTCCCAAACTAGGAACCCGACTCCTGATTTCGGCCCTAGCCCCAACCTAGGACATATAATTCAGACCTAACTTCTGATCCAAATTAAACCCTAACCTTGACTTGGGATTTGACCTAGGACCCAACTTTCTATTCTGGCCCTAGACTTCTAACCTAGAACCTAAAATGTAGGACCTGGCTCTCGATTATGACTTGAGGTTTCGATCCCTATCCTAACTTCAAATCCTTGTCTGAAACTAACTTCGATCCCAATCTCGATTTAAGAATTGCCTAGAGAGTTGGCTTAGAACCTAGATCTGGCTCAATATCGGACTTTTGATCCCAATCAAGATCTCGAACATGATAGCAGTTTGGAACTCAACTTGATACACTATCCAAATTCGAGGCTGGACTCAAGATTGAACCCTGGGGGTCCTAACTTGGTATTCTTTCCCAGAACTCGACCATAACTTGAAAATCAACTCGAGAACTAATCCTGACTTGGACTAAATTTCTTATCGCATCTGCTAACCCAACTCGAACCCAATCTCATTTCGGACCCAACTACCCACTCGAGACCTCAATCTAGGATCCCACTCCTGATCTCGAGGTTGCTTCCTACTTCCTAGGGTTGGGGTCAAGTACAGTTTTGGTAAAACTTTGACTTCAAATATAATATAGATAAACAATAATGTGAAATATTTAATTTTTTATAAATCGATTTATTGAATTACTTAAACATTATTCAGACATATTCAAAGTAAAGTATCATTTATCATCAAAAGAAATAAGGATGAATACATCTTTTATCCAACCCATCCCTTTTTTATCCATATGAAATATGGGCATGTTTTTCATATTTGACCTAACTTACCAACTTGTTATAACAAATGACATCATACAATAATAAAAATAACCAAAGTGAAAACAAGAGTTATTATTTTCTCCTATCAACTGCCTTAAATTCCAGCAGTGTAATTAAAGCTTGATGTGATAGCGTACTGCTCTTCATAATCACCACACATTAGGAATTTATACTACCCCTACCCCATAGACATTTATGTTACATAGCAAGAGCAGCTAACTCTCTTATCATACTTATTATTTCTTCAGTTGCTTGCCTCTATATATATGCTCCCAAATAACAAGATCTTTCCACATATATAATACCATCTCTCATTGTATTTCCACAAAAAGATAGACACAAATAACAAACTTTCTTGATTTTTAAGGTTCACTATCTAAAGAATGGGAAGGTCTAACTGTTGTGATAAGGAGGGATTGAAGAAAGGTCCATGGACACGTGAAGAAGACCAAAAACTATTGTCTTTTATTGAAAAACATGGTTGTGGTAGTTGGCGTGCTTTGCCTGCTAAAGCTGGTAATTTTTAACTATATCTTCAGTCCCAATTTACACATACATGTTTGATCGAACAATCCAACAAAAAGAAATGACAATGGAGTGGGACGGGGCGAGTGCAGGATGGATTGAACCCCCTCCCTCCCTATACTCTGTCCTACTCCATTGTTATCCCTAGGTAGTCATGGTCCAAAGACTATCATTTTCGTGTTAACTTTCTTTGTTTTTAATGTGTGATTATTGCAACATGTAAAATATTAATTTGATACTTCCTTTGTCTAGTTTATGCTTTATATTTTTTTATGGGTCAAATGCGTAATATATATAATGAGACTTGAACTGATGACCCTTAACCTGACTTAGAAAGCATATTATTATACTATTATTTAACATTTGCTAGCATGATTTAATGATACATATTTATACTATTATTTAACATTTGCTAGCATGATTTAATAGGGATCAGGTTGCGTACATCCGACCCCCCCTTACTTCGTAATGGATGTCTGGACGGGAGCCTTTGAGGCAATGGGATAATGTTATTGATTTAATAACTCCTTTTTACTTCAATTTTTTAGGTCTACAAAGATGTGGGAAGAGTTGTAGGTTAAGATGGATAAACTATCTAAGGCCTGATATCAAGAGAGGAAAATTCAGTTTACAAGAAGAAAGAACTATCATTCACCTTCATGCTCTTCTTGGAAACAGGTATATATTCTATATAATGTCTATTTTTATTTATCTAGTATTTTCCAGACACAATTCTTTACGAATAATAATTTTAATATATTATCTGATTCTTTGAATATAATAAATTCAGTATTTTGAAAAATTATTATTTATAATTTATAATAAGAATAAACTAGGAACATATGACATCTATTTTAACTGAATGAACAAGTGAAAGTAGACGATAAGATATATAACACATTAATGAAGCACATTAGTATATTAAAAAAATAAAAGATAGCAAATGATGATAGAACTCATAAATATATAGTTACCTTTGTTTCTGCCACATTAATATTATTCTTTCCCAATCCCCATCGTCACTTTTTTTTCTTTTCTCCTTTTTATGCAACAAATACACATAATGATTTGTGTGACATTATATTGATGATGTTTTGTTCCTTTCTTTGTCAATGATGTAACAGATGGTCAGCAATCGCAGTTTACTTGCCAAACAGAACAGACAACGAAATAAAAAACTACTGGAACTCGCGTTTGAAGAAGAGGTTAACGAAAATGGGAATCGATCCAATGACTCACAAACGAAATGGTGCAGGCTCATCAAAAGATGTTGCAAACCTTAGTCATATGGCTGAATGGGAAAGTGCAAGACTAGAAGCAGAAGCTAGACTTGTACGTAAATCCAAAATCCTCTCCAATAACATGACTAACCACAATTATAACAACATTAAAAACCATAGTACTATTTCCCAACAATTACCTTATTATCAACAACCCCCTTGTCTTGACATATTAAAAGCATGGCAAATGTCTAGCACAAAATTACCAACTATAAATGACATTAGTGCCATTCTTCTTAATAATTCGAGTAACAAGAACCTCGAATCATCATCGACACCATCAACGTTAAATTCCTCAGAGAATTTCTTCGCGAACGATTTACCAATGATTACTACTACAAAAGTTGATGATGATCATCAAAATCCTCCAAATTTGTCCACAATCAACTCATGTTTTGAAGATGATTATCTCCAAACAGAACTTCCAAGTTTCATAGAGGAGTTTTCAGGGGTATTTTCGGAATATACACAAAATTCAACAAATGGATTACAAGTGGATAATTTTATGGGAAGCTGTTCTGGGGATTTTGAAGATAATGAGTTAATTAATTGGAATAGTTATTTCCCTAATTATTTGATCAATTCACCAATTATATAGCTATAGAATAATATTGTACTTCTTTGAGTTTAATTAGTTTTTTGTTTTATGATTATGCACTTTAAATGTACTAGCAGGATGTGTATTACTGGCTCCTTGTTAAAGTGAAATTTAGTTTATCATGAAATGATTGATTTAAATTCAGTGCAAATTTGGATATAATTCTTTATGTTTTTACAATAAAATTATTACATTACACGACAAACTTTGAGTACTCCCTCAATTCAAGTCTACTTGTCACTATTTCACTTATCGAGATCAAACTATATAAATTTTGACCAACATTTTAAGATATATTTTTTCATCATATGAGAAAGATTGGAACTTATAGCATTTATCGGAATTTTAAATTTCAAATATTAAATTTAGCTACTTCAATTTAACTTTGAATTTTAGACAAG
Organism: Solanum ossicruentum; assembly: GCA_025774065.1. Taxonomy (NCBI): domain Eukaryota; kingdom Viridiplantae; phylum Streptophyta; class Magnoliopsida; order Solanales; family Solanaceae; genus Solanum; species Solanum ossicruentum. The sequence goes on from JAOTQR010000086.1 coordinate 3,002,185, forward strand.
TTGACCTCAAAAAATGAAACAGTGACAAGTAAAAGTGAACAGAAAGAGTAATTAATTTGATTAAGCTTTTAATTTTTCCTTAATTGTTTGTTTGATAATGTTGTATAAAAAAAAAAAGAATTTTCGCATATAGCTATAGTTTAGTTATAGAAACATTTGTATGATGCGTACAATATTTTTATACGTTTGTATAATTCGCTATATAATTCACAGTTTTTATATAAAATTTGTATATTTTACTATATAATTCGTAGTGTTTGTATATTTCACTATACAATTTGATTTGCCCACAATTTTGTATAATCACGCACAACGTTTGTATAAATCGCGTGAGTTATACAAAACTCAAACTGTAATTACAATTAGATATTTGCCATGAATTGTAATTAATTCAAAATATAATTATATTGACTAATTAACTAGTATATGTTTGCTTATCCCCGTAACTTTTCCAAAAAAACAAAAAAAAAAAAAGTCACTGTTAATGTGCATCAGGTCAGTTGTGGTCCTTATTGAGATTAATTAGTGACCTATAATGTCGACTATAGTCCAAAAGATCACCAACCAAAAATAAATAATAATAAAGTGGCATAGGAAATTAATTTCTTTTACTTGATTAATACAAATTTAAAAAGTCCATTGAAAACGTAAAACACTTTTTATTAGTTACTATGCTACAAAATAAAATTAACAATCATGTGTATTCTTAATTCAAAAATCAATTATTATAGTGTAAAGTGTGTGTATATCTATATCTATCTATCTATCTATCTATATATATATATATTGCTTTATAAGATTTATATTTCACTTTCTGATATTGGTCCATCAAATAAAGTTAGGTAAATGAAATTATTTACGTCTCTTTAGTAAGATATTTTGTGGACAGGGTTATTCATGAATGGTATATTTTGCAAGAGGAAAATGTTTTTTTTACAAAATATTTATTTTTTATCAAAAAAGTGATATTTTTTAAAATTTTATTAATGGTGTTTGATAAAAAAATATAAAATAGTTTCAAATATTTATGTATAATTTTAAAAAAAATCTCTCTCACTCTCCTCCCATTTTCCTTGCTCACGCTCTCCCTCCTTCTCCCTCTGTCCACACTCTCCCTTCTCCATGGAAAAATATGTTACTGTTAAAATCTAAAAGAGTTATGATCTTAGATAAAAACGCTATATATAGATGATATATATGAACTGATTAAACAAGAATTCTTAAATAGCAAATAACCATTTCAGATATTTACGACATCCTTTTACGTCCAACCTCTCTTTTCCATTTTTCACCCGCTTATTTTTGCCCCCCCCCTGTCCACCCCCCACCCCCCCCCCCCCCCCCCCCCCCCCCCCCCCCTCTCTCTGCTCGGTGATGACATTTAGAGGCAATTGATGAATGTATTATGTATCAATACACATTTCAATGCCGGATACATGTATCTTTGCATGAATATTAGATATATTGTTCAAGTTAACTCCAAATACGCATATTGCATACGATAAGAAACACATTAGATATTAAATATGGGATACACTAGATAAGATTGACTTTAGATTTATGAAAATATGAAATTGATACAAGATACATAGACCCATGAACTTGTGAAACTCAAATACAATGTGAAATACAAATACAAAGCTAAAAAAAAAAGGGCAAGAGCCGGTATATCTCGAATACAGAGTTGAATCACATTTTGAATACAATATATTTGTTTAAATTACACTTAATGTGATTCGTGCATATCGGGGATACATTTTTATTTTGGCAAATTATGTAATTTGAAAAACTTAAAAAGAAAAAACTTTTGTTTCAGCATGTAATTAGAACTAATAATTGTGTGCTTTATGTTATTTTCTCAAAAAAGTGATATATGTTGATCTATAATCATATAATAAATTAATATAACATATATTTTTCTGTATTAGCATTTTTATAATTTTACATTAACATATTTCTATATATTATATCATAATGGTCCAACAACTATAAATCTAAAAATGATGACCTGTTATGTGATATAAAGTCACACTTACTGTATCTAAATAATAAATTCAGACATTTTTAATGAGCATGCATAAATTTATTTATTTTTTTAAAATTCTGTTATAAGTCCATCAAATAAAGTTAGGTAAATGAACTTATTGCTTAGAATCAAATGGATCGATTTGATCATAAAAAATAAATACGGACTATCTCTTTCAGCTTCATAAATTATGTGAACCTTTTCAATGTCTTTCATCAAATATTACGTAATACCTTATGTTATAATTTATGTGTCAAGAGTAATATTTGATTTTCAATAATTATGTAAAAAATTATCATAAAACTATTTATATTCCACCAGTAATGATGCCTCAAATCTCGATAAATTTTCGTTGTGTCCGAGTGGATAGAATATCTAGAATCATGAGCCTCATGCAAAATCAACAATATCAAACCTCCAACTCTAGGAACACACAACCGGTCATCAAATTTAAGGATCCCAATTGAGCTTATAGTAGTCTGGTCATCACCATCCTATAAAATTTGACTTTTGAGAACTACAAGTGACTTATCCTAGTACTGTACGTCTGACATGGATTTGATCAAATTAAAAAAAATTGAGCCTCAATGAAGATTAACACCTACCCGGAATCTGAAATGACCAATTAATTTATATATATTTATTGAGATGTACTGTTTTTTCAATATATATTTGTTCTAATGTAGAATTGTGGACTTTATTTGGTTGCATGTGAGAAGGTACTTCCATAGTCAACTTTGATGTTGAATTATTACGTACCATGTATGTTGTATTTCTTTGAAAATATGATCAACAAATGATAAAAGTAGACCCAATAGTGAGGCACTTTCAATTATCATATTTGTTTTTAAAACAAAAATCATATTAAGCAATTTATTTAAATTAGTTAATTTGAATTTGTGTTTTTTGGCCTATTTCATCAAAAAATACAATTGGTATATTGTATAGCAAACTCAAATAGTAGTTATGAATTATAATTAAGGACATTCTCTGTCGTTGCCATCTCCACTTATCGACACTACGATTCTAGTCTGTTGCTACAACGGTAGGGGCACTCCACCCTCGCCTAACTCTCCACAATTATCATAACTATGATCAAAAGTAGTAATTGTAAGCCTACCTGAACCTCTAGAGTTAGAATCCTGAGAATTACTTGTACTCTTAGGCCACTTGGCCAATGCATTGGCCTGCCCGGCCTTATAATTAAACGTTAAGACATTTCTAAGAATTTATTCAAAAATGTATGATTACTAACAAATATGTCAAACTTTTTATAATTTCATCAAATGAGTAAAATATAATTTATAAGTAAGGTACCAAATATCTTATGCATCACATATAATAAATCATGTATGTCTATCTTTTTTATATAAATAAATAGTTTTGACTAAATGTTACAAACTCTCAAATAGATATTATATTATTTTATGAAGATCAATTGATCAAAAAAAATCAATAATAATAATAGTAACTAGCTAGTTTTTTAGTATAATCTGTTTCAAATAATACATATAATAATCTATTGCTATCAAACCTTTTTTTTTACCAAATATAAATTTATGGATGTATTTTTCTAAAGAAAAATATTTTAAAAATCACATTTTGAAATTGAAAATCTCATTTTTTGGAGAATTTAATTTGGAATTCCAAATCGATGAAAAAGATCCATTCAAGAACAAGAAAATACCATCGCGATTTGAATTAAACCTCGATGAAAAAATACATCAATGAGAAGTTAATTCGATAAGTTTAATGACCCTTTCATTTAACTTCGAAATTTATAACGAAAAATCAAAAATATAAAAAAGAAGTAAAAACTCGTCTTTATTAAAAAAAAATCAGATATGCCATTAGATGAGTTCTTTCAGTTTCATCAGACGTGAAAGGATATCATTCCTTCGTAGTGAATCCATCTTAGACAACCTATTCATGACCAGTCAGTCTTCTAAGGAGGTTCAAGCGTATCGTTTGAAACTAAATTTAAAATTTTATTCATATTTTGATTTAAAATTAAAACTTAAAATTTAAGTCCCAAATTCAATCATCAAATGCTGAATAAACTTTGTGAACTCCATGAATCCACGTTTCTGTGAATTTTTCATTCATTAAAGAATTGTATAATTAAATCATTCACTAGTATTAAAAAATAAAAAATAAATAAAGGACGATCTAAATAAATATATGAATTATGGTGGGCTATATTTGATTAATGACTATATAAATACTTGTCTTCTTTTGTCTGAAAAAATTCTGCCATTACTAACACATTGATTATGAAACTGTACCATGGAGCAACCATATTTAATTTATACTTATCATAATAGATTAATGGACCATTTCCATTAATTGCTACCCCTTCAAATTTGACTAATTGACCAATATTATTATATAATTTCCATCAATCTCGGATAGAGTCGAACATTCACTATTTTTTTATTTTGGAATATGATGGAATAAAGTAAAATGACTCTTTAAACTGTCTGTGTTTCTTTTAATTGTGAAGTGGCAGTTATTCAATGCAACTTTCGACACTCATCATGGGTCATCCGGAAACAGTCGCGCTATGTTTTTAAACATAGGGATCAGGTTGCGTACATCCGACCTCCCCTTACCCCGCAATGGACGAGAGCCTTTGAGGCATCCAATATTATTATATACATAATTTTTTTCATTTATTTAATATTTGGTGGATAAAATCATCGAATATCTGCATTTTGATAGAAGGTAACAACTAACAAATATTAATAGATAGAATTTGTAGTAGAGTCTAATTAGAATTAGTAACTAAATATTACCATAGCTTGGAATTAATTATTATGAATAAATTTTATAAATGACAAACATATAAAATCTAATTATGTTCCATAGTTATAGTTTGGGTAGTTACATTTCGTAACTATAGTTATAACAACGTTTGTATAATTCGCATAGCATTAGTATACATTAGTATAATTCGCTATGCAATTGTGATTTTTGTATAGAATTTGTATATTTCGCTATACAATTCATGCACGACGTTTATATAATAATTTCTCTATACAATTCACAATAGATATTTCGCTATACAATTTGATTCATGCACAACTTTTTTATAATCACGTACAACATTTGTATATAACTGTAATTACAGTTAGATGTTTGTCGCAGATCATAACTAATTCAAACTATAACTATATTAGCTAACTATTAATTAGTATATATTTGTTTATCCGCGATATTTTTTCTAATTATTACTAAGATTTGAGATCGTAGAATTTAAACTCAATGTTAATAAAGAAGGAATGTATAACTATACAATGAAGTCATTTCCTCACCGTAAGAGATGAGAAAAACAACATAATATTTAATTAATTAAAATATTTTTTCTAAATTAAATAAGTGCTTGAATCCTCTATTGTAATTTAACGCCACATATAAACAATTAGACAGAGTTAGGTTTGGGCATATTTATTAAAAATGAGATTTAAAAGTGTTGTAGTAAATGTGAAATAAATAGACTAAAACTAATTAATGACTAAAAGGTTTAAAATATTGCAATATGAAAAACTAATATTATATATTCAAATAATGATAAATTTTATGGATATAATTTATCAATCTGATTTGATTATTTTTAATTGAATCAAAACTAAATAAAATATTATTAGGTAATAAAATTTAAAATTACAATAAAAATCAAGTATCAATTTTTCCCATCGATTTGGTTTAGCACCAAACTGTAAACACCCGTAGGACACCTCCAACTCCCATCTCCTCTCATTTTGGGCGTCAATGAGACGGTTCAGTCGATTATTTTTTAAAATTTTATTATCTCAATTTTTTAAGTATTTTACAACATACAATCAAAATCAAATTCTTAAAATCATCCCAATCATAATGGGTATTGGTGTGGTTCGATTAATATTATATTTTTTTATTTTTAAAATATTACTTCAAAACAAATATTATTAAAATATTTTTTTCGCAAATGTGTGTTTAAAGAAACACTTTAATTCTTCACCAAAAAATCAAGAATGTAAAATCTTATTGCCGAGAGGTATGATCTCAAATATTATATAGGAGTTTTGCATAGATCTTGTCATATTGTTAGATGGAGTATCTATTATAATATATTTTAATTTTAAATATAATTAATTAAAGACTAATTAAAGGGAAGGGACCCAAAATCGTATAGCCACCTGAGGCCTAGGACCTAGATTAAATTTATATTTAAAAAAAATTATAAATATATTTATATATTAATTTTAATATGTTAGTCTACAAAATATATTTGCATTCGTGTGAAGTTGTTCGATTCGATTAGAAAATATTTCAAATTTATTTTATAAACTAAAAGGACCATCCCAATTGTTTGAAATGATATAAGTTTAAATAAAAATTCATGATTGTTGACACCCAATTTTGACCGGCCTTTTCATAATTTAGTGTCAAATTAGTCATAGATTTATTTTTATTTTTTAACGATTTTGAACTACAATTTTCAAAAAAAAAAAAAGATCAAAAAAAAATTAAAAAAAGCCGGGCGCGTGAGTACACGCGCCCCCCATTTCCATTATTTCCCCATCTTCTTCATTTCTCAAAAACCAAAACAGAGAACCAAAGAAAGCCATGAAACCCAGAAACCCTTGAACCCGACCCTCACCGTCGTTCATCTTCCTCATCGCCGTCGGCATCCCTTTCCCTCTCCCCGGCTCCATCAAACGTTCACCCCGCACACGCCTATACCCTTCTGCAGATCACACCTCCGACCCGACCAACTGACAAACAACATCCACGCCAAATCGCACTCACACTGACACCACCCACACCGCACAACCCTGACAACACCTCTCTCACGCGTGCCTGAAAAAGGCCAGACCCATACTCCCTTGTCGATTTCGACCGTTACCTCATTCTTGGGCTATAAGTATCATCTGTTCTTCATGATTCAAGGGGGGAGGGAATTGGAAATCGGGATTAGGGGATTTTTGGGAAATTAAGTTCCTAGCAGAGATTGATCCGTCGATAGAGGAAAAAAAAAGGGATTAAAAGTCTGGGACGAATTCAAAAATCTGGTTTTGGGGGATCGAATTAAAATCTGGGGGTGGGAATTGAGTTCAAAAAAAAATCTGGGAAGAATCGACATAGGGAGATTTTTGAAATTGAGAGGATCTGGGTAACATTCGAAAAATCAAAAACGAATTCGAAATCAAAATTCGAAAGTCAATAATCAGAACAGTCTCGAAGTCAGTCTGTCAGTGGTGTGATTCGTCTTCGTCGAGCTCGTCGTCTCAGTTCGCTGCCTCCAAAAAGGTAATACTCTATCCTCTCATCATGTCGATTTTCAGGGATTGTGGTTGAAATCATCGAAGGCGTCGCAAAGTTTAAATTTGTGTGTGTTAGCTAATTCCTTACTTTGGCTACTGTTGATGTTCCATTTGTGTTTGGCTCACGGACTGGAGATCCCTTTTGTGTTAGCTCGTTTCCTGAAATCATAAGGGCGTGTTCATTATTCCAATTGCGTATGATGTTGTTCCAGTTCGGTCTTCGAATTATGTTTAACTAATGGTGTTCGAAAAAAAAATGTTTAGAGCTTCTCTGCTTGTCTGTGTGGCATATGTGAGTCGTCGGCCTGAATTACAATTTCTGATTAAGACAAATTCATATCGACTGTGTGGTTTTAATTCTGGGTTTAAATGGCATGTACATGTCAAGATACAGAGGTGTTCGTTTGCTTCTTGATCGTGCTGTTAAAATTATATGTCGGAATGCCTCATGAACTCGATCTAGTCTTCTTGGTCTTTATTTGCTATTCTTGTGTTTTAAAATAAAGTAGTTCTCCGTTGCTGCTTCAGTTTTTTTTTTGGCTGTCAAAGTTAATGTGATAAGTTGTTGTGTGCTGAGATCTCATGATGCCCTTTCATTCTTTTCTGCATTGCATTTGTTGCCTTAAGAAATATGTCCCTCTGAATCTCATGTATGACTAGCTTCATTTCTGCCCTATTCCCTTTTTTTTGAACTGAGCTCATCCTGCATCTCTGTTCAGTCTGTTACTGTCAAATATGAATATCTTAAGCTGTGTTCATTACTTCATTTCAGTTCCCTTGGAGTTGTGATCGCTCCTAATAATTACTTACTGGTGTGGGCGTGAAAATGAGATTACAGTTGATCTCTTAAGCTGATCTGTACTAAAATCAGTCATTGTGTAT
>JAOTQR010000086.1:3011426-3030642 GCA_025774065.1 Solanum ossicruentum
CCTGCACCATTTCGTTTGTGAGTCATTGGATCGATTCCCATTTTCGTTAACCTCTTCTTCAAACGCGAGTTCCAGTAATTTTTTATCTCGTTGTCTGTTCTGTTTGGCAAGTAAGCTGAAATTGCCGACCATCTGTTACACCATTGACAAAGAGAGGAACAAAAGACGATCAATATAATGTCACAATAATCACATATGAAAAACTTTACATACTGTATAATTTACTACGAAAATTATCGATGGACAAAAGTTTGTTACGATTTATTCTGCTTATGGGGCTCAATTTTTTATACGAGGGTGTTTCGAAAACAACTTCTCTATCTCTATTAGATATTGATAAGGTCTGTATACATTTTATCCTATCTCAAACTCTACTTATAAAATTTCACCGAACATACCGTTGGTATTAGCAAAAAATAATCAAAAGATGGTATTAGCTATGCATTATTTAGTAATAGATTATCAATCAATTTCCTGTTTTCTTGTAGTGATTACTAGTCTTGGACCTTTGGATCAAACCAACCAATGATGACTTCAATTGAATGTGCACATTTCCACATAATATTGAGAGACAGAATCATAAGTAGCATTATTACTATTTGTTGCACACTACTAATAATCATAGACAGAATCATGAGTAGCATTAAGACTATTTGTGGCATATTTACTAAAAGAGAAGAAAACAGTGACTCTGGGAATTGGGAAAGAACAATATTGTGCTAGAAACAAAGGTTACTAGTAATAATTTATGAGTTCTATCATCATTACTTGCTGTCCTCAATTTATCTGTTGTGTATTTTCTCTCAAAATAAGTATTATTCCCTCCTATTTTTTTGTATGTCATTTTTATTGTAAATATATAATCTTTAATGTATGATATTTTATAAAATCAATCAATAAATGATACTGTTCTTCTTATTTTAAGAACATCTTTTTATCAATATTTGTCTCATATTATAAGGACACTTAATAAATTAGGATAGAATTAATTATTTTTTCTCATTTTATCCCAACTATTAATTAGAGGATTAATGATTTTTTCTAACTTAATTTAATGTACATTGATATAAACGAAGAGTAAAATAGTAAAGTCTTCTAATCTATTAATTTAATGATCGTGTAAAATGAAAGTGACCTTATAATATGGACGGAGTGAGTAGTTAATGAGCTTTGAAAAAATATATTTGTCTAATGAGAAGAACTAAAAAGGCAATTAACATACATTAAATAAGGGCAATTTAAAATAGTAAAGTCACTTTTTTTCTAAGTAGAAGAATAATCACAAAAGGTGACATATAAAAGGGACTAGAGGAAGTATTTTATTTCTTCAGTTCACTTTTTGACTTGTTTAGTATTTTAAAATTAATTTTCATTTTTATTTATCGTTTTTAATTTATATATTTTTCATTTTTTATCGTCAGCATTAATTATTTAATTTCTGAATTATCAAAATCTAAATAATTAAAACAACAATTGACATTGATATTGTAATAAGTATTCATAGTAATCATTATTTCTTTAGGGACGTATAGAATTCAAAGTGGACAAATAAAAATTCATAGAGAGAATAGTTTTTTTCACATTCATCAAGAAAAAAATAATAAATACACGGTAGCATTTACTAAATTATCCTTATTTATTTGACATTTATTTTCTCCAACGAAGATACTTATTTTGGAAGGGAGGAAATAAACAATTTTTTCATGCTCTTATATTAAAGAATTACTTCTTCTTAATAGTGTTCCACGCTCAAGAAACATCTAATAAATATGGATGACTTAGTAAATTATACTGTGCACATATTTTTTCATATTGAGAATGAAATTAAATGAGTAGTTGTTTTACAGAGTGGTGCTTAAACCAATTGTATTGTATACGGGAAGAAATGTTGGCCAGTTAAGAACTCTCAAGTTCAAAAAATGAAAGATGTGAAAATAAGAATGTTGTGGTGATGTGTTGGAATGCTAAGAGAGATAGGGTTAGAAATGAAGATATATATCGAGATTACAAGGTAGGAGTGACCTTAATGATGGATAAGATGTAAAAAGCAAGACTAAGATGATTTAAACATGGAGATGCATGAATGCCCCAATATGGAGGTGTGAGAGGTTGTCTATAATTTCAGGAGAGGTAGAGGCAGGTCAATAAAGTAACGGGTAAAGGTGATTAGATAAAATTGAGGATTTGACCTTAGATAAGAGGTTACGAAGGATATATATTATGATAAAAGATGGCTAATAAGTACTAGGGCGTTGTCTCACTTATCCTCGCGTATAATGGTCGTAGCATTTCTCTTGTAGTTTCTTGATTTTCGATTTCTGTTATTATCTATTGTCTCTTGTACTTTGATTATCGCATTATTTTATTGTAGTTATTATTTCTTCTTCAGAATGTTGTGTCATTTTTTCTAGTTTTTACAGTCTTTTGCCATAATTTCTTCTCTTTCATCATTTTCTCGATTTGCTTTATTTTAATTTTCTTAAATCGGCGGTCTTATCCGAAATAATCTCTCTATCTCTAAAGGTAGGCATAAGACTCACAAACACTATACTATTTACAGACTTCACTTGTAAAATTATACTGAATATATCATTGTTACAGCGTAAAATAAGCCAAACGCGTTTTTTTAAGACAAAAGTACTAATTATTATTTTGAATTTCGAAAGCACACTTATTTTGAAAGAGAGACAGTAGCGTATACCTATTTCCAAGAAGAGCATGAAGCTGAATGATGGTTCTTTCTTCTTCTAAACTGAATTTCCCTCTCTTGATATCAGGCCTTAGATAGTTTATCCATCTTAACCTACAACTCTTCCCACATCTTTGTAGACCTAAAAATAGAAAGGAAAAAAGGAGTAATTAGATCATGCTAGCAATTGTTAAAAATACGAAAAACTTTTGAAATTTGCAGTCATAAATATTTATATGTTTATAAATTATTTTGTTAAGAATAAAATAAAAAATTTAAAGTAGACTAAAAAAAAGAAATGTATCACATGCTAAGGGTTCAGGAAACAGTCTCTCTACTTCTATAAGGTAGCGGTAAAGTTTGCGTACAATATGCTCTCCCCAGACCCCACTTGTAGTATATCGCTAGGTATGTTATTGTTGTTGTAGACTAAAAAAAGAAATGTATCACATAAATTGAGACATAAGTAGTAGTTGAAATTACCAGCTTTAGCAGGCAAAGCACCCCAACTACCACAACCATGTTTTTCAATAAAAGACAATAGTTTTTGATCTTCTTCTTGTGTCCATGGACCTTTCTTCAATCCCTCTTTATCAGACTTGCCCATTTTGTGTATAAAATTAATAACAGCAAGAGGGAATCAAAATCAAGAAAAGTTGTTAAATTTGTCTCTCTTTTTGGGGAAATGAGAGAGATGGTATATGTGTGTCTATATATAAGCAACAAATGAAGAGATTTATAAGTTTGTAACTTTGTATGACAAGAGAGTTAGCTAGCTGCAATATAAATAAATGTTGAGGGGATGGTTTGGGGGTGGGGGGTGGGGAGTGGGGGTTGCTGTTGGACAAATTCTTAATATTTTTTTGGTTCGTTTTTATTTGTCCACTTTAGACTTTATATGTCCCTTAAAAAAATAATAATTAAATTATTTGAATATTTTTAACATCTATATTAGTTGTAAATGTTTAATATTAAATCTTGAAAAATAATTTAAAAAATGAATAATTAATATTAAGAATAAAACATGGAAAACATAGTTGTCTTTTTAGAATAAAGTGAATTTATTTTTGAAATAGTCAAATAATAAAAATAAACAAAAAAGTAATGGTAAACATAGAAACACGCTATGACAAACTTGGATTATCTTTTTTTTTTGGGGTAATGAACTCTCTAATTATATACTAGTAAACCATGGATAAAAGACTAAGATGTGTTAAATTAAATTTAAGCAGATTAAAATAAATTAAGTTAATAAATGAGCGAATCATTCATCTAAAAATGGCTCGAGCTAAAATACAAATCATAACTCAATCTTTCAATTCTTTTTAAGTTTTAATTACTTTATTTTTTTAAAAAAATATTAAGTATCTAATAACTCGAATCCTATTTTTCTTTTTAATTATGATTACATATCTCATCTCAATGTTTTATAGAGTGAACTAGATTGAATGAAAAGTAATAAACAGACGACTTAATAATCTATTTAAATTTGAACCAATTGTACGAGTTATATTTTCACACTCTAATTTTATTGATTATAAATAAAAATCATCTATCTATAGAGTTCAACAAATTGGTATATATATGTACCCTTTTTTCCTCCTTTTATTCTCAACCAAATATATATATAATTTAAAACTTGTGTTTACGTTATTTATCGACAACAAAAAGAAAGATAAATTGTACAATATTATTATAAATTAATTGTATAATTTTTTTCATCAAACAAAAATCGATTCGATCCTCTCTAGCTCCGCCTCTTATTTGACCAACATATTTCCCCATTCATCAATTTGTATGTCGGGTATTTGGGTGCTATATTAAGGTAGAACCAAAGATGAGATGTACAACATTTATTGATTTCATTCAAAATAATAATTAAAAAAAAGAGATGTACTGCATGTATTTAATAATCATAAATAATATTGGGACTCTGATGACGAATATCTCAACTAACTTGCTTTACACTGATAAAACTACGTACATTGACAGTTATTATTGTATTAATTATACTCGATGTACATGTCATTCCCCAACCAATATTAATTTAATATTTTAAATTAAAAAATTAAAAATTATACAAAAAATATTATAAATTATAATTTTTTTTTCATATCAATATGATGAAATAAATATTTTAAAATATTGAGCAAAGTTCATATCGTTTAATTAAAGAAATTTATAACAATTAAAAAGAAACAGAAAAAATACTTACTCTTTTTTTTAATTGCCACTTTATGCTTTTCAAAATTAATTGACTAACTTTTAAAATAAAAAAATTGTACTAGAAATTCAATTATTTACACACTAATTAGCTAGAAATGTAATGTTTAGAGTACTTTGTGCTCCCTGCTATGTGAATATTGATTAGATTCACTATTTTAATTCTCTCTTCTTGTATAAAATTAATTGTCATGATAAGATCTTTCATAATTCTAGGGAAAGTATTAATTAGATATATATTTTTTTAATTTTAATCTATTTAATTATGTACCTCTTAATTTTTAAAATAATCAATGTTAAAGACAAAAATTAATAATTAGTTCTCTTTTAATTTTTTTTAAATTAAGAATGTTGAAGTATTCAGAATAATTATTTATAGTAAATATGACAACTTAACGAGGACGGAGAATAATACTCTTCTCTTTTTTTAACATCAAGTTTTATTTATACACCTCGTACACCTTCATTGTATATAATATCAATAATATATGTAGTAAAATCTCATGTGTGATCTAGGAAAGATGCAGTATATGAATCTTATTGTTATCGTATAAGGACAGAGAAGTTGTTTCTATAGATTCTTAGCTAAAATAAAGCATATATCTAATAGAAAAAGAAAATACAATGAAAAATACCACTAGCAATATATATATATATATATATATATATATATATATATATATATATATAAATTTATTTTATTTTTGTTAAATTAATTATGTATTGCAAAAGTAAGTACATTGACAGCTACAATTATTCACGATATGTCGTGCTCTCTACTAATTTTGGCAAAATAACAAATTCATATCCTATAAAAATTTCACTACATTTTACGACAAAATAAAACCAAGTGGTCCACGTCAGTGCATGCACGTTTTTAATGGATACACAATGAATTTAACTCGACAATTTTAGTTCAAACTTTTATTTATGTTAAAGTTTTATTTAATACGTGTAAATAATCTATTTCAGATTAGATTAATTGTCCTAAAATCTATAACTCATCGAGTTAAAATTTTGATTCCTCTTCTGATCAATAAATAATAACATTATCCCAATGCCTCAACGGCTCCCCCATTGCGGGGTAAGGGGGAGTTGAATATATGCAGCCTGACCCCTATGTTTAAAAATATAGCGCGACTGTTTCCGGATGACCCATGATAAGCGTCAAAAGTTGAATTGTTGAAAGAAGCACAGACAGTTTAAAGAGCCATTTTGCTTTATTCCATCATACCCCAAAGCCAAAAAATAGTGAATCTTTGGCTCCATCCAAGATTGATGAAAAAAATATGAAGAAAAAAAGAAACATAATTAATTTAGAATATCATAATATCTTTTGATCAATGTTTATTGGTAGTATTATTTATGAGCTTATATATATTAAGTCAGTACGGTATCACTCTCTTCTCAAATCGGATATCAGATCTAGTTGTCAAATAAATTTTTTCAACTAAGAACAGATTACAGGTACAAAATCGATTGAAAGGTCTTCAACGATAGCTATGAAACGGTCAAATCAACTTGTCTTCGATATGTCAATCAATTTTTTTCTCTCCCTATTCTCAGTCAATCCATTCATTCAATTTCTTTTATGTTTTAATAACAAATTGAAAATTATTTTTTCTTCCATGTTTATAAATATTGAGAGAGGAAGAAAAACGAAACTAGAATTTTAACTTTATGTGTACACATTATATGTTAGTAATTGTTAATTGTTGATTTTGAAAAAGATAAAAGGATTGGTGGTTATTAAAGGTGAAGACGCCTAAACTTTATTACTATGTTTAATATTTGAAAGCGTGTGACCATATAATAAAAAAATGAGTACGTAAACACAGTCTTTATAATAATTTTTTTTCAGATTTGGTGAAAATATAATAATGAGGCCCCTCTATTTATGTGTATATTTAATAAACTTGATGGCTAATGCAACCCACAAGATGGGACATTTAAATTTATGATTTTGGTCCGTCTCTTTCGTAATTAGTAATATGTTACCAAGTTCAAAATTAAAATTAAAATCAAAATTAAATTAGATTATAATTAATTACTATTTATTTAAACTTCAATGAATTATATTTCTCGATTAATTTCTCAAATGAATCACTTAATTAAAATAATTATTTCTTGATTTCAATTTTTTTTCTTATAGTGATCTCATAATGATATTATCTAATAGTAAGTCACTGAATTGAGAAAAATAAAAATTATGAAAAATATATAGAGAGTAGATTATCATTACAATTTTTTCGATATTAACTACATATACATTAAAAAAGAATTAATATGATATATATACAATTATTTTTCGAGGGATTTAAATTAAATCCCTTCCGCTCCTCTAGTTTCGTCGTAGATCACAAGTGTAACTTATAGTAACAACAACAACAACATTACCCCATTGCCTCAAAGGCTTTCGCCCATTGCGGGATAAGGGAGTCGAATGTACACAGTCTGACCCCTATGTTTAAAACAAGTGTGACTTATAGTAATTATTATTATTCGAACATGCAACCATATGTAATATTTTTATATAAAGTTATATAATTAATTGGAAGATATTATGATGTGTAGTTGGAAGATTGAATAAAAAGTTAATGACACGTGCAAAATTAAATAGTAGGTCAGGGTACAGAGAGTGGGATGGTGAGTATTCAATTTTTAATGAGGGCAATAAACAAAAGAGGATAATTCTATTGAAATGTTTAATGGACAATGATACTGATTACTGACAAGGAATTTAGGAACTATGTTTTAATTTTGATAGTTCTGTTTAAGAAATAAGAAAGCACAACAACCAACAGACAAATGGCATGTGTTGAGTAGGAATGTCCATGGATCATCGACTATTGATCAAAGTTAAACTCAAATTTAAAATCAAATTAAATTAACTATAATATATATTTATCGATTTCGATTTAATCATAATCACAAAGAAATGAAACATACTTTTGAATAGAGAACTCTTATCACATGCACGGTTTAAGATTTGTTTGGATAATGAGTTTATCTCTCTATTCTTTTTCACTTAAATATTATATTTCTCGTCTGTAACAAAACTCAACCTGTAACATACAGTCTCCAATGCATAGAGGTCAAAAGGGGAGATTTTTTAGTATATTATTTGTAAATGTTCATTTGCGTTATTAAACTATAACCTCTGATTACATTTAAATTCAAAGTATTAGTTTAAATTGATGCATTTGGTTCATACCGTAAACACTTGAAAAGGATAAATTAGGAATTAGAATTGTCAATACGGGTCGATCCATTATATCTGAATTAGTCCTTACAAACTTTAGAATTTGACAGATCAAGTCAGGCTAACCCCTTTTTTTATGGACTAAAACGTGAGCCACGGACTTTGTCAGGCTCTCATATTTTTATTCTTATATTTTTTAATAAATTTTTCAATTAAATTATAATTTAAACATATTAAAATAAATAGCAACAGGACAATATGACATAGTATTAATATTACTATTACTCCCTCCGTTCATCTTTACTTGTCCACTATACTATTTTAAAATGTCCAATCATACTTGTCCACTTCATGAAATCAAGAGATAAATTCTAACTTAATTTTTAGTTTATCGTTATCATTTATTATAGTAGTTATTTTTTTGTTACATTTTTCAAGACGTTCTAGTTAATATATTCAAAAAATGATTAAGTAAAATTGTTCATATTATTTACTGTTTCTTAATTTATGTGCTAAACTAATAAAGGACAAGCAAAGATGGATAAATAGAGTACATATTATAAAAATATAATTTGTATCTAAATTTTAATATTTAAAAATTTTAAATGAACTTTGAGTTTGACTCTTATTATTTTCAATACTCTATTTTATTTTTATTTTTAATTTGACCCACTGGTTGGCCCAATTCATATTGCAAAAGTTCCACAAATCAACAGACTTATTCAGGACGGCTAAAAATGAAGCGCTCCAAAAGTCATAGTTCAATCCTGCTCAATCACCGGTTAGGTCAAACCGACCCAATGGACCTAACCCATATTGACGACTCTAACTAGAATTATGCAAAAATTGAGTCAAATCATTTTCCAAATAAATTTTTAATTTATTGAACTATTGAATCGAATTAACTTATTAGGTTGGGTATCGACTTTTTAAAAAACTGTAATGGATTATCGATTCGGGTGTCGGGTTTTAGGATTACAAATTCGGGGGACCCGACACCCGGATGGTGATCCAATACATTAACTAGGCCTTTGAGACGTGCTAAGCTAAACTGCTAATTTCCAAGTAGGGCTATCCAACATTCTTTTATTACTCTCTTCTAGAAATGTTTTTTAAGCTTAATTTGAAGGTATGTGGGTCAAGGTATGTTACATCAAATCTTTATTGTCAAGTTGGTATTTACTTGAGACAAATTGATACCAAATGAAGATTTTGCTTTGGCCTAAATGGCAACAAAGATGCAAGATAAATTTGAGAAATATTGGGGTGGTCCAGAAAAAATGAACAAAATGCTTTTCATATCATGTGTTTTAGATCCTAGTCACAAATTTAGCGCTCTTAGCTTTGCACTTAAGAAGGTGGTTAGAGGTAAAGGGGCAATTATAGAAAGTGATGTGCGAACATACATGAAATCTTTGTTTAATAAGTATAAGCCTACTTCAAATGATAAAAAAGTTCAGCTTTTTTCCATAGAGGTGAAAGCTTTCTAGTTCAAGTTCTGTATATGTAGGAGATTTTGGGAACTTCTTTGAGGAATTACATAGACATACATCTAGGAGTGGAAGCGCAAATTCTAAGTCAGAATTGGACAAATATCTCGAAGAAGATATTGAAATTGGAAAAACAGACTTTCATGTATTGCTTTGGTGGAAAGTTAACTCACCTACATTTCCTTTTCTTTCTGAGATGGCTCGAGATGTGCTAGCCACTCCTATTTCAAGTGTGGCATTTGAATATTCTTTTAGTACGGGAGGACGTATTCTTGATTCATTTTCGAGTTCATTAACTCCTAAATTGGTACAAGCTCTAGTGTGCCTTCAAGATTGGCTGCGTAGAAAATCACAACCTATAAATATTGAGGAAGATTGAGATTTTCTCGGGCAACTTGAAGAAGGTTAGAAAAAAAATTTCATTGATATAAAATTGTGAATAGTTTATTTAGTATTTTTATTGTTTGAGCCTTGACTTGTTATTGTATTTCTCTTTAGATTTGGCCAAACTTGGAAAAGAACCTTCCGTTGACGACATATAAAATTGGAGTTTTCCTTTATTAAATCTACTAAGGAGGAGGAAGATAGATGTCTTAATATTGAAGTTGAGTTCTGTATTATTGAATTTCGAATGATCTGAGTCATTTCATTTCACATTATAATGATTATATTATTAAATCTAGGATCTGATTCATTTCATTTCTAAAATATGATACTTTTTCTCTATTTCTCTATTTCTCAGATATTTAGTGGATTATTATCCTTCTTTTTTAACTATGGAATACCTACTACTTTTTTTGTTTCTCTGTTAATCAAATTTCATCATGTCTGGACTTCATAGTGCTAAAGCGCAGTCACGTATTTGACTTCACTCTATAAAGTTTGAAGAGAATAAGGATGGATCATTTGAAGCAAAATGTGTTCATTGTAGTCATGTTACTAACTACCATTCGCACTATACTGGGACTGATTCCTTAAGATCTTATGTTAAACACTGTTTGGATAACTTGAACCAGAAACGGGCTAATCTCAACTCAAGGATTGAGTAGCTATTATTTTGTTGACTTAAAGTTGTGAACTATTAATAGTTTAGTACTATGTTTGAACTTAATTTTCAAGATGTGTGATTGTTATTTTGGATTTTTTAAATTCTGTTTATGGCTTATACGTTCAGAGTCGTGACTGTTGTAATGGCGAAGCTTGTAGTGTTGTTTATGATTGTAATAGTGCAACTTGTAGTGTCATTATGCTATGGCTGCTAAATTGTTGTTTATTTTGTTTATGACTATAATGGTGCAACTTATAATGGTGTGCCGGTATGGTTTCTGTCAGTAGACTTATTATGTTGCTGTTGAATTGTTGTTTATTTTGGTGTTGCACTGTTGCTTATAATGGTGTGTAGCCGTGTAAGTGTGTTGTTGTAGCCTGTAGTGTTGCTGCTTGTTTATAATGGTGTTGTTGTAGTTGTACATTGTGCATTCTTGTTACAAAATTTTTTCTCCTAACAAAATTGAATAATATGATTTTTAGTGTATGGAAAGGGTAGGGACTAGGGAATGAGTTTTAAGTTTTAATTGTTAATGGTTAACCCGCCCCGAGCCCACTTGTGTGATTCCACTGGATATGTTGTTGTTGTTTTGTTAATGGTTAACCTGATAATCAAACCGATAAAGGTCAATAACCGATAAATTGATATCTTAATAATTCCTTAATGATTTAGTATATCTACAAACTGATAACTAAAAACCGATAATATTCAAAATCGAATCGAACCAACCGATACGCAGCACTAGGATAAACTTCCTTCCCAGTGTCCTTGTTGTCTTTCTATTTCTTTTCGTTTTAGTTCACAACTTGAGAATACTGGCTCAAGCCATTTGTTATATAGTCCACATTTCATATGTTTCATCCTATACTCCTAGGCATGCTAGGGTGTTAAGTCCCTCATCAATTTGTGGATGGGATTTTTCCTCGCCTCATGAGCTATAAACAAGAAGCTTTATGGTTGAGTTAACCCCAAGATCTATTTTCTTCATCACTCCCTTCTAAGTTTTAACACCCTACTGACACGTGTATTGTTTCAGTTTGACAAGAATAGAGATGTCTTCCTCATATTGACACTTCCAAGTTCCTTCTGAACTTTCGCACAAATATCAGAAATACCTACTTTTCCTGGCACCCTAAAGCAAATACTAGCAGATCGACCTAACATTTGGATGACGAACAGACGACAAACAGTTTATCAAGTAGAGGAAAAACGAGTATTTAGACAATACTAACAACTCCAAGTAGAGAACTCTGTCTCCCCAGTTTGCCAAAAAAGAGAGTCGAGAAGCATACTTGGCTTCCCAAACACATAGTAAGACACAACATACATTACTCGAGAGCAATTCAAAGGGAACAAAATGAAACCTAACCTTTGCTCCACGTTTTGTATAGCGCACAAGCATGATGAATTGGTTAGAATGAACAGAGACCAGCAATTTGTCGGAGTTTCTCATATGATACCCAGAATACAAATTGCCAAGGGCCAAGCCTTGCCCATGTAGGAAAGAATCCCTTCCACAATGCTTTGAGTCCTTCAACTCTAACAGTTTTGACAAGACAATCGTAGGAGTTACGATATTTACAATTTCCTTGATTATCAGCAGCCTGATTCATCATTCTTGTCTTAATTACATCGGCTGGACAGCTCAATGTTGTTGCTGACAGGCCTGACATTATAGATGATAAAGTGTGTGCATATATATTATCATTCGCTATGTTGTTATTGATCACAAAGCGCTTTGCATGATCATAGCACGCTAGTTCTCCCATGTTGACTAAAAAAGCTCTCTGGACATTTGGGAGCACGCCTTTCCAAAGTCCCCCGACACCTTCAGTTCGAATAATCTTGTTGAAAGCATCAAATGGCCCACAATATCGAGGTTGCAGACCCTGTCTCGCCATTCTACTGTCTGCTTGCATCCTAACTTTGACAAGATCAGCTGGACTTGCCACAACCTAAATCACAAGAAGACATGCAACTATAACATGTTCCACAAGGACTCCTGTTGAAGTAAGGAATTGAAAGCTTAAGCACAGGAACCTCATAAACTGAAAAGTTTTTAAAATAGGTATACGACACTCCAATTGTTTTAATTATTATTTTTAAAAGAGATAAGTAGCAGATCATTCTTCAAATTTTTCTCTGGTTAGCAGTATCAACATTTCTTTTAGCGGTTTGCATTAGTTGATCATACTTTACATTCTTCCCAACAAGCACAAAAGCTACGGGATATCAGAGATGAAAACATGAATGAGATGCATCATGTGGAAAACTAAAAATGACAAAATTAAAGATGAGGAGAAAGATTTTGTAGATGATACAACATTTGGTGGAGATAAAAGAGGAACTAGTTTCTATGAAAACACTGAAAGTGATAAAGTCACAAACATAAATGGATACATGCTTCTTAAACCCTTCCAAGTGCACCTACCAACATCTATATCTCAGAACAGTAAATAAAATTTCAAAACAAAAGGCAACCGTTATAAATAATGTTTAAGACAGCTGAGTTTTACACAGAATGAACATTAATCAAAAGAAAACTACAAAGAACCTTGTATTCTTCTGGTCCGTAAAAATAACAAATCATGACAGCCAAGTTTTGTTCCAACAATCACTAGTCCTTCATCTGCTAACTCAAAAGTTTCGAGCACCAAGGGAAACAAAGATTTGACAATGTAATACAGAGATTCCTCTTCCCTAAAGAATGTATAATCAGTTGCTCAACTCAATTCTGATTGTGATGAATCCAATGTATAACAGTTGCTCAACTCAATTCTGATTGTGATGAATCCAATGTATAACAGTTGCTCAACTCAATTCTCATTGTGATGAATCCATCAAAAGAAACACTTGTGGTCTCCTGTATTTTTAGTGCTAAGGAGAATGTGATTTTAATATGACTTCTCTCACTTTGAAAAGCTACTCTTCACCGAAAGTAAGCTAATGAAGCAGGGGGCACCACAAATGAGGCAATCTGCTCTATAAACAAGAAGACGCTTATAGAAACAAATTCATATCTAAAATTTACATTTTTAGAATTCATATGGACTTAGCTAAGAACTGACCACAATAGAAGCAAATACTTACAGCCAATACTAACTAGTAGATGTTACGACATAGTTGTGGTGAAGAGTTTTTTAATTCTGCTTAGAGACTCGTACGTCTTCAGGGACAATGTCATATTTAGAGATCCTAGGCTCTGGGAAACTCCTAGTTTGTCTCAAAAGATGTATCATCTAGTATTATGGGTACAAAGAATTCATATAGCTAACAAAACTAATTTTCCATTGAAGCACAGATGATTGGTTTGTATCCCTTTTATTTTTCTCTAACTAGTCTTGTTGTAATCAACTTAAATACATTTCTGCATCAAGCACTAAGGTGAGGATCTATTGCACTGCACCTAACTAGGCACATCCACTAGGTGCAGACGACTAGCAAGAAATCATTTGGATTCTATTGGGTGGAGCTTGACATATCTTCTCCGGAAGTGTTTGCCTTGTCTTTCCCTTCCCAACTGAAAAGTTCTGCAATATGAAGGAGACATAAGCTCTACTCACTCACTGCATTAGCCATGTATCCTACTCTAATGACAACCTGACTCAGAACT
Organism: Solanum ossicruentum; assembly: GCA_025774065.1. NCBI lineage: Eukaryota > Viridiplantae > Streptophyta > Magnoliopsida > Solanales > Solanaceae > Solanum > Solanum ossicruentum. Next base: position 3,025,692 of record JAOTQR010000086.1, read on the forward strand.
TGTGACACTATTTGACTAATAATACTGTTTGATACCAACTTTTCAGTAATTCAATGTATTTAACTATTTAAAGTTTAAATCTTGAACAATGTTTTCTTTATCAAACTAATTCTCAGCCATTTTTCCATTACATGTTCATACCCTACTGCAAAAGAGTACATACACCAAACTAAAATATTCCTTCATATACAATCAAATCATAGCTCCCATCTTTCCTACCCTCAGTGATGGAGGTGTCAGGTATCACATAAAATTAATCGAGGTAAATCAGACCGAGTTAACGTAATATCTCCAATTCATTAGTTGAATAAAACAATGAAATTCCAAAAATCAATGAGATTTCAGTTTACCTGAGCAATAACACCAGATATTCCACCAATAATAGCTTTGCTTGACAGAGAAAGAGTATGATCAGCAGGAACCAAAAAGTTCCTCAAAAACTCATAGTTTACTATTCGAATTGGAGTGTAAAACATATGCCTTATAATCGCCGGTGACAATCCCTTGTATAGTCCTAAACCGCCGTCGTTCCGTAAGATCTCCGACACTACTCGAACGGCTGATAGACGTCGAGACGAAACAAGAGACTCGCCACGGAGTTGAAGCCTCGTCTTGATAAGGTCAATCGGAAAAGTCGCCGTTTCCGCCGCCATTGCCGACATCGCCGTCACCGCTATCTTAGTTATATGGGCTCTCCGGCCATCGTTAATCTCTTGGGCTTTCATTGAGCTAGTGGTCCAGGCTTCAGGAGCATCAGTTTAATAGACCTTAGACACTCATCTTTGGAGCTGGCCCATTTCTAACTTTTGGGCCGTGGAGATATGTGTATCTCAAATATATAGGGCCGAATTAGGTGTACTTTATTATGGAAAAATTACATAAATCTCACATTATGTTAAAATATTTTTAAATATTTTTTATTTTTTTTACAAATTATTAAAATCCTTTTTTCACTATTTTATGATATACTCATCTCCTTTCCCACAAAACCCTGTTTCTTCAACGAGAATCAAGCAAACTGATTTAAAATCAAAAGGTAAGTTAACTTATCTTCTCCAATCCAATTTCATATGGTTTATATGTGGGGTTTTCAGTACAATTTTGAAGGAAGATATGACCTGGTGAGGTTTGTAAAAACAATTCACAAAGCACGCATGTATGCTCATCTTCGAATTGGGCCCTATGTTTGTGCAGAAGGAATTTTGGGTACATTCATTTTTTCAGCTCTTCGCTAGATCTATAAGAATTTTGGTGATTCATCTATATTAGTGATGTTGCTCTCTTCTCCTTCCCTACAGGAGCTATGTCCCTTAATCTTGTTTTTCTCCTTTTCTTCTGTTTCAAATCCCAAATTCATTTTGAACTTGAACTTGAAGTTCAAAGTTCACCTCAGACGACCCTCTTCAAGTTCAAAATCATCCAAATCCAAAAATCGAAAAAAAAATTGAAAAAGAAAGCTCAAATATGGTGATTCATGGGAGTATATGGGTTTAGGAAAATATAGCGATTCATGTGTGTGGTATGTATCTTGTATGGTGATTCATTTCAAAACTATGAGTTGTTCATAACTTTTTATGGTGATTCATCCATATATAAAACCGAGAGTATATATCTTGTATGGTAATTCATTTCAAAACTATGAGTTATGGTGATTCATTAAATATTGTGATTCATTTATATATAAAAACTGAGTCATATATGTTGTTGATTCACTAAAATTGTATGGATTGAATACAGTGATTCATTGGGACACTTTTTCTAGTTGTTATAGGTTGATGATTGGGCGCATCATAAAAAAATGATACACCAATGAATCATATTAATGGGTTGATTCATTGAGACAATGGATCATACAATATGATTCATTGAAATAAAATAGTTAACACGTGTGTAACACCCCGTGAAATTACTAAAATGGCTCTAAACTTGGTCATGTGCACGACGTATCTTCCCAAGCTCCGATGAAAAATTTGAGATTGAATTTGGGATCAGTGCGAAAAATTGAGTCGAAAGATGGTCTCGACTTGGCTTTAACGCGAAAGAACGCGATTTGATTTTTCCAAAAGTGAGCTTAAAATAGTGAGGTTTTCGCGCCCCTTCCGCGACGCAGAGAGGACGCAGACCATACTTATACTTTTTTCGAAAATTTACAAAAAAATAAAAATTTGCAAAAAACTGAAGAAAATCACTAGTGCACGTCGCGCATTAGTGTACAAGGGAGCATATTTTTCTTTTAAAATTCGAGAAGGGCAATTTCACCCTTCCCGACATACTTTTATATCCCAAATATGTTTTTTAAACACAATTTCATACAAAAGGTTGTTAAACCCAAAATCAATCCAAGTCTAATATTATTACGCAAGTTTAAGAGAGGATAAGGAGAGACAGAGTGAGGATTATAGAGGAGTTTTTCAATTCTTGAAGAAAATATCCATTCTCGGATATGTAAAGGCTACCAAAAGCATGAAATTGACCTCCTATGTGCCAAAATGAAGTTAGGATGATAGAATTCATGACTAGAATCTTGATTTAGGAGGTCTTGAAAGTTTCTTGCAAAATTCTTCCAAATTCTTGAATAATTGCTTAATTCTTGTACACTATCTTGACTGCATGTTTTCAGTTCCTTAAACTATAATTTTATAGCATGAAGTGATGATCATCATGCTTACTTTTACTATATATTTTCATTACTATGTGATTGTGACTAAATTTTTAAAATTTCCTCTCTATAATGACTTGAATAATGAACTTAGGGGATGTCTAAAGCTTGAATGTCTGAGAATGATATCTGACTGAGTCTGAGTCTGAGTTCTAGTTCTGAATTGAGTGTATGGGTGACTGTGATAACTGAAATTATTGTTGATAAGTTGAATAGGAAAAAAATCCCCTTTGATTGGATAGATAGCCTTTGCACGTAGAGGTTGAGTGATGCGAGTTCTTGATGGACTGACAGACTTATGAACATATTGAGTCCTGGGAGGAGTATTAGCACCAAAATAGGTAAGAGTGTGTCCCACTCGAACCCATTAACTACGTGCCAGCGTATGAGATGATTGGACCGTGAAAGCAGATATTTTCTTTGTCCCAAAAGAGGACTTGACAAACTTTTGGATCCATTGACAGACTCGCCCTTTACCCTGGCAAGGTACTAGACGGATATCGTAATGACATCTTGTCGTTGTATCACTACCAGCTCATAGGTAGTGGTTGTCGGTTATAGAAACTCCCATATAGGTTTCATGATGATAAAACTCCGATGTGATGTGAAGGTTTGATGCTTGATAGCTAGTGAGGTGATAGAGTCTTGTCTCTTATATCTGAGGTGAGGCTGAGTGATTGATGAGTGTCAATTATACTGTTTCCTTTTTCTTAACCCATTTTACATATGGTACATTCCACGTACTAACGCCCCTTTGGTGCTGCATAGTTTTATGATGCAGATTAGATAGATCGAGGACTTCAGCAGCCCGATCGTTAAGGTTCAGAGCTCTTTATTCCTGACAGTGGTGAATCCTCTCTAGCATTCTGAGCATATTTATTTTTATGATTAGATAGTCTTTTACTTAATAGTTGGTAGTCATGGCCTGTCATGGTACCGTCTTAGATGATAATATAGAGGTTTTATAGGCATAGACGTAGATATTGATGTTGATGTTGATGTTGATGTTGATATCAATGTCGAGGGTTCTTTTCCCTCATACTCCTTTTCTTTATATTGAGATTTTCATTAGCTATTATGTTTTCTTGTGATAGACTAATGTTGATAGGATGAGCCCACTGATAGGATAACATTTATATTCATGATATCATTTCTTTTCCGTTAATGAGTTGACTGAACGTTGACAAAGAGACTGAGTGATCCACTTGGGGACTAATAATAGTCTTCGAGTGTCAGTCATGTCTAAGGTACCCTCCCAAGGCTTGACAACATGTCTGATTCACTGCATCAGATATTGATTACGATGAATCATGACTTATGAATCATGTATGTTGCAAGTGTATTCGGAAAATAAAAGTGTATCCGCATAATTCTTTTTTATAGGATTTTTGTAAATATGAAAAAGATTGGAATAAATTGAAATTACGATTTTTGTAAATATGAAAAAGGTTGGAATAAATTGAAATTTCTTTCCCTCAATGTGAGATTTTTGTAAGTTATACATTAATTATTGGGAAAACTATGCTTGTACCACTTTAAATCAAACTATTTACATTCATATACCCCTTTACACTTTGTACCCCCATACTATTAAAATTTTGCCCACTAATTTTAAAATTCGTGCACTGACATCATGCTGACGTCAGTACCTTCTTGTATGATGTACAAAATAGGGTATACATATACCAACGTGGTATCACAGATGATTAAAGTCAATCCTATATGATATCGATATGGTATAAATATACTGACAGAGTATATAACGAATATATTTCCTACTAATTTAGAGTTTAATAATTTTTTTTGTTTCTTTAAAAAAGATTCTATATACCAATTAGGTATTAATATACTGTCAAAATATCACAAAGGACGGAACTCATTCTATATGATACCATTATGATATATATATACCACCAAAGTATATTTCATAGTATTTATGCTAATTTCAACATAGTGTCAGCACGCGAAATAAAAAAAGACAAGTGCATAGAAAGGTAAATTGTTCGGGTAATGGATTAATTAATGATAAATAGTTTAGATTAGGTCTATTAAGAGTAAATCATTTCAAATTAGGATATTTTGTGTACTTTTCCCTTTAGATACATTGCATTCAAACATGATCCATATATATCTAAAATACAATAATTATGTCATTTACCTTTTTCTAGTCTCACCCGTCTCTCTTTATGTGTCTATATTCAAAAATTTATATAGTTGTTGACACCCAATTTTGTCCGGCCTCTTCATAAATTAGTCGTCGAATTTTGAAAAGCTTTGAAATATTTATTTTGG
>JAOTQR010000086.1:3030742-3043814 GCA_025774065.1 Solanum ossicruentum
CAGAATGTATCTAGTATAAAAGATACATATATATAGTATCTTTAATACATATATCTCACCTGAATTTGATACAAAATTATTAAATTAGTAAGACAAAATATAATTATTTCAAACTGAAAAGTAGATTAGTATTTCATATTTGAGTACTTAGGCAATTTTCTATTTGTTTTTGGTCCATATTTGTAACTTATTTATTGGATAAGCTCTATTTTTGTTCCTTAAATGTAACTTTGAACAATTTTAATTCCTTGAAGTTTGTTAAATCTACTTACTTAATGAACTTAAAAAAATGATAACTAGAAGCAAAAATACGGTAATAACATACTAACTTTTGAACCGATTGAAAATTCTAACAATTAAGCTGGTTTGATCTTACTTTTAAAACTTTTTTAGAAAATAAATTGAACTTTTATGTCAGTAATTGAATAAAAAAATTTAATTAATTGTCTATGATTTTAACAATAATATATGAATACAATATAACTATATGAAGAGAATGATAATGTAGATGAACAACAAGACACCAAGTTGTTCAAATGATGATCCGAGAGATTAACACTCCAATATATTATAAACTGCTACACAAATCAAAATGCATCGGCTCCAAGAAGTGTATGATGCTTTATTTGTGGAGTAAAATACACAACATAATTTTTTTTATAATCAAGTCTCATTGGCTTTTTCGAACAAGATTTTTAACGAGACAACTAACAATGCATATTACAACATATATGTTCTATTTTCCTTATCTATAATTTTTTTCGTTAAGATTTTTCTAGCAAGATTTTTAACAAGACATATTATCTATCAAAGAACGTTTAAGAGAGGAGAGAAGAGTTATAAGTATAATATCTATACACAATTTTTTAGATAAACTTGCAATCAAACAGACAACTCGTAAAAACATCCAATTTACAAGCAGCATACACAGATATTACAATGTGTCGTAACTACCGCATTGTGAACTCCTTTATATCAGACATCAGGAAATTCAATTCATTTAGGGCTATTCGTTTCGTAAATATCGAAATGACCAAGTTAAATTTAATAAGTTGAAGGGTCTCTTGTTGCTTTTCCTAAAAGTAAAGGGACTATATCACACATTCTTGATTCTACAAATCTTCTTCTTCGTCGCCTTCATACCTAAAGCCTCGACTGTGGAAGCGTTTAAGCAGTCGGAAACACCGTTGCTCCGCCGCAGCTCCTCCTCTCTCATTGCTTGAGTTCGCCGAATAATCGCCAAAAATGTATAGAAGTAGATCCACCATTCTCACATCCAAATCATTGAGAAATCTATCGAAGGTATGCAGACAATCTCATCATTTAGAATCGTTAAAGTTCGTTACTTTTTTAAGAAATATTAGTACTGCTACTCAAGCTTCTGAGATGGATAATTATAGTGAGGCAAAGGGGGGAAATAATAGTGATTTTCAGCAAAACCCAGGTGGGTTTTTGGATTATAGCTCGAATAATGCGGTTTCTTTGAATAAGTTAAACTGGAAGAGTCAAGAATGGACGCACAATCAGCATTTCTCTCGTACCACGCAAGGTGGTGGGAGTTATAGTGGAAATTCTAGGAGAATAGAGCATAATCCTAATGGGGTTCCAGAACCAAAGGATACCAAAGGGTTTCAGCAGAACTTTTCATCTGGGTATGTCAATGTTTCATCTAGAAATGAGTTTCAGCAAACTGTTGGGAGAAATGGGAGTTTATCCTCGAGCAATAATGATTTCGGGTCTCGAAAAGATTATCAAAGTAATTTAGTTCATAATAATAGAAATGATAGTGGTTACCATGGTGGAAATTCGTCAAATTTGCTGCATAGATCCAGGTTTGAGGGAGGTTTAGAACCTCAGCCGAGTCGTAATGGAGTATATGGACACTGTCAGCAGAATTTAAATGGTTATTATGGTGGAAACTCTGAAATGTCACAGCAGAATTTCAGTGGTAATTACACGAGAAACATGGGAGTGCCTCAACAAAGCCTTCCCAATTATGATCCTGGAAATGTAAGGAATGTTCAATCTGAAAATTCTGAAACGTATTCACAAAATGCAAGTGGATATAACATGGAAAGGCATACGTATTCAAGTGGCTACCCAGGGGAGATGATGAGGCGATATCAGCAAAACTTAAGCGGCTTTAATCCTTCTAGTGCTGGATATCAAGCTCCTTATCAATCTCAGAATGGATTAGTAGGCCATCAAGAAATGAGAAGTTCAACACCTGTTGAACAGTCGATCGATTCTGCAGATAGCAGCAGTAAAAAAGGATCAGTTGATGAGCTTGATGACTTCTGTAAAGAAGGCAAAGTAAAGGAGGCAGTAGAAGTCTTGCATTTGTTGGAGCAGCAACATGTCACAGTCGATTTGTCTAGATATATCATGTTGATGGATGTGTGCAGTGAGGATAAATCCCTTGAAGATGCTAAATCAATTCATGAGCACCTTGTGAGATCTCATCCTCATCTTGACATCAAAATGCACAATAAGATTCTTGAAATGTATGGAAAATGTGGCTCCATGCAAGATGCCTTCATGGTGTTTCGAAAAATGCCTCAATGTAATCTGACTTCTTGGGACACAATGATTACATGGCTTGGTAAGAATGGTCTTGGAGAAGATGCAATAGAATTGTTTGAGGAATTCAAGAAAACTGGGATGAAACCAGATGGTCAAATGTTTCTGGGTGTCTTCCATGCTTGTAGTGTTGTTGGTGATATAGTTGAGGGCATGTTACACTTTGAATCAATGCGGAAGGATTATGGCATTGTTCTTTCCATGGAGCAATATGTGGGAGTGGTAGATATGTTGGGAAGTACAGGATATCTTGATGAAGCTATGGAGTTCATTGAAAGGATGCCTACAGAGCCAAGTATTGAAGTATGGGAAACCATGATGAATCTCTCTAGAATTCATGGGAACTTGGAGCTTGGGGATCGTTGTGCTGAGATTGTTGAGCTCCTAGATCCATCTCGTTTGGATGAACAGCCAAAGGCAGGTTTTTTGGCTGTAAAAGCATCAGATATCGCTAAGGAGAAAGAGAAGAAGAAATCTGCTCAAAGTCTTCTTGAGGCTAGAAGCAAAGTTCATGAATATCGTGCGGGAGATAGGTCACATCCCGATCATGAAAAGATATATGCATTGCTTGGGGGTTTAAAGCAGTTAATGAAGGAAGATGGTTATATACCAGAGACCAAGTTTGTGTTACATGATGTAGACCAAGAAACTAAAGAGGACGCTTTAATGGCTCACAGCGAGAGATTGGCTTTTGCTCAAGGTCTTATTAATAGCTCTGCACGATCACCAATCCGGATTATAAAGAATCTGCGTGTCTGTGGTGATTGCCATAATGCATTGAAGATTGCTTCAAAGCTTGTTGGTAGGGAAATTATCATGCGAGATGCTAAGAGATTTCATCATTTAAAAGATGGATTGTGCTCGTGTCGGGATTATTGGTGAAGGTCCTACCCTTCAGGTAATACATAGTATATTACTCTTCTATTGTCATCTGGAAGATCTTATTTTCTTTTTTTTTTCTTTAAACTTTCTTTCTTTGTGTCAAACAAAGGACATAAGCATGCTTCATTAAAAAAGAAAAAGGACATAAGCATGAAATTACCAAACTTTATGACCGTCACAAGATGTAGTTTCACAACCAGGGAATGCTACTCTAAGGACACCTAAGTCCTAACATGTGTTGGTATTTCTTAAGAACATTTCAGCTTCCCACTCATTATTATGAAGATCAACAAACTCTTTTTATCCTATCCAGGAGAAGCTACATATTTCTTAGTTTCTTTGGAGATGTTAAAATTGGTACATTATAAAAAAAATTGACCTTTCAACTAAAAAATTTGCCCCAGTGTTAAACCCATATTTAAATACTTTATGTTAGTTTGCCCATGGAACTCTTGCAGTAGTGAAACATTTTTTTTTTTGAAGTATTAACGTTCAAAGCCAAAAATTTATTCAAATGAAATGTAAACCCAGACAAACAGAAATCCTGTTAATAACATCAGCTTAAAGGAGAAAAAATTCAAGATATCTCACATATATATCTTTGGTTGACAAAACTTGCAAGTTACCACAAAAACACAAATCAGCAACCTTACTTCTAGCAATACTTGAAACTAATACTAAGCTCCTTCATAAAACATAGTAGATTAACTAATGCACAGCTTCAAACAACGGACAACCTCCATTCTTTGGAGGTGTCACAGAGATGGACAGCGATAGTAAAGAGCAGCAGTTTCAACCAAGAAACCACCCTAGGCGTCTGGACCCTGCTGCTCTACTTAGATCTCTGTTTCATCTTTCTGTGCTTCCTCTTCAGGCTTCTCATATGCTTCTTGTTCCCCTTGGCCCTCATGCTCGCTCAAAATTCACCATCCGCTCTCTCTTTATCTTGTCTTCTGCTTCTTCTGAAGTGGTGAAACATATTGAAACAAGATGTTATTTGTTACCTGCTTCAAGTAGATAATACCAGAAATGCTTATGGTGCTTCAAGCATGTTGAGTAGATTGCTTTGTTAAGATAGTCTACTTCATAGATAATATGAAGTGTGAGTATTTCAATGACCACCTGAAGGCTTATTATGATTGAGAGAATATGATGGTTCTTTAGAATGCCTATGTACTACAGATGATTACTGTAATTTCTCCGTGTCCTCTCCTGTTTACACTTTTACAGATCCAGAGTTTCTGCGGGTATTTTAAAGTTATTTGCTTGGTGGAATGAAATCTGCACTTGTATTTTTCTTTTAGAAGCATTTTTAAGGTTAAGCAGCAAACTAAGGATATCTCATATTACTCCGAACCAAGTAGAGATGCATTATATTGTTGTTTATACTATTTTCAGAGGTCATCAAGGATATTCTTTTCCAAACTTTTGTTAATATTTCTAGGTTCATCATCTTGTGAATATACTCTTGTTTGCATGCTTTTTTTTTTGGGGTTTAGATTTATATGACAATTTAGTAAAAAAAGTAACTTCTCCAACCATGTATTTCAAAAGCATCTTGTTCTTGCAGCTTTAGCACAGCCAAGACTCAAGAGTGTAGAGCAAAGCTATCATTCTACTTACTCTATAAGCAATGAGCATCACGGTATTGAAAAGATCAGCAAGTACCATATTTAATGCCACATGGTCTCTTGATTTGGTTAGTGCTGGCAAAGTGTCAATATGCATGAGTTGTCCAGAAAGGATACAAAGGTGAGCGCAGTAGCAGATGCTTTGAGTCATTGTTGAAAGATTGTAAAGGATGAGTAACCAAGTTTTTGACTCATCGAATAACATAAGAAGCTTCTATATTATGTTCACCCCGGAACAAGACCAGACGAAGAAAACCAATCTTCTCAAACTGGATTAGCTAGACTAGTAGTTGTGGTCGGGAACTGTTATCCATGAAGCGGAGCTGTTTTCTTTGTCTGAAGTTTCTGTTTCATTTTCTGAAGTAGAGATTAATAGGATTGGATCCTTAGGGTTGGTTCAAAATGTTTTCATAGTACTTACATTCTTTTTATGGAACAGTAATGTTAGTAACATGGCTGTTGTATCCTTGTGCCTTAGTGTACTCCTTTTTCAGTTGGTTCAATTGTCCAATTTCAACCCTTGAAATCAGAACCTGCTCATTTTGTTATGCTGCTATTGTTTATGCAGTGCATTTTAGAAATTACATTATGTGCTGGTGTTTGACTTTAGATCTTGGAAATGATATTTGATTAGATTTTGCAAATATGGTCTTCAAAATTTTCCAAGATTTTCAAAAATTGGTTCAAACCAATTTTTATCGGTGGTTGGTTTGTGAATAGGAAGAAGGTCACGAGTTCAAGTTTTGGAAACAGTTTCAAGTAGAAATGTAAGGTAAGGTTGTGTACAATAGACCCTTGTGGTTGAGTTCTTTTCCAGACCTTACGCAAGAGCTTTTAGTACATTGGGCTTATCTTTTTTTATTGGTTTGTGAACATGCTAAATCAATAAACAAAATTAATAAGATATTTATTATTGATTTTCAATTAATTGATTTAACGGTATGATTTTTAATTTTAACTAATGATGAAATGCTCAAGTGATCAAATATATATGATGTTCATAAAATAAAATATTAGCAAGAATATAAGTGCAATCGAATTTCCACACTTACGACTTTAGTTTAAGAGGTAATTACGGAAACAACATTATTTGTCTATATTTGTCACAATCAAATTTAAAATCGAGAAGAGAGAATATATAGTTAGGTTGTGTCAAGAAGAGAAAATGTGTCACAATAGAGAGACAAAGAGGCTAAGTTGTGTTGCTTACGATCGAAAATAATTAAGTCAATAGAACTATTAACCGACATCATAAAATTAAAAATTAAACTGATAACTCAATTAAAAAATATATAAAATTGTTAAAAAAATATTGAATCAATATCCATAAGTCATTATCCGTCATATCAATTTTTGTACAATTCAACAAATACAGAACAAACAGATATAAATAAATGAACATATTTTCAAGTAAATTAATGCGATTTTATGAATATTAAGTAGACAATCTATGGTTATGTTTGATAATTAAGCCTCGAACTATAGTTTATGAAATTCTTCCCACAATGGGGATACCGTAACTTTTGAGATCCATCCGGGTCGGTTCGGGCCGGGTCGGCATGAGCATGGACTACTGTCCACAGTGCACTCAAACATGAAAAATGGCGGTAAAATGCAGGAGCTAGATTCTTCTTCACTCCATTGAAGCAGCAGAACACCATCTACCTGAACCCAAACCCGCACTTTTCCCTCTATCTAAGTCTCCTCTTATCGCCGTTAACTCAATTACAAATGTTTATATGCATGATTTTAGTTAATTAGGGTTTTTCTCCGCCGGAAAAGTAGGTTTGTAAATCAGTTTGTAAGAGCTGACTATGACGTGCGACACGTCTTCATCGGGATGCCTTTTGGAGAACTTGGAGTCGTTAAGTGCTGATTCGATAGCAGAGATATCGGAAAACTGGGATGGCTTTTGCTCTACTTCGGAAGCTCTTCTCGAAGGCAGTGGTGATTTGTCATTCAGCGACGAGTTTGTAATGCGAGTTAAGAATCTCTGCAAACACGGCCTTGCTTCTCTAGTTGAACAACACTTCCTTCGCTGCATTGAGGTTTAGTGTGAAATTATATCTACCATAGTTTTTTTTTTTTTTCTGTTTTGAATAAAATGTGCATATTTTGAAAGAAGATTAAAAATACTAAAAACTCAGAGGTGCTTTATTTCGCTAATTAAGAGTAAAGATTGTTCCTTTTTGGAGGAAAACGTTTTACCTTGGAAAATCGAAACCTGGATTACTGTTTCCTGCATTTGATTAGGTACAATAGTAGGTGATATATGGTAATTATACCAGGTGTAGTATTGGATATAAGGAGAGTAGTGGAAAATAAATTTCGAGCTTAAGTGACTGAATTAGTTTATGTATGGTAATTATACAAGGTGTAGTATCGGATATAAGGAGGATAGTAGAAAATAAATTTCGTGCTTAAGTGACTGAATTTGTTTTCTTCTCTTATGTAAATTTGCATTTTTGGAGAAGACAATTTTAACTATTCAATGGATTCGAAGTGGGAATATTCTATCACAGACAAATATTTCGGTAGATGAAATCATTTTAATATTTGAATACCTTGAATTTGAAAATGTTTTATTTGCAAATGATTTCATCAATGGAAATATTCTCTGTGAAAACATTTTCAGCCACACCATGCATGCTATGGTTCATCATTTCCTGAATTTATGATGTAACCTAGTTTTTGAATTTTTAAAGCTGGTGTGGCCATTATGACTCTAGTAGGTGTTTTTATTGAACTCACTGTGACAATGTTGTCTTCAAACAGGAAAATTTCGAGAGAAATGGAGCAAGAAGGTTCTGGAGTTATTTTGAACCTTACATCAGTGCTGCACCGTCTGAAACTAATAAGGATCCAGTATGTATATATGGTCCTTTGGTCTTATCATGTATTCTTCTACACTAAAGAGTGCCTATTCGATGGAATTAGAAAAAATAGATTACTACTTGAATTTTACTGGGAACTTTCTGTGTCTGTGCAGATACAGGATTTATTTCTAATAAGGATTCTCTTGTTTTCATAAATTTTGAATTTTTGTAATTTAGTGTAAACTTTTAAACTTCTGTTCCCAGTCCAGTCTTACTTTGATAAAGTATGTGTATGTTACACGACCTACAACCCAATTACACCTTTGTTTGAGTAAGTGATTTAAGTTCTTTAATGGTTTTAGTCATGATATTGTGTGATAATCATAGTTTTTTTTGGTCTTCACTTCTTTCTTCCATTGCTTTGTTTTTTTTTTTTGGCTGAATTAAGAAGATGTCATTAACACAGCATCAAGCAGATGCACAGATTACAAAAGAAAGAAAATCTTCTGTTGCTGCAAATTTACTGAGCTCTGTAGCAATAGGCTTATATTTTGAATCTTAGCTCCCTTACAGGTAACTACATTTATTATTTTGGGGAAGTAATTGACATGGGAAAATGTTTGTCAATTTTATCTCGTCCAGCTAGTGGATGTGGATGGTTATATCCTCATTATTGCTGCTGATTCCATTTGCCATGTTACCAATTTTAATCTGGCTCAACTGATGTCTTGGTTTAAGGCTTGGAAATTTTATAAGAAAGTAAATCCTGATTGGTATTGATGCAGATTCAAGAAGAAGAGATTCAGCATGTAATATGTAAAGCTTTGGAAGAAATATCATCTCAAAAGCAGTTCCAGGAGAAGTGCCTATTATTGTTGGCTCGTGCTTTACAGTCCTATGAAGAAGACAAATTGCAAGGACAAGCGAACCCAGATTCTACTCGAGTTTATCTGTTGCCGAAATATCAACTGATTGTGTCTTCAGTTCTTTTGGCTAGCCTTCCTCACCATTTTCCTGGTACGTGGATTACTCCTCTGCTACATGATTGATCCCAAGATCGTTTGTTTATGTCCTATTTAAAGTTACAGTCCAAAGATCGTTCATTGTTGGACCAATCATGTAGCGAATCACTCAAATGTTCAATACCATTGCCTGGGGTTGTTTACTGCAACACAAGAATTATACTTATTTATTCATTGATTTATGCTTTGGTTTCTGAATTTACAAGTTAGAGGATGTCTTTACAATACACACACACATGCGCGCACACACACACAAAAAAAAAGAAGGTAGGCATGGAAGAAATTTGAGATTATTATACATTTACATAGTCTTCAATTGTTTGTAAGAGGCAGTGGTAAGGATGCTTCTATGGCTATGACCTATAAAGGATACATTTTTAATTCTTGCTTATCCTTCCCCTTACTATATTTTTAGGGATACTACACTGGTATTTCAAAGGAAGACTGGAGGAGTTGAGTACAATTGCAGCTGCAAACTCGGAGGATGAAGATGAGTTAAGCATGGATGATAAGATGGATGTAGATGAGAAAAGCAAACTTTCCTACAAATATGGTGATATGGATAGTGATATAAACCATAAATATGCTGTATTTTCAGAGAACAATAAGTTGGTGAAGAACATTGGAATGGTTGTTCGTAATCTAAGAAATATTGGCTTTACATCTATGGCTGAAGATGCATATGCTTCTGCTATATTTTTCCTTTTAAAGGTATATGGCCTACAGTGATAAAGTTTCAGTTGATTTATCTACATTTTCGGTTGGCATCAATCATATTGTGGTGATTCTTCAGATTCTTGATTTTGTTAATTTGACAAAAAAAATAGTTTCAAATTATATAAATTAAACATTCATTTAATCTTGTACACAATTATTCTTTTGAATGTGGATGATAGGACAAAGTAAATGACTTGGCTGGTGATGACTATAGGAGCTCTGTTTTGGAGTCCATCAAAGCATGGATACAGGTTGGTCTCATCTGCATGATCCCAATTTCATGTCTCAAAATACAGTGATAATTGATAAAGTTCCTTTCAGATTTCTATTTTGGAGTTGCAATACAAGGTCGTTTGAAAATTTTCTTCTTCAGCACTAATAGGGTTGAGAAGACTTCTTTTGTGGTGGTCATTTGACTCATTTGGGATATTAAGTGACTGGCATCCTGAAATAAGAAATATATTTTCCTTGCTTAGTGTACTAGTTTGGATTCCATTGATACCCTGCAATATGGCAAGTCAGACATTTAGAGTCAGATGGATCTAATGGTTTTGTTATGCTTTTAACCAATTTATTTGATAGTGATACTTTCACTCATGTGATTTATGTGTCGATAGCATGGGAGGCATTGTATAAATGACAAAATAACTTTGTGAAAGGTTGGCCATATTATCTTGAATATCAATTCTGCATGAATTTTTGTTCAAACTTGAAGAACATGTATAAACTTATGTTCAGACCAATCTGACTTATCAGGAAATCTCTATTGGATCCAATTTTCTAACATTTGAGGACTGATTTGCGCAGGCTGTGCCCCTTCAATTCTTACGAGCACTTCTTGATTACCTTGGAGATTGTACTAGCTGCAATGACCCTTCCCCCGGTCTGAAATCTCCTCTGGCATCCCACCCATCCTTGTGCTATTCAGGATCTGGAATTCCATCTGAGGGGCTTGTTAGATGGCAGCTTCGCTTAGAGTATTATGCTTATGAAACCTTGCAGGATCTCAGAATAGCCAAACTTTTTGAAATCATTGTGGACTATCCAGACAGGTGATTTACTATTCCATTCTCTTCTCTTCATTTCTTCTCTGTTTGTGGATTGTTCAGTCTCTGCACATGATTGGCTATTGTAGCAGATTCAGAATGAAAGCCTTGTAAAGTAAGAGGAGTAAATTCCTTTGGTTAAGAAGGGAAGAGATATCATTTGACTCTGTAACTTTTAGTGAAGAATTTCTCTTGTTAGTACATTTAGCGTCTTTTTTGGCATTAGATAGTTCCATTAGATGGGGTCTGTTTTTGCCGACTTATGGATGGAGTTGAAATTTAACATTTTGTGCATACCCTAATCCCTTCCCTTTTCTACCAAAAGTCAATCTCAAAAGCAAAGAACTAACCTCACCCATATTGTCATCTCCTTTCTCTCCTTTCCCTTCCATCCAAACTGCATTACTTCTTACTTAGTTAATTAGGCCAGTAATTTTTTAAGTGGATAAAATGCATAGAGGATGGAATGGTATTCACAAATCCTGATTTTTACTTTTACCCATGTTTCTTCCAGTCTTCCTTGTGACTAATTACTATGTTGGGCCCCATTTTCTTTCGTCATAGAAATAAAACTTGATGCTACATTCTCCTTATGTTTTCTTCACTTAACAATTACTGACATTGTAAATATTTTATTCATATAAGATATCAATTTTTCAACTTGCAAGTTGATTGACTGTTAAAATTTGACAGTGCTCCTGCTATTGAAGACCTGAAACAATGTCTTGAGTATACTGGGCAACATTCAAAGCTGGTAGATTCTTTTATCTCATCTCTGAGATATAGATTACTAACAGCTGGTGCCTCAACCAATGATATATTGAACCAATATGTATCAACAATCAAAGCACTTCGAACTATAGATCCTGCAGGTGTTTTTCTTGAAGCTGTTGGTGAGCCAATAAGGGAATACCTGAGGGGGAGAAAGGATACAATTAAATGCATTGTGACCATGCTTACTGATGGAACTGGTGGAAATCCCAATGGACCAGGCAGTTCTGGGGATAGCCTGCTGGAAGAATTGAATAGAGATGAAGAGAGTCAAGAGAACGCTACTGTTGATGATGATATTAACTCTGATGACAAGCAAGCATGGATTAATGCACAAAAGTATGCCAGCTTCATCTCTGTTGTTTTGGAAATGTTTGAAGGACATACTCTGTCCTGTACTTTATATCATTTTTTGGGATACATTGCACTTTATATGTTATGCATACATCT
Organism: Solanum ossicruentum; assembly: GCA_025774065.1. Lineage (NCBI taxonomy): Eukaryota > Viridiplantae > Streptophyta > Magnoliopsida > Solanales > Solanaceae > Solanum > Solanum ossicruentum. The sequence goes on from JAOTQR010000086.1 coordinate 3,042,658, forward strand.
TTTATGATCTATAATCTTGAAGCTGGGAGCCTGACCCTGTGGAGGCTGACCCATCGAAGGGAAGCAGATATCGAAGGAAGGTTGACATACTTGGTATGATAGTTGGCATAATTGGTTCCAAAGATCAGCTGGTTAATGAGTATCGTGTAATGCTGGCTGAAAAGCTTTTGAACAAATCTGATTATGACATTGATGCCGAAATACGTACTCTAGAGCTTCTCAAGGTAAGTGGTCAAGCCTCTGAGTTTGAGTTCTCTAATGTCTCAAATTAGTCACATGATGTACTCGGAAATAGAAACCTTTACTGCTATATGTTCATCTTATTTACATAGTCAGCTTGACATATTTATCACTTTCAGATTCATTTTGGGGAAAGTAGCATGCAGAAATGTGAAATAATGCTTAATGATTTAATTGACTCAAAGAGGACAAATACAAATATAAAAGCATCTATCAAGCATCAACCACAGCCAGGTAATTGTTGTAAGTTATTTGTCCTGTTTTAGGCTTCCCGCAGTTTTAGTTAGTCTCAATGATTGCTGGATTTGTTCAAATACAGAGCAAAGGGACCTCGATGTATCTCTAGACAATGTTAATGCTACCATCATATCTTCAAACTTCTGGCCTCCTATTCAGGTATGCACTTACTCTTTAACATTTTATTTACTAGCTATTGTTAGTAAACGTCTTTACTAATCTAGTGGAACATCTTGATCCATTTTGGGGAAGAAATCTTTTGTATTAATATGAACTGTACAAGCGGAATAGTTCAAACTGAACTGCTCCATTTTATTTTATTGATATTAGTTGTGTTTTACAGCCTCTCTACCTTCACGAGGTAGCGGTAATTTCTGCATACACTCTACCCTCCCCAAACCCCACGGAGTGGGATTTCACTGGGTATGTTGTTGATATTTTGTGTTTTCTCCTTCCACACAATAAAAAATTAACGAATTCTGAATCCTTTACATTCACAATTCATGGCCTTAGTCTGAATCAAGTAAATCTCTCCTTTCACATCCTTGATGTGTTGAAAAATCTTTTCTTTTGTACTTCATATTGTCATTGCCTTTGGATGGGGCCAAAGATTCACTATTTTTTGGCTTTGGGGTATGATGGAATAAAGCAAAATGGCTCTTTAAACTGTCTGCGCTTCT